>JAPPVO010000007.1:74033665-74346165 GCA_030407325.1 Camellia japonica | reverse complement strand
ATTCTGATTTGGTCGGCGTAACGCTTCCCCACGTTGATCCCTTAGTCATTGAACTACGCGTAAACCTATTCACCATTGAACGTGTTCTCATTGACCAGGGAAGTACTTCAGAAGTTATGTACTACAAGACCTTTGTTAAACTCGACTTCACTGAGTCGGACCTGTCTCCAGCTCATTATTTGTTATTCAGCTTCAACGCTAATCCGGAATATCCTTTGGGCAAAATCATACTACCAGTTCGGGCGGGCTCCCGATCAGTGGATGTAGAATTTTTGGTTGTCAAGCTTCCTTTGCCGTATTATCTCATCATGGGACGAACTTGGCTGCATACCATGCAGGCCGTGCCAAGCACCTATCATCAACTACTTAGCTTTCCGACTGAACACGACATACAGCAAATTCGAGGTTCCCAGAAATCGGCGCAGGCATGTTATCTTCTTGCTACAAAGACACCAAGAGAGCTGAATGTGAATTCAATTGAGGTGCCGGATCGGGAGAGCCTCGACGACGTTGGGCAGCTCCCAAGTGAAAAGGCAACCGGAGCCCTAGATCGGGTTGAAATCGACGGGAATCCTAACAAGTTCTTCATGGTCGGCGCTTCCCTGAATAAAGTCGATAGGCAGGAGCTAATTTCCTTCTTACTCGGTAACCTTGATGTCTTTGCATGGTCACCATATGAGATGCCGGGGGTGGATCCATCTATGTCTTAGCACTGCTTAAACGTTGATCCCAAATGTAAGTCAATTATTCAAAAAAGCCGGTGGTCAGCCGCGGAACACACTGTTGCCGTTATTGAAGAAGTTGACCGGTTGCTTGATGCCGAAGCAATTTGCGAAGTGACCTATCCTACATGGCTGTCGAATACTGTGGTCATGAAGAAGAAAAATGGAACTTGGCGTGTTTGTGTTGATTTCACGAACTTAAACAAAGCTTGTCCCAAGGATTGCTTTCCCCTCCCCAGAATAGACCAACTCGTAGATGCAACGGCACATCATCAACGTATGAGCTTCCTGGATGCCTACAGAGGCTACCATCAAATTGCCATGCATCCGGAGGACCAAGACAAAACTGCATTTCTCACCCCAAGAGGAACCTACTGCTATAAGGTTATGCCTTTCGGGCTGAAGAATGCAGGGGCAACCTACCAAAAACTAGTCACTGCCATGTTCAAGGAGCAACTCGGCCGTACTGTTGAAGTTTACATCGACGATATGGTGGTCAAGTCCAAAGAAGAGCAAACTCATCTAGCCGATCTGGAAGAGACATTTGGCATTCTTCGCAAATACAAAATGAAGCTGAACGCTTCCAAATGTGCATTTGGCATCGGATCCGGCAAATTCCTTAGCTACATTGTTAACCATCGCGGAATCGAAGCCAACCCGAGGCAAATCACAACAATTCTAGAACTCGGCTCTCCTCGGTCGGTCAAAGAGGTACAGAAGCTGATGGGAATGGCCGCCGCACTCAATAGGTTCATCAGTCATTCCACAGATCGCTGCCAACAATTCTTTCATACCCTTCGGCAGGGTAAAGCTTTTGAATGGACTCCTGAGTGCGAAGCTGCTTTGGATGGTTTGAAGACTTACATCCGATCAGTTCCACTCTTGACAACACCTTCGGCAGGTGATCTGCTTATTTTATATCTGGCAGTTTCCGACCGGGCCGTCAGTGCCGTATTGTTAAAAGAAGAACTAGGGGAGCAGCGGCCAGTTTATTATGTGAGTAAAGCAATGGTTGACGCCGAAACATGTTACCTTCCGTTGGCAAAACTCGTCCTTGCTCTCGTCATGGCAGCAAGAAAACTGATGCATTACTTTCAGGGGCATACCATTGGGGTACTAACGGACTACCCCCTCCGGTCAGTACTCCGTAGTGCAGAAGCATCAGGGCGCGTTTCAAAATGGGCTCTCGAACTCGGCCAGTAAGATATTCAATTTCTGCCCAGAACCTCAATCAAGGGGCAAGTTCTCGCCGACTTTGTGGCCGAATTCACTGGATGTCTCGCCGACTTTAAGTCTGATCAAATTCAACCTAAGCCGAACTAGAGAATTTACATTGGGGACATTTGGCAGTTGTATTGTGACGGATCATCCAACCAACGTGGCAGTAGGGCGGGCGTAGTGATCATGGCTCCCGACGGGGCAATAATCGAGCAAGCTGTCAAACTGGGTTTCGAAGCATCGAACAATGAAGCCGAATACGAAGCATCGTTAATCGGCTTACGAAATGCACTTCTTCTTGGTGTTCGGCGTCTGCTTATCTTCTGCGACTCAAAACTAGTCATCAACGAATCGAATGGGGAATACGCATCAAAAAATGACCGTATGGCAGCCTACATGAAAACGGCGAATTCTTTGCTGGCAAAATTCGACCATCATGAATTGAATCAAATAACCCGGGATCAGAACACGCATGTAGACACCTTGGCTTGCCTAGCCTCTGCTATCAACTCAGAAATTAAGCGGACAATTGAAGTAGGGTTTATCCCCAAGCCGAGCATTGCCTCTTCAGAACCAGTTCAGGTCAACGTTATCGAACCAGGTCCGGGTTGGATGGACCCTATCGCCGCATTCCTGTCTTCAGAACAGCTTCCGATGGATAAGAAAGAAACACACAAACTCCGAAACAAAGCCCTCCGATACTATTTGGATCTGCAGGGGAAGCTCTACAAAAAATCTCTCTCTCCGGGCCGTACTTAGAGTGTGTTCACCCAGATAAAATCGAGGAACTTTTGTCTGAAATACATGAAGGTAGCTGTGGTGCCCATTCGGGCGGACGTTCTCTGGCTCACCGCGCTATATCGCAGGGGTACTATTGGCCGACCATGCAAACTGACGCCAAGTGTTATGTCAAGAAATGTGGTCAATGTCAGAAGTTCTCCCCTTTGAATCACCTGCCAGCCGAGGAATTAAATTCTATCACTAGCCCTTGGTCGTTCGCTCAATGGGGCCTTGATATCGTTGGACCGTTACCATGGGCCCCGGGCAACAGGTGATTCCTAATTGTTACGACGGATTATTTCACGAAGTGGGTCGAAGCAGAGGCACTAACACATATTCGAGATTCCAACGTAAAGCGTTTTGTATGGAAAAACATCATAACAAGATTCGGCGTACCACGAGTACTTGTTTCTGACAACGATACCCAGTTTGATTGTGGCGTGTATAAAAAATTGTGTGACACTTACGATATCCGACCCTACGTTTCCTCGCCGGCTTACCCCCAGAGCAATGGTCAAGCGGAGGCCACCAACAAGGTTATTTTGGACAGCATCAAGAAGAGGCTGGAGAAAGCTAAAGGCAGATGGGTCAAAGAGCTGCCTAGTGTGTTATGGGCTCATCGCACTACTCTGAGGCGATCCAGTAGGGAAACGCCATTTACTTCATGCTTCGGAACCCAGGCAATCATCCCCCTGGAGATCGGCCTCCCAACCTTGAAATCGAAAGTTTTTGATATGGGCCAAAATGACATGATGTTGGCCTTGGACTTGACTCTGATTGAAGAACGCTGAGACCGTGCCCTTGCATCCATGGCACGATACCAGCAAAAGCTCGCTAAGTCGTATAATCAACGTGTTCAGCTACGCTGTTATACACTAGGAGAATTGGTCCTCAAGAAAGTACTTCCCGCTACCAGGAATCCAACTAACAGAAAATTGGGTCCTAACTGGGACAACCACTATCAGATTGATTCAATCGAAGGAACAGGGGCATATCGGCTCAAAGACATGGATGGAAGAAGCTTGTCGCACCCATGGAATTCCACACACTTGCGCAAGTTTTATCATTAACTTGTACGACACAACACCCTGTTTTGATTTTACGCCATGTGTATCTTTCTTTTTTCAATATAATGTCCTATTTCCCAGTGAGTTCTGATTGTTTGAGAAAGCCTCCGAATTCGGAGCGCCCTTCGTGAATGACACGATTGGCTAACACAAAAAGCCTCCGAATTCGGAGCGCCCTTCATGTGTGACACGTTTGGGCCGAATAAAGCCTCTGAATTCGAAGTGCCCTTCGTGAATGACACGATTGGCCAACACAAAAAGCCTCCGAATTCGGAGCGCCTTTTGTGAATGACACGATTGGGCAGAATAAAGCCTCCGAATTCAGAGCGCCATTCGTGAATGACACGATTGGCCCACACAAAAAGCCTCCAAATTCAGAGCGCCTTTCGTGAGTGACACGATTGGGCCGAATAAAACCTCCGAATTCGGAGCGCCCTTCATGAATGACACGATTGGCCCACAAAAAAAGCCTCCGAATTTGGAGCGGCCTTTGTGAGCGACACGATTGGACCGAATAAAGCCTCCGAATTTGGAGAGCCCTTCGTGAATGACACGATTGGCCCACACAAAAAGCCTCCGAATTCGGAGCGCCGTTCGTGAGTGACACGATTGGGCCGAATAAAGCCTCCGAATTCGGAGCGCCCTTCATGAATGACACGATTGGCCAACACAAAAAGCCTCTGAATTCATAGCACCCTTCGTGTGTGACACGTTTGGGCCGAATAAATCCTCAAAATTTGGAGAGCCCTTCGTGAACGACGATTGGCCAACACAAAAAGCCTCCAAATTTGAAGCGACCTTCATGAATGACACGATTGGCCAAGGCAAAATTCCTCCGAATTCAGAGTGCCCTTGTGGAAAACACAGTCAGCACGATCGAGCATCCGCATTCGGAGCTCCTTTCATGAATACTGTGATTGATAAGCGCCAACGTAATTAACATAAAATGGTATATGATCATGGATTAATTTATAAACATTGACTGAAATAACTTACAAACATTTCAAATAATATGTTTCATTAAATTGATCGTAAATACATAGTCCGCATCCAATTTGCGTTAAAAAGTTACAATGTGTTCAGTTTTATTCAGAACCACCTTCGTCGTCACTCTTCTCCACTTCGAAAGTCGAGAAGGGAAAATTGTGACCCTGATATAACGGCGACGTCGAATCAACGCCTGCTGCATGGAGAGCTTCCGTGCCCTAGAGAGCCTTGATCTACCCGTGCTTAAATCCACGATTCTCGCATCGACAGACCTCCTCAGTGAGTTTTTCTTTCGTCTTCTATATCCCAATTTTTCGGCCATCATGGAAGCCTTGTTCACTGGCCCTGGTCTTTGCAGCCTCTATCGCAAACATGCTTGCCATTTGTTCATCGGCAATCGCATGGCTTACAAGCCGTTGGGTCACCCTTTTCTCCACGATCGGGTTAGATTGGCCTGCCGACAATGTATCGGCAGTGTTGACTATTCTTAATTCACGTTCGACTTTCTCCGCGCAAGCTTCTAAGTTTCGAATGCGTTCATCTTTCTACTCTATCTCCCACCGCGCGGCACGTAGGCGCATGCCGATTTCATAGGCGGTGTATAGCCCTTTCACCGCTCCATGAACGCCCTCCCGAAACACTTCGAAGTCCGGTCGACCGACCATCGATTGTTAAACTTTTAGCGAAAAAATCTGTCGTGCAAATTCAACTGCCACATGTGGATCTCGGATGATCGAATCTGCCTCTGTCATCGGTTTGTTCCCGATAAAGACTGAAAAACTCAACGGGCACGGTGGCCCACTGGCCTCACTTCGCAAATGAGGGGAGTTCCCCCGCTGCCGCTTCTCCTTCCTAGGTGACCTGCTTCGACGACGGGGAGACTGACGCCTCTCGCGCTCCCTAGACATCCTACTTCCCATTTGTGAAGGTTTGCCACCTCGATTCATAGTTGAGTCCAGCTCAGCCAGTGTCCTGCCTTCCCCTTTGCTATTGAAGAATAGTTTATTTGACATTCACACTGTTCCAACCTTGTTCGACGCACTGGGTTGAGTTGAGTTTGGACACACTAATGGAATCTATGCGCACGAAGCAACCACCCCTTTTATTACTCATGGGTGCACCGCTCCCAAAGCGATCTCTTCAAAGTTCTGCGCCATGAACTGCCGATATTCAGTGGCCACGTTCACTAATCCGCTGGGGCAAGGGCAGATTGATTGATCTATTCGGTCTAAAATTAGTAATTTGTGCTGAAACAACAATTTGCCCCAGCCAATTCATGAACTGTCGATATTCGGCGGCTATGTTCACTAATCCACTGGGGCACGGGCAGATTGATTGATCTATTCGGCCTAGAATCATTAATTTGTGCCGAAATGGCAATCCAGCCCAGCCAATTCATGAACTGCCGATATTCGGCGGCCACATTCACTAATCCACTGGGGCAAGGGCAGATTGATTAACCTATTCGGCCCTAAAATTAGTAATTTGTCCAAGGGAAGATTGACCTATGCGGCCTAGAATCAGTAATTTGTGCAAGGGCAGATTGATCTATTCGGCCTAGATTTATTAATTTGTGCCAAAACGGCAATCCACCCCAGCCAATTCATGAACTGCCAATAATCGATGGCCACGTTCACTAATCCGCTGGGGCAAGGGCAAATTGATTGATCTATTTAGCCTAGAATTAGTAATTTGTGCCGAAACGAGAATCTGCCCCAGACAATTCATGAACTGCCGATATTCGGCGGCCACATTCACTAATCCGCTGGACAAGGGCAGATTGATTGATCTATTCGGCCTAACCTCGGCCTTTAATTAACCAATTTGGCCTACTTGTAAAACCACGCAGTCATTTGCCCACCGATCTATCTTACTAAGTTGGTTATCTTATTAAAATTGTTTCAACAATCCGATTATGTGATTACGCATGTAACAAACAAAAAAATAAAGGAAATTTTCATTAATAAATTGAGTACAGATGTAGTCATTTTACACATGAAAATTACCTTACATTTAACTTCTAAACTAAGTAAATAAACAAAAATCTACAAAAACTATACACGAAAGATTCTTAACAAAAATCAAGTTATCACCCTAATCAATCTTCAAGGTCAGACTCGAGCGGCTCAACGTCCACCTGCTCATATAGAATTGGCTGGGCCAATGTCATATTAGCGGCAGTGAGGGCTTTGAGCGAGTCGTGTTTGAAACCCCGATTCTCGAACTTAGGCACTTCTTCCGCGTAGTCGTTCAAGGCGGCATCCTTTCCAGATTGGAACGCTTTGGAAATTTCGGAGTTGGCTACTTCCTTCGCCGTCTTCAACTCTTCCAAATCCAGTTTGGCAATCACTTCCTGGGCTAACTTGAGCGCGTCTTTGCTCGCGTTTGCCCTCTCTTCGGCGGCCAACCTGAGCTAGTCGGAGCTTTTTGCCTTTGCGAACTCGGCGTCGGCCCTTGCACTTTCCGCAACCATTTTCACCGCCTCATTCTCGGCTCTTTGAGAGGCCTCTGCGGCCTTGCTCTTCTCACTTTCAATTTCTGCTTTCAAAAAGCCAATCTGTTCAATAGCATCGTGTTGACAGCGGCCGATCTCGGCTATCCTTCCCGTCGTCTGCAAAACAAGGAATTAGAATAAAAATAAAAATATAGGTGGAAAACAACAGATAAGGATCAAGTCAAGTACCAATATGGTCGATTGAGCGGCTAATGCTATTGCCAGCAAATCTGGCTCCGTTCGAAAAGTCGCCCTGTCAACCGGTAGGGAAATTGAAGAAGCCATGCTCAACGCCACGGTCGGATCTTTCAGAGCCGATGCCTCAGAGGCAATCAGCACTTTTTTTACCCTTGGTTGAATAATGAACGGCACAACCAAGTCCGACTCCTCTATGCGCGGCCGTTTATCGGTTATGTTTTCTTTAGGGCCGACTTCTCTCTCGGCAGGACGCTTCGCCCCTCTCTGGTTGGCCTCTCGACTCAACCGTTCGTCTATCAGCTCTGTCTCAGCCGTCTCAATTTGAGCCGTTTCTTCCACGATAACAGGAGGAGAAGACTCAATCACGACAATAGGATCAGAACGGATGGTTTCGGCTCTCCTCCGGACAGCCATCCATTCGGCGTTTTTTCTCCTTCCCAGCTGCGTAAGCGATTCCCCAGCCATGTTCTCAAGATACGAGCTGAGGAGATCCCCTAAATCAGTAAAGATGTCTTCAAAGGAGACATCCCCTTGACCTGAGGTGGATGGCGGGTTGAATGGATTAAGGCTGACTTCTTCAAAAGCCAAGTTTAAAACCTCGTCAACTTCTTCAGCTTCCAAAGTGGACTGACTCGGCTACTTCTTCGGCTACTGGTTCTTCGGCCTGCTTCGAATCAGAAGCTTCCAAACCAATCTGCCTAAGGCTTTTGAAGCGGAGGAAGATAAGGGCCGTAAGTTGCTATTCACCCCGTGGAATCGGAATGTTGTCCGCGGCCGAAAATGTTGTGTAAGTGGGCTCGTACCTCAGAAGTATATGGGCCACCCTCCCTTGCTTCTGGAGGTTTGGACGGCCAAAGAACTTGAGTGCAGTTTTGATTTCTGCAAGCACAGCGTCGTCGGCCGAAACCAGAACTTTCTTCAAATCGTTGCCTGCACAAATAAAATGATAAGTACATGGAAAGAAAGCCGAGTAAATATAAAGTAGATAGACATGAGGAACTATACGACCACCTAGTTCGCTTTTCCGTCTAGGTATAGTATCTAAGCGATCTTCACCTTCGCCGAATACCCAGTTACCTCGAATAACGACCATGACATCATCAACTTGCTTGCCAGAGCTGGCAAGCATAGTCACCAAGTGATGGTCGGTGTCCTTGGCCCTGAGAAAATAGCGCCCCTGCCAACCAGAAGATTTGGCCAAGGCATAACAATGCTGAATAGCAGGTATGCCAAGATTGATCCTAAGGCGTCGGTTCAACTCTACAATCCCCATTATGATTCGGAAAAAATTTACATTAGGTTGAGAAGGGATTAGACCCCAATGGCAAAGGACGGCCCTAAGAAATGGGTGAAGGGGGAAATGGACCCCGCCCTCAGCAATTGATAGGAGAGGGAAAATGATTGTACTTTCATCAGTCCTCTCCATATCAAGGGTGTTGTCTGCCACGAGTGACAGATGGACATCGTCGGGGATGGAAAAATGGCATCGAAAGCCAGAAATTTGGTCCACAGAAAGGAGGTCTTTTAGATGTTTTGCCATCCTAGCCAGTCTAAGGAGTATGCTAAAGTAAAAACAAACAAGGAAATGGGATTCGAAATGAAGGAGAAGAGAACTTACAAGAAACAGAGGAGACAATGAGAAACGGAAGGAAGTTGCAGAGGTCGCGAAATGGAGGAGGTATACTGAAAGGCAGCCCAGAAGCTTTGAGTATTCAAAAAACATACATTCCAAGGGACAACATAGTTTCAAATCACATTAAATGAGGGAAGCGTACGAAGGGGTGGGAAGATGTAATGATGCCTAAAAAGCTTATGTACTGACATACATTGGAATGAGGCTAACCGCCGTTTTTTCTTTGACTTTTCAAGTTCAAAAACAAACACGCCGTTCGAAACCAAACATACTGCCTAACTGGTGTTAATAGGATGTTTGGGGGGCAATTGTGGGCGCCGGATAATGTTGATGGACACACGAGAAAGCCAAATAACAGGTTTGAGGATAATCAGAATAAATATTGTATTCGGCTCCGTCCTGGACGATCCCAAAGCCGAATAAACTAATTGGCCGCAAAACCAGTTGATAAAGGCCAAATAAATAAACGCGCAATAGATTAAAAGTGGGCCCGACCCTGGGGCCCAAAGGAAGATATAAATAGAGGAACATCAGCCAAAGAAAGGTATGTAAGAACAAGTAAGATTAACTTGAGATACAAGCAACTAAGAGAGTATACACTGACTTATCCGTCGGAGTGCTAATTACGGCACCCCCGACCGGAGTGTTCATTTATTTTCAGGTGACTAGCTGAGGATCAAGAGCGCCTTACAGGATCCAGAGAGTATTTCCAAACCACATCTCCACAACAGCATTTCCGATGCACCCCACAGCTAACCCTGCGTCTATAGTCGGGTTCAGAACGACATCCAAATGAGGCAAGGGAAAATATATGATTATTCAGCATATTATGTCATAGCCGAATCACGTCACACTGCCCCACTTGGCCAAACGAGCTTAGCAGTGAGCCATATATTTTATTCGGCAGATTATGTTAACGTTGCAAATCGTATGTGTTATTCGGATCTAGAACAACATCGAAATGTGGCAAGGGCAAATATATGATTATTCAGCATATTATGTCATAACCGAATCATGTTACACTGCCCCACTTGGCTAGACGAGCTTAGCAATGAGCCATATATTTTATTCAGCGGATTATGTTAATGTTGCAAACCGTATGTATTATTCGGCTCTAAAAGGACATCCAAATGGAGCAAGGGAAAATATATGATTATTCAGCATATTATGTCATAGCCGAATCACATCACATTGCCCCACTTGGCCAGACGAGCTTAGAATGGAGCCATATATTTTATTCGGTAGATTATGTTAACGTTGCAAGCCGTATGTGTTATTTGGCTCTAGAATGACATCCAAATGTGGCAAGGGCAAATATGTGAATATTCAGCAGATTATGTTATAGTCGAATCACGTTACACTGCCCCACTTGGCCAGACAAGCTTAGCATTGAGCCATATATTTTATTCAGCAGATTATGTTAACATTGCAAACCGTATGTGTTATTCGGTTCTAAAAGGAAATCCAAATGGAGCACGGGCAAATATATGATTATTCGGCATATTATGTCATAGCCGAATCACATTACACTGTCCAACTTGGCCAGACAAGCTTAGCATTGAGCCGTATATTTGATTCAGCAAATTATGTTATAGCTAAATGTTGCAAGGTTAAATTTAATGCGGAATTATGGCACATTATCCTACTTATCCATCAATCTGAATTGGCAAATTCAGAATAGAAACAAAAAGGGTGATTTTCATTAATAAACTGAATACAAAAGACAAACAATCACTTTACACATGAAAACTGCCCCATGAAAATCTTATAAACAAAATGAATAAAAACCTACAAAAACTACATACAAAAGATTCCTATCATAAAGCAAAATTACACTAGCTCTATTTTATTCTTCGGGGTCTAATTCCAACGGCTCAACACCCAGCTGTTCGTATGGAATCGATTGCCCCAATATCACGTTAGCGGCCACCAAGGCTTTAAGCCAACCGTGTTTGAAGCCCCGATTTTCAAACTTGGGCACCTCCTCCATGTACTTTTCCATGGCGGCATTCTCTCCAGCTTCGAACGCCTTGGAAATCTTAGAGTCGACGATATCTTTTGCCTTCTTGATTCTTCCAAGTCGGCCTATACCCTCGCGATCGCCTCTTTGGCCAATTTGAGCGCATCATCGCTCATATTCGCCCTCTCTCTCAGCGGCCGCCCTGAGTAGGTCGGCGCTCTTGGCCTTTTCTTCCTCAGTGTTGGCCCTAGCTCGCTCCTCTTCTGCCTTCCAAGCCTCGGAGTCGGCTCTCAGAGATGCCACTGCCAATTCGGCCAGAGCCTCCTTGGCTTTGCCCTTTTCATTTTCAATTTCGGCTTTAAGTAAGCCAATTTGCTCAATGGCGTCATAGTGACGGCGGCCGATTTCTGCGATTCTGCCCGCTACCTGAAACAAAAACATGGGAAAGTTAATCGGTACACAAAGGAAATAAAGTATAAAATTTGCCAATTACGTACAAATATCGCCGACTGAGCAGCTAATGCTATCGAAACCACGTCCGGTTCCACATGGAAAGCAGCCCTGTTTGTTGGCAAGGAAATCGACGAGGCCACACTTAGGGCCTTGATGGGCTCCTTCAGAGCCAACGCATTCGGCAAAAATTGGCGCGTTCTTGATTCTGCGTTGGATAATAAATGGTGCCGCCAAGTCTTGGGACTCTTCTATACGAGGCCGTTTATCAATTAAGTCTTCAGAAGAGTTGGCCTCAATCTCGGTGGGGCTTTTTTCCCCCTTTGTTTGGCAACTTGGCCGTCTGGTTGTTCAATGACCGATTCGGCCACAATAATTTGCTCCATTTTCTCAAAATAGAAGCAGGTGGTGAAGGTTCAGCCTCAACAGGAGCAGATGGTGGAGGTTCAGATCTGGCGGCTTCGGCCCTCCTGCCGACTGCCATCTTTTCGGCATTTTTCCTTCTCGCCATCTGTGCAAGTGATTCCCCATCCATGTTTTCAGGATTTATGTCGGGTAGGTTTCCTAGATCGATGAAAATATCCTCTTCTAAAGATGTGTCAATTCAGCCTAAAGTAGATGGGAGGTCGAAGCTGACTTCTTCAAAAGCTAAGTTGAAAGCCGCGTCAACTTCCTCACCCAAACGACCCTCAGACCCGTCTGAGCTTGACTGGCCCGGCTGCTCAGCGGCCTGATCGCTGACTACACCGCCTGCGTCCGAATCTAAACCTTCAAGGCTGATGTCCCTCAAGCTCTTGAAGTTTAGAAAGATGAGTGTCGTAAGATGCTACTCACCCCTTGGAATTGGGATGTGATCTGCAGCTGAAAAAGTCGAATACGTTAGGTCATATCGAAGTAGCATGTGGGCGGCCTGTCCTTGTTTTTGAAGGTTTGGACGGCAAAAGAATTTGAGTGCAGTTTTGACTTGCTCAAGTACATCATCGTCGGCCGAAGTGAGTGCTTGCTTTAGATCGTTACCTACACAAGCAAAACAATTAAGTTCATGGAATCGAAGCCGAGTAAACATATAAGAAATGTGCCCAACAAAAAAAAAGGCTTATATGACTATCTGGTTCGCCTTTTTGCCTAGGCACAGGATCCAGGAGATCTTCACCTTCGCCGAATTGCTGGTTACCTCGTACAACGACCATGACATCATCAACACGCTTACTAGAGCTGGCAAGCACAGTCGCCAAGTGGTGATCAGTGTCCTTGGTTCTGAGGAAGTAGCATCCCTGCTGACCAGAAGATTTCGCCAGGGCATAACAATGTCGAATAGTAGGGATTCCTAGGTTAGTCCTAAGTCGGTGATTTAATTCTACTATGCCCATTATGATTCGAAAAAAATTTACATTTGGCTGTCAAGAGAGTAGACCCCAACAATGGAGAACAGCGCTCAGAAACGGATGAAGGAGGGAACGAACTCCACTCTCAACGATCGACAGAAGGGGAAAGATGATCGTACTTGCATCAACCCTCTCCATATCAACTACGCTATCCACCACAAGTGACAGATGGACGTCATCTGGAATGGAGAAATGGCATCGAAAGGCGGAAATACGGTCCGCAGAGAGGAGATCTTTCAGGTGTTTCGCCATTTAAATTGGAATAGAAAACACACTAACTAAAAAACGAACAAGAAAATGGGAGCTGCAATGAGGAAGAAATATAAAGAAGACAAGAACTTACAGTTTAGAGAGAGAAGGACAATGGGGAGCAGGCAGAAATCGCAGAGGTCTTAAAGGAGTGATACTGTGAACGAACCAAAAAGACTTGCACATTCAAAAAATATTCGAAAAGACAGTGCGGCTTTGTATCGCATTAAATGAGCAACGTGTATGAAGGGGCAAAAAGTTATAATGATTTCTAAAACCCTGTTCATTCTGATGCTTTGGTATTGGAAGAAGTGCGAGCGCCGTATTTTTGACTTTCCATACGCAAAACCAAACATGCTAGCTAATTGGTATTAGTTAGATGTTCGGGGGCAATTGTGGAGGCCGAATAAAATCACTTAGGAAGAGGCCAAGGCATTTGAGCGACATTCGGCCAAAGTAATTCGGCCTTGACCAAGGGCTCATAAAGCCGAATAAACGAATCAGCCATATAAAGAGCCGAACAGGAGCCAACACTCAACTGGAAGGCCGACTAGGTAACTACCTGCGAAATCAAGAGTAGGCCCGACCCTTGGGCCCAGAGGTAATATAATAAGGGAGAATGTCAACTAAAGGAGGTATGTGAGAATAAAGGAAGTAACTTGAAATAGAAGTAAACTAGAGCGAATACTAACTTCTCCATCGAAGTGCTAATTCCGGCACCCCCGACCAGAGTGTTCATTCATTTTTCAGGTAGCAATCAGAGGATCAAAGACGTCTGACTGGATTCTGGAGTATTTCCAAACCACATCTCCGCAGTAAAAAAAACCAAAAAAAAAAAATTAAAGTACACCTCTGTTCCACACAAAATCGTTCGCAACATTAGAATGAGAGATACACCATGAGTCCTTTACAAGAGTCTGAACCCCAAGTGTAAGTCATTTTTATGTAATATCATCCCCACATTTACTGACTATTATACGGCAGGACGTGAGCACTCAAAAACTATGGTTGCGTTATGATTTGAGAGTAGGAGTTGTATTTTGAGTTTGTGAGTTTTGGAATTATGATTTGAGTGTGGAAAATTTGTTTGGTGAAAAAGTTTGGAAAGAGTTTTGAATTGACTAGGGAATTTTTGATGTGACATATGATATTTAATACAAAAACTTACAACTCATAACCAAACACACAACTCAAAATTCTATTTAAGCTCATAAAAAATTTTAAAAAATTCGGAAAATATTTTTTTCGAATATATAAAAATTAACATGTGTGAATTGCAAAAAAAAAAAAAAAAAAAAAATTGCGCTATTCTAGTCAACCGGCCGGATTATTGGTGGGACAACCAGTTAGCCCAAATTTTCTAGCCTTCGATCGAGTTTTCAAAATTGAAGGTGGAATTAACTTTTGAAAATTGTAAGCAAACGTCATGTGCGAAATATGCTCTGGAACTAACGTTCCAGAGCTGTACCAAACACAACCTATATTTTTTCTCATTTGCCGACTATTATACGGCAGGACGTGGACACCCCAAATCATCCGTTTTTCCACTTTTGCCGACTACAAAATGGCAGGACTGTAACAACGCCCGCATGGGACCTCGCTACAGTTCGGACTCCCCTGTTTTGAATGTGTTGCGGTTCTAAATCTGAACCAAAGAGTCCAACTCTGGCAAATCGTTTTGAAGAAAAACAAATTTTTTGAAAAGTAGTGCCAAACATGGACTGCTTTGCCAGATTACAGAGTCGCCACCTAAATATTTTTTATGGGGGAATTTAGGAAACCCTGACTCGGTGCCGAAGGCCACGTGTCCGTCATCACCAAATGTCTTGGCTCGGGAGCTTGGGTACGATCGGGGAAGGTCAGCTATGAGCACCCCCTTTCGCCCGGTCCGAAGACCGGCCTCTACTAACCGTGATATCCGATTTTGAAAACATTACATGCTCTTATTCCAATTATTAGCCTAGAATTACTATGTTATGCGCACAGCAAACAAGTATAGACTAGATTGCCTAATTTGGAAACAAACATTGCATATCCGTTTGTTTTGAAAGCGTTTTGGAATTTGCTACTCGCAAGTAGGCTAAAACACGGATTTCAACGAGTTTTTCCAACTCAAGCAATCCAACCTCCACCCACAGGCATTCAAACAGTTTATCTCACATAAGCACTTAGCCGCATGGTAAGCATACTGTCATGGCAACATTCACACGCATGTGGTATGCTAAAGCGTAAGATACTTACATCGTACTCCGTGCCAAAACAAGAAACTAGTTAACAGACATGCATGTCCCTAGGTCATGTTAAGTGGCTAATGCAACACAGGCAAGGATGCAATTTAGAGTAGGCTCGGCTAACCCTAGAATGGCATGCGAAATGTTGCAACTATCACGTATTCAAATTGGAATTGAAAGAACGATGCAGTTTGTATGATGTACCGAGCCCGGTGCATGTAAACAAATGTATGGATGCACGCATGCATAGCATAAGGTATGCTAAAATAAACGTGCCCTAATCTACCATCGTAAGCAGGTAAATAAAAGGTGAGGAAGAAGTGGGGGTTGGAAGACATACACACCACTCACCCACACTTATTACAGATATGCCCTCGCTCGGAGGGACCGAAAGAATAATACAAATAATTAACTACGCGAGCTAATTAATTATTACAAACCCATTAAATTAATTAAACGAATTAACTAATTTAATTAAAACAATAAGCCGCCTCGAGAAGAGGGCCAGATGCAGCGCGCGCTCGGGACTCGTTCGGAATCGCACTGTCATGCCTAGCCTGCCTCTGTTTTCCCTGCTTTTCTCCTCTGAAGACTGCCAAAGTCTCAGGACTGCTCCCTTGAATCATGGGGATCACCACCGGCTAAAGCATGTGGCCACCGGCACTGAATTCATCCATCGGCCATCAATATACTGCCGGTCGGCACTAAATACTGCCAGCCGGCACTGAATGTCTGCAGAACCTGCAACTCACAGCAGCAGAGGGCAAAAACTTGCATGGCAATGTAATTCCAACAATGTATGCATCAATCATACCCCTTATCATATTTGTGATTCAAAGGGGCATGTGTCTCGATTCCCGGGCCACCAATCACGCATTTCCATGCATGATGGCCCACGGAACCAAGTATGCAACTTTTATCTCAAATGCATACAAATCAAACAAACATAAAAGGGCGCCAAACCTCTGTCATGCTCATCTCAAGAGGCCAAGCATGTGCATTGATGTAATGCAATCCTAAACATGTTAGCTAGTATGCAACATGATCATGACAAGACACTTATGTAAGCATGCAAGCAAACATGAGGCAAAGCAAACCGAGCAAATGATGGCTTTGAACATGATCTAGGCAACTCTAAATAGGCCTAAAATCAGTGGCCAATAATGCCCAACAAGAAAGTCTACACACACACACACATGCATATGTTAAGACTTAACACTTAGGCACTAAGCAAGCAACCTTCAAGCACACTTGGAAGGGGATATCATGGACACTTAGCATGCATCATAAGCTTTGAAAATCATGTTATAGAAGGTTCCAAACCACCTAAATAAACCAAGTAAAGCATGCAAAAGGCCCAAGCATTCAAGGCTCACCAAAGAGGTAATGAACTACACTTAACACAACCATACATGGCATGCATTGAACAACCCAAAACAGACTTTTAGCATGTAAAACTAAGCCCAAGGGACCACTTAGATGGCATCTAAATGGCTCAACTAGAAAGGCATGCACAAATGCTAAGACAAGAGGCATAAGGCACAAGCTTCCAAAGCATCAAAGAGGCATGCAAGGCAATCAAACAAGCATGCTAAATGGACTGAGATGACATGCCAAGTGGTTCCCAACCATTGAAAATAAAGCAAGCAAGGCATGCTACACACTTGTACTCTTAAGGCCAACAAGCCAAACATAAAGGGGGCCCAAGATACAAGCCATGGTCGACCAAAATAGGCATGGACAGACCTAAGGTATGGCAAAATAAGCATACAAGCTTCATGGATCTAAGCCTAAAGCATGCTCAAACTAGGGCTAACAACCTAGAGCAAGTTAAGGCAATACAAGGCATTATAAAGCATCTATGCAAAACATACAAGGAGTGCTAAAACCAACACTTGTCAATGTCATATTAGGGCATAATAAACATAAAATGCAGCCAAGACATGCTCTTCAAACATTCAAAACTATGCTCCCTTAGGAGACCAAAACTTGCCCTTTTCAAGGACATCAAGGAGAGGGGGTGGCCCTCTCCTTCTTAGGACTTTAAGGCATCATCTACACCACTGAAATCCCTCAAGATTTCAGTGGTGAAGAGACCCAAACACCAAAATCCCGGAGCTCAACAAAATAGCACAAAAAAGAGGCCTTTCAAGGCCTAAGAGGGGTCAAACTTCCCCAAAGCACAAAGTACCCTTAATAAACTATCAAGAGGGCTAAAAAACAGAACTTTTATGTGTTGATCACCAAGCACAAAAACAGTCCTAAACTAGGTAAAAACAAGGTGCAAGAAAGGGGTAAAAATGACTAGTTTCTTACCCTTGGAGCTTTTCTTCAACAATGGTGACCTTGATGTCTCCTTAAGCCTCAAACCAGTCAAGAACACCAAGAATAAGCTCTTAGAACCTCAACTCCAAGAGGAAGGTGAAACACTAGGTGCTTGTGTGCAATAGTATGAACTAAAGCACCTAGTGTACAAAATGAGCAAGGAAAAGAGAGATAGGATAGATATAGGATTTCTAACCTAAAACCAGACCTTCTTCTCTGTATTTTCTCTCTAAAATGTCTTACTTCTTCAACCTTTGAGCCAAGAGAAGAGAGTCTTCTCTTATAGGAATCAAAGCTTACAAGCTAAGTAAACCAAAGGCTCATCCCTCCATACACGTGTATGGAGGGGAAACAAGTGCTACAAAGCTGTCTGAAAATATCTCCAAAAACAGCTGTAAAGTGATCGGCAGGGCAAAATGGTCATTTTGCCAAAAAGAGTGCCGACCGGCACAAAATAGTGCCGATCGGCACAATACAGTGCCGATGGCAACACCAAACAGCCGGTGGCCTCTAGCCACTGCCGGTGGTGTGTGGGGATGTCTCACAAGGCATCCTCTGCCTTCCAAGGCAAAACACAAGTGTTTGGTGCAAAACCAGACACAAAACGGTCGAGTTCGGAGGTCCTGAGGCAAGGCGCGTAGCCGAGAACTCCGGGAACTCCGAACGAACACGAACATGGATGATCACCGAGTGTTCAAGCGGTGACGTCCAAGTCTTGAGGACGGTCAAAAATGGGGTGTCTACAGTTGCCCCTCTTTGACAGAACTCGAAAGTCATAACAATGACGGGAGTGAATGTCAAAGCCCAGAGACGACCCATTTTTGACAAGGCCGAAGACTTGGACAAACATACAAAGCGCAAATGGTTGAACTCGCAAGCTGCCTACGTATCCCTTAGGAATCAAACCAGCGTAGTTCAGGCACAGGCATACAAGCCGCAGATAAGGTATGCGCCCGTAGGCGGGGGCAAGATGCAACTGACGATGCAAAAGGCCGAGCATAACTTATGATCATGTAAAGAAAGCTGTAATGAAGCACGCATGCGACAGTTATAAGCTAGCATACGCCAAACTACACTACAATGCAGAAAGGATGTAAGAGAATTATGCAATTCTCAATACGTCTCACTCGGAGGATACAATACCTGTGCGGCTCGTCCGGTTGCACCGGCCTCAAATGAGCCGTACATACAATATCGTGCCTGCAAAGAAAGCAAACTTAGCAGGTACAATATTGTTAGCAATATGCATGACAATGCAAAATGAATGCAAAATGATATGCAATATATACAACAACAATGTATGAATAATGCAACTAATAATGCAATGCAATTGAAACTATATGCAATGCAAATGATATGCAATGTAACATGCAATGCAATTGAATCATGATCCAATCATAAGCGGTTCAAAACCACACAAATGTCAAATAGATTGATGGAGGTAACGAGCCCGTCTCCCATAGAACGATGTCTGATCTATGAGTACTTCGCACGGACATAAGAACAAGTATTGGGTGGAATGACATAAGTGAGGTAACGACCCGCTGAGGAAAGAACAATGATCCTAATGCCGGATGCAACAATTACACTACAATGTAATATGTACAATGGATGCGGCACGCGGGCCAAACCGAATCTTGCCTAGGAAAGGCATGTACGCATACGAACCGCGTCTAACACAGAAAATGTGCCGCAACCCTCAAACCAAGCTCATCAAGGAATAGGCGCGTACACAAAACCGTGCTTCGACGTGAAAAGTAGGGGCACATACCAGACCAAGCTCAACCTGGAAAGGCGCAAGCCATAGATGGAAGATGATGCAGTAGATGCATGCAAATTACGGTGCAATAGAAATGGATATGGAAACAATGGATACGGCACGCGGGCCAAACCGAATCTTGCCTAGGAAAGGCATGTACGCACACGAACCGCGTCTAACACAGAAAATGTGCCGCAACCCTCAAACCAAGCTCATCAAGGAATAGGCGCGTACACAAAACCGTGCTTCAACGTGAAAAGTAGGGGCACATACCAGACCAAGCTCAACCCTCAAACCAAGCTCATCAAGTAGATGTGTTTTTTTTTGTTTTTGTTGTTTTTTGAAATGCATGACATATGCAGTATTTACAATGATGCATGACAATGCATTATGATGCAACGACTACGATTGCAGCTTTCCCTATCTTACCAACAAGGCGATATACTAGGTTGGTTTAGTATCCAGAATTGAGGCGTAAACACGCCGCCTCAACCTATGGGGCTTCCATACGGATTTCAAGCCGAGGGTACACCCCTGGGTATTTAAACCAGACCTTAGTCTCGGAAATCCCGAACCTTTGCGTTCTAGGCATAAGCCGTTCGAACTTTAGTTTTCACCGTCCCAGTTGGTCTCCTAGGAACTCACCGCAAAAACAGGCAGGTGGCTTTACCAGACCACCGAAAGTCGTTCGGGCACGACAAATACCAAAGGAATTGCACCCTTAGAGGATTTGCAATGCAAGTGATACACAGGACGGTATGATGTGCAATGCAAGTGAGACACGCATGCCATGAAGGAATGGAAAATGGTGTGTAGATGAGACACGCATGCCTCAAGGATTTGAAGCACGCGTACCCCAAAATTTGAACTGAAATGTAGATCAAAGGATGCATGACAATGCGAAAGAACTAAAGTGTGTAACAACGCACATCTTTCAAAATGCACCGAAGGTCTTGCACCTTTCGAGGATTTAAGGTCTCCTAGACCGTGCGTGTTTAAGGTCTCGCCAGACCGGAGGGGAAAACAAATGAGGTGTGCAAAATAGCGTGATAAAATGCAAAATGTAATGCAGATGAAATGCAAAGTGAGGCACGCATACCTCAAGATGCAATGCAAAATGAAATGCAAATAAAATGCAAAGTGAGGCACGCATACCTCAAGATGCAATGAAATGCAAAATGGGATACAAAACGAGGCACACATACCTCGAGATGCAATGAAATGCAAAATGAGGCACGCGTACCTCATTGATGCAATGGAATGCAAAACGAGGCATACATACCTCAAGACGCAATACTGAAATGGACATGAGGCACGCATACCTCATTAGACGGAAAATGAAATGCAAAACGAGGCACGCGTACCTCGAGATGCAATGAAATGCAAATGAGGCACACATACCTCATTGGATGGAAAATGAAATGCAAAACGAGGCACGCGTACCTCGAGATGCAATGAAATGCGAAATGAAATGCAAAACGAGGCACGCGTACCTCGAGATGCAATGGAATGCGAAACGAGGCACGCGTACCTCGAGATGCAATGAAATGCAAAATGAGGCACACATACCTCATTGAATGGAAAATGAAATGCAAGACGAGGCACGCGTACCTCGAGATGCAAAGAAATGCAAAATGAGGCACACATACCTCATTGAATGGAAAATGAAATGCAAAACGAGGCACGCGTACCTCGAGATGCAATGAAATGCAAAATGAGGCACGCATACCTCATTGAATGGAAAATGAAATGCAAGACGAGGCACGCGTACCTCGAGATGCAAAGAAATGCAAAATGAGGCACACATACCTCATTGAATGGAAAATGAAATGCAAACGAGGCACGCGTACCTCGAGATGCAATGAAATGCAAAATGAGGCACGCATACCTCATTGAATGGAAAATGAAATGCAAGACGAGGCACGCGTACCTCGAGATGCAAAGAAATGCAAAATGAGGCACACATACCTCATTGAATGGAAAATGAAATGCAAAACGAGGCACGCGTACCTCGAGATGCAATGAAATGCAAAATGAGGCACGCATACCTCATTGAATGGAAAATGAAATGCAAGACGAGGCACGCGTACCTCGAGATGCAAAGAAATGCAAAATGAGGCACACATACCTCATTGAATGGAAAATGAAATGCAAAACGAGGCACGCGTACCTCGAGATGCAATGAAATGCAAAATGAAATGCAAATGAGAGTGTGACACGCATGCCACATGAAAATGTAAAACGGTGCAAGTCGCAAGGGACGTGCAAGACGGCGCGATGCGACGCACCGGCCAATGTGATGGATGCGTGCAACGCACACGGGGCAACTTTTGAATCTTGTAAAAGACAAAAGGATACAGAAGGATACAATCTTTGCTTGAATTTGAGTGTCACGCACAGAAGACACTGTCCGAGGTCAAAACGGAGGCCGGTTGAGCATCGGAAATACACTTTCTTGCACTTTCTTGAGCTGTGAAGACCCAAAACTACTCACATGGCCTAAACAAGGCTGTGGGAACATCACCGGCTGGACTAGGTGGCCACCGGCTAGCCACCGGCTGCATAAAAGTTCCACCGGCACAATATTGTGCCGACCGGCACAAAATAGTGCCGACCGGCCAAAAGTTGCTGATCGGGGACAGTTTTGACATTTCACCTCGGGTCTTTTAAAATAGGGTTTTAAACCCTATTTCCTCACTCCCCCACCGCCGAAAAACTTCTCCCTCTCTCTCTAGAGTCTCTTTTCCTCCTCATTCGCTCATTTCTTTGCGTTTTCGCGACATTTTCGCCGTTCGATTCGCGAAGTTCATCGCGTTTCGCACATTTTCAACCGAAAAAATCTTTGTTTCGGCACTCCCTTTGCTATTTCCACTTTTTCGGGAGTTGTTCCCCTTGATTTTCTCTTCATTTCCGTGCCTTTGCATCTTCCGGCCTTCCCGGTCATTTTCGGTCCGCTCGGGGTTGACTTTTTCGGTTGACTTTTCACATTCCAGCTCTTCTGGACATTTTCTCACCACCATTGCCATGGCTGACGATGTTCCACACGTCGGGACTCCCCCGGATCACGAGATGGATCCCGGGGTCGAGCTCCTCCCATTGAGCGAGCGTCCCTTCGACCCGGCGACATACCACCCCGCGATTCATGTGCTACCTCCGGATGGTCTTCGCCATTTCCGCGGCTTTGACCGAGCGCTGGACCCGGAGCTCCTCCTGCGCGAGCCGACCTCTCACCTATCCTTCGGTGCTTCCGAGGTAACACTCTTCTCTGTTTTACTTTCTGCAATGTAGAACTGTTAACTGTCAAAGTTGTTTCCGTTCTTTAACTGCTTGGTTCTGATATACTGTTCACTGTAGTCAATTTGCAATTATGCTTACAACTGATATCTGTTTAAGACGGACACATGCACACACACTGCACTAGTCTCAATCACCCAAACACACGGCACACACCGTACTTCACTGCAAACTTACCGACACCCGGCACTTATTCGAATCTGAAAACATATTGTATGCTGTATTTAAACTGAACCACACACAACACGCTGACGCATCACACGTTGTAGTTCACCCACTGGCACACTATAACCCGACATCTGCTTGGATCTGGAGAATGAGCACACATGCACTAGATTTGTATGCTGACTCTCGCAAACACACTGACACATCACAGGCCGTAGTCCACCGTAGTACACTGAAACCTGATATCCGCTTGGATCTGAAGAATGTGCACACGTGCTAGATTTGTATCTACTTTAACATGTTTCCTCAGAACTGTACATCTCATATTGCTTTGCAACTATTTGCTTGAAAACAGGGAGATTCCCATACCATCCGCGGGTATGGGAATGTCGCGGCTCGAGATTGGTACGGTGAGCTACCCGACGCAGTTCGCCGCATTGTGGACGATGCGGGCTTCGGTTCCTTTTGCAGGGGTCTGACCCGGCTTACTGCCTGCAGGCCTCTTCTAGCTGCCCTGGCAGAGAGGTGGTGGGACACCACCGACTCGTTCCACCTATCCGCGGCGGGAGACATGACGATGACTCCCTACGACTTCTCGGTGCTCACCGGCATCGGGGTAGGGGGTGATCCGATCCCCTTCGACACCGACATGGACGAGTGGACCGCCGCTCAGATCTACTTGCTTGGCGAGGCGCCACCCCTTGCTCGTCCAGGCTTTGTCCGCTACTCCTGGTTCGAGGTGCAGTTCAGAGTGCAGCCTGCGTTGGTGGCGACGGCTCCGATGACCGAGGCGGCTGTAGAGCAGTACGCACGCGGCTTTTTGATGTTTTTGCTAGGGACGACCCTCTTCGCCGACCGGGCGAACACCGTGCCTCTCTGCCTACTCAGCGCACTGGTGGACGTCCGAGACATCTTGCGTTTTGATTGGGGTGGTGCGGCTCTGGCCACTCTTTACGGGTACATGAGCTCAGTCTCCCGTGGCAGCGGGCAGTTGCTCGGAGGCTACTGGCGAGCTTGGGAGGTACGCCTTCTCCTCTGCTTTACATTTCTGTTCTGTACTTTCTGTACTCTGCACACTGTACACACTGTAGTCTGCTTTACACTTGCTGTATACTGCACACTGTTCACACGGTATACTCTGCTCAACACACTGCACAACACACGGCTTTATTATTTCTGCTCTATTCTGTATTCTGCTTTATCCGATAAATGTTCCGACATCTGTCTTGCAGTTATGGGTTTACGCCTACTTTCCCAGGCTGGAGCCAGTGCCGGAGACGGAGACTCCTCTAGTCATTCCCTTCTCACGCCGCTATGACGGGAGATGCGCCCGGAGGCCGCGAGAGACTTTCAGCTTCTTTCGTCGCTACTTTCGACACCATTACTCCTGCCGAGGTATGTTTTACTTGCAGTTCATTTAAGCCTCGCTTTTCCACTGTATATTTGCAATACCAGTAGGTAACAAACTGTATTTCAATTTCAGATCACCTGGCAGCCGTGGGCTCCTCTGCCAGCGATGGTGCGGGATCGGTTTGCCGGCGCCGTTGAGACCTCGCGTTACCGGATTTTGCTGGAGGGCCCGGTCTGTCGGGCTTGGTACCTAGGCGAGCGCTTCTTGCGTCAGACCTTAGGGTTACCTGAGCAGATAGTCCCGGTGCATCCTCCTGAGCATATGAGGGACACCGAGCGTTTCACCGCTGAGCAGATGGCGGACTACACCATCGGTTGGGAGGCGGACGGCTTTAGAGGCGAGGGCGATTACTCAGAGTACGTCCGGACCTTCATCATGCGGCCGCTGAGTGGTGGTCGCCGAGCTGAGAGAGAGAGACCTGCGGCGCCGGCGGCCGAAGCAGGAGTAGGAGGAGGAGCGCCGAGGAGGGCTCGGGTTCGTGGCAGAGGCGGGGTTCAGAGAGGACGGGGGGCGGTTGGCCTGCTCTGCCCACTATGCTGACATACAGAGGGCAGGGTGGGGAGACCTTTCAGATCCCCTTTGCTCCTCCCCCGGCTGGTCATGAGTTGGCCGGTATTCCCGACTTGCCTCCGGTATGTATCACTTCATTTTGTATCTTGCATTGTCATTCCATTTCAGTTTATTTGATATTCCACAGAATACTGATGCATCTGATACTTTTGCAGGCGTCCTCCGAGTACACCCGGCAGTCCGTGGAGTTGAATGCCTCCATGATGGGGATGTTGCAGCGGACCTTCGACATCTTGGCTCTTTACAGCATTCCGGTATGTTTTCTCTGACTGTTTCATGCAATCTGATGTACTGCGCAAAACCTGATAAACTGCTCACGGCACTCACACACTGTACTCATACACTGCATTCTGCACTGATAAACTGTTCTCAGCATTCACATACACTGTACTCATACACTGCATCCTGCACTGATAAATTGCTCACGGCATTCACATACACTGTACTCATACACTGCATCCTGCACTGATAAACTGCTCACGGCATTCACATACACTGCACTCGTACACTGCATTCTGCACTGATAAACTGCTCACGGCATTCACATACACTGCACTCGTACACTGCATTCTGCACTGATAAACTGCTCACGGCATTCACAGTATTCTGATGTGTTCACCTTTCATGCTTTTTCAGCCTCCCTTCCAGATTCCTCCGGTGGGCGGCGCTCCAGCTGGACCTTCCATTTCTACTCGGGATGGCAGAGCCTATCCCCGCACCAGAGGAGGGCATACTTACGCCGGGAGCAGCTCGCGGGCTCCGGTTCCGGATGATGAGTCTGAGGCAGAGACAGAGGCGGAGGAGACTGATGATGGCTCGGACTCGAGCTCAGATGGTGATGCCCCTAGTGGTGCCCCTGTTGATGACGCTCCTGGACCTTCGTCCAGGAAGAGGACCAGGACAGATTGACGGCCCCGGAGTCCTTTTGACATTTGATACAGATTTTTGCTGTTTTCTTTCTCTTTGTACTTTTCCTCTTTTTGGTAGTTGGATTACCTTGTACTGCCGCGAGCAGATTTTTGTTTCCAAAACGATGTACTTGAAAGAGATGATATGAAACAAACTTTTTTCTGAAAAGAATGTTATATCTGTATATATCTGCGTATTTCATACTTTGCACTGCATTGCATCATATTACACCTCAAATGTAAATGATATTGATCTGTTGTCTGAAAATTGAGCATTTGCACTATGATAATCGGATAACCAACCAACTAACAGCAAACAACTCATACAAACCACTGCTTGAACTAAATACAGCCCATACTCTACTGGGGATTGATCTGCATACAGCTCATAACACAGCTCTCGGCTCATTCTGCACACAGCAAACCCTGAACAAATAACCCAATCTGACAAGACGGATCACAAAACTGACACGGTTGGAGTTGAAACACACTCGGATGTCCCAAATTTCCCTTTTCTTCTCTTGCTTCGCACGAATGTAGAGAATGGCACAACATTCAGAGCACAAACGATTTTTTTTGAAATTAAGAAGGGTTTTCAACCAGGGTATCAAGCCTACCACAGAACACAACGAGACAGACTCAAACAGAGAAACAAAAGGCACACGACCTGAACACAACGAGACATACTCGGAAAAGACTCAAAGCTAAAGCCGAAGCCGACAAATCAAAAGACACGACACACGGACATGTTTACACAAGGAGAGACCTCGAATCTCGGGGAGCCAGTTCCTCCGGGTATTATATCCCACCCTTTCTGATTTGTGATACTCACATCACTCGGCCCTCAGGCTCGGTTTTTCTCTCAAAACCCTTTTCTTACTTTTCTCTCCGCTTACACCTCTCTATTCTTTATTTTCTCATTTTTCATCCCTCCCCAGAGTGGTTGATAGGTAAACGAGGGGTTGTGGGTTCACACCCAACACTGTTAGCTCACGGCTATTTCTTCTGGTGAATAGGGTGCCCTTCTGGCGAGTATGTTGACGGGAGAAAGACAGAAGACCAGACTCAACTGTGCCCCTAGTTCGTCATCTTGACCATTTTTTACGTTTTCTAAAACAGTTTTGATCAAAATGAGAGTCGGATCAACACACTTATTCGATTTTTGATTTGAAAATCATGCGAATCAGGCTGTGCGCACTGAAAATTCTCCTTTTGGGTCCAAACATGGTCCGATTTTGAAAAATGAAATAGTTTTCGAGAAGATAAGTCAACTTCAGTGAAAATTTTCAAAAACTATTTTTGCAAACAGTCAACGCTCAACGAGCGTGGAACTTACCCTCGAGATATGCAACCTCGGATCGGAGGCAATGGAAAATTGCCCCTGGCTTAAAGGGGGATAAGGCAACGGAAAGTTGCCCCTGGTTTGGACGGTAGCTCAGGGCAACTTATGGCGCTGTATGGCAACGGAAAGTTGCCCCTTGTTTGGATGATGCCGCGGCACATTGTAAGCTAGTCCTTGTTGATGACGATCGGACCCTCGGACGCGGAGGAGACGAAGACGGTTTGAATCAATATATGGACACAGTCACCTGGAAGGTGTTGGTGGTTTGGACTTCAAGAGGAAGTTAATCACGTAGTTCCCGGTTGCTGCAATCGAGACATGGATTCGGAGGAGGCACAAGTGATCAAAACCATGACATGGACTGAGACGCTATGGAAGCGTTGGGGGCTGGACTTCAAGATGAAGTTGCCTACGTATCCCAAACATGGGAATCAAGCCTTACGTAGTTCCGGTTAAGGTACACTCGGGTATTTTAACCTTTACTGTTTAGGCTCTAACTTTTGCCAAGGCGCCTGTTGCAGGTTTTCAACCTTGCGAGCTTTGTTTTTCTTTTTTTCTTTTCTTCTTTTCTTTTCTTTTCTTTTGCATTTTCATTTCTTTTTCTTTGCTATTTTTTTGTTCTTTTTCTCTTCTTTTTTGTTTCTTTTTGTATTTTTCTTTTTTGTCTTTTCTTTTCTTTGCTCTAACTTTTGCCTGGGCCGCCCTTCTGGGTTTTCGGCCCAGCGAGCCTCTCAAAGGGTAAAAGTGTAGCAAGTCCATGCCAAATGGTTTTGAGATTGAAGCCCTCTGTATCCGGGAGAGCGGCTGTTGGGTTGATTTGTAGGAAAAGTCCATCACGGTTGCTTCTCGAGCTTTGCTTGGTGGGATCTGATCTCCCTGATCTGACTTTGAGGCCTCTTGCTCGAGGGCTGCTTCAAAATGGGCCATACAGGCGTTTCATGGCACCGTTGAATGTTCTGAACGGATTCCGGTTCGCAACAGATAAATCGAATCTTGAGGCCGAGAGCGATCCTGGGCTACACAATCTTAAGAGCGATTCCACACAAGTCTTCGCGAGACTGCACAAAATATTTTGTTTTTGAAAGTTTTTAAGAAAGCGACAAATCGCTCGTGCTGAAGATAGTGTGGAACCAGTCTGGATCAGGCCAGGGTCCTTCTCAGTACTCACGCCGACAAGCATGAT
The DNA here is from genome assembly GCA_030407325.1 of Camellia japonica. Classification (NCBI taxonomy): domain Eukaryota; kingdom Viridiplantae; phylum Streptophyta; class Magnoliopsida; order Ericales; family Theaceae; genus Camellia; species Camellia japonica. The sequence continues at coordinate 74,317,834 of JAPPVO010000007.1, read as the reverse complement.
TTCATTCATGAAAAGCTTAGCATGCGTTCCTTTTTCTCAAAATGATCAAAATTTTACAAAACCCGAGGAATTACTTCCCCTTCGTTTTCATCACCGCAGTGTTTGAAAAGGGTTTTATGAAAAGCTTAGGTCATCATAACGATGTTCAAGGCACGAGAGAGTAGGCGGTATGTACTGTCGTTCCATTCACACCCTTTGGCACGGCTAACTCGAATAGCAACAAATACGGCACACGATAGCCACGGCTGTTTCATTCAGATTTGTTGGCATAACTGGTTCCTTGGCAGGAACAGACTCAAAAAGCAAGAACAACTAATTACAAGACCAAACAGTGTTTGAGGCAACAACCCCGAAATCACCTGGTATTCTATACAAGAGGGACTGACTCATTACAATTAGACAGACCCTTAAGCAAAAGGACTGTCTCAAAACAATGAGACAGGCTCAAGACAAAACAGAAGACTGACTCGACACCCAAGTCAGAATTTACAGAAATTAATAGATGCCAAAAAATGCGTGCCAAACGCCACATCCAAAAATGCGCCAAGCATTGCCCACAGGCGGTTCACCTTCTGATTACATACTCGCAGTATCTGTGTCCTCAAATCCAACAACTGGGTGGTGACGGACTTTGCTGAGGTAGGCGGGAGGATAACCTCGTTGTCAATCAAATCTTGCACCTCATGCCGGAGGCGAAAACAATTGTCGGTGGCATGGCCTGTCTGCTGGTGGTACGCACAGTACAGAGCAGCATCATGTGTGGCGGGAGATTCTTCGGGAGGGGCCGAGGCTCCAGGGGTTTAAGGTGTCCCCTCTCGGCAAGGATTTGAAGTGCCTTGGATAATGGCATGTAGAGAGCATGGAAGACCCTGCGCCCTCGGGGCAGGTATTTTGGAGCCTGAGCACTCTTGCTAGATGCACTAGCAAACGGATCGGCGGGTGCGGCCTTGGTTTCTGATCCTTTCCGGATGCAGGGCTGGGAGGGGGAAGAACTGTTTTGGCATGACGGGGCCTCTCCCGATTCTCTGATTGACTGGAATTGCCCTCAGGCGGAGTGGGGAAAGCATCCTCCACAGCTTTTGACATAACTGCGGATATCTGTTGCTTGTTCATTCCCTCGGCTTTCAAAGCCTCTACTGCCCACAGCAGTTGTTCGATAGGGTCGGCATCTGTCTTCATCTTGCCTTTATCTCTGGCCTCGGCCTGATTTAGAACTTGGTTTGATGCGTCGTTGCCATAGCTGGAGGCCATCTCCGGTTGGCTGAGTTCAATTACAATTCGCCCCAACAACGGGGGCTCTTGGGGTACAAAGCCTCCGACATATGGTGCGGCTGGCGGCGAAACTGACATTCCATAGGCGAGATCCGTCACGGATCTTTGAAGGTCACCTATCATCCCCATTAGTTCAAATGTAGTAGGCTCGCGAGCCTGATATAGCTGAGGGGCCCAAACTGGGTGCGCGGCCGGCGATCTGGGCGGATGCGGCATGTCAACAGTAGTTTCATCCTGTAGGGTGATTCCCTGATCCAACGCGGCCGTCATAACCACGATCTCTTCTGAATTCTGCGTCATGCTAAGTCCTGCCTCAGCAAGGAGAAGACACTAACTGTTCTGGATCAATTCCCTGAATCTCCGAACTGAAACGGAAAGACAAGCAGCATTTCAGCCCCAAATAGATCAAACACGGGTGTAGTCGAACAACTGCACTCTACTACTGAACACTGTTCCCCAGAATCACTATTCAAAACTGAACTGATACCCGCAGACATAACTGATTCATAACAATACTGATACTAATGCCCTCGGGCCTGATGCTCAAACTTTGCAAACTGATATGTGCGTTCCCTGCAGAGATACATTCTAAAAGCACATAACAGGTAAAAGAGAGCCAATACACCCGTATGTTGGGGTAGGGTTTCCCTGTCCTATTTTGTCAGGAGCTAGGGTTTCACTACGCACACAGCGGTTTCAAACAACCTAAAATCGGGTAAGCAACCTGTCCTAGTTTGGAATGGTCACTATGGATTCCGAATATGCACTAGGTCGAATGGTCGAAAAGGGTGCCTCGGTAAAACCGGGGTTTGTGTTCCCATACTGGCAGAGCCCGCAACCGGTCAGCCTTATGGCCATGTCTTGACAAGACAAGCCTCCAGCAAACTGCTCAGGAATAGCAGATGGCCAACACGGTGTCCTAGGCGCACCAATGCACATGCAATGCAAAGAAACACATAAGTGTAGTCAAAACAGGATATCACGAGTTCGAGTCAAGCTCTCTAAAACTCCCCAGCAGAGTCGCCAGAAACTGTAACAACGCCCGTGTGGGACCTCGCTACAGTTCGGACTCCCCTGTTTTGAATGTGTTGCGGTTCTAAATCTGAACCAAAGAGTCCAACTCTGGCAAATCGTTTTGAAGAAAAACAGATTTTTTGAAAAGTAGTGCCAAACATGGACTGCTTTGCCAGATTACAGAGTCGCCACCTAAATATTTTTTATGGGGGAATTTAGGAAACCCTGACTCGGTGCCGAAGGCCACGTGTCCGTCATCACCAAATGTCTTGGCTCGGGAGCTTGGGTACGATTGGGGAAGGTCAGCTATGAGCACCCCCTTTCGCCCGGTCCGAAGACCGGCCTCTACTAACCGTGATATCCGATTTTGAAAACATTGCATGCTCTTATTCCAATTATTAGCCTAGAATTACTATGTTATGCGCACAGCAAACAAGTATAGACTAGATTGCCTAATTTGGAAACAAACATTGCATATCCGTTTGTTTTGAAAGCGTTTTGGAATTTGCTACTCGCAAGTAGGCTAAAACACGGATTTCAACGAGTTTTTCCAACTCAAGCAATCCAACCTCCACCCAAAGGCATTCAAACAGTTTATCTCACATAAGCACTTAGCCGCATGGTAAGCATACTGTCATGGCAACATTCACACGCATGTGGTATGCTAAAACGTAAATACTTACATCGTACTCCGTGCCAAAACAAGAAACTAGTTACAGACATGCATGTCCCTAGGTCATGTTAAGTGGCTAATGCAACACAGGCAAGGATGCAATTTAGAGTAGGCTCGGCTAACCCTAGAATGGCATGCGAAATGTTGCAACTATCACGTATTCAAATTGGAATTGAAAGTACGATGCAGTTTGTATGATGTACCGAGCCCGGTGCATGTAAACAAATGTATGGATGCACGCATGCATAGCATAAGGTATGCTAAAATAAACGTGCCCTAATCTACCATCGTAAGTAGGTAAATAAAAGGGGAGGAAGAAGTGGGGGTTGGAAGACATACACACCACTCACCCACACTTATTACAGATATGCCCTCGCTCGGAGGGACCGAAAGAATAATACAAATAATTAACTACGCGAGCTAATTAATTATTACAAACCCATTAAATTAATTAAACGAATTAACTAATTTAATTAAAACAATAAGCCGCCTCGGGAAGAGGGCCAGATGCAGCGCGCGCTCGGGACTCGTTCGGAATCGCACTGCCATGCCTAGCCTGCCTCTGTTTTCCCTGCTTTTCTCCTCTGAAGACTGCCAAAGTCTCAGGACTGCTCCCTTGAATCATGGGGATCACCACCGGCTGAGGGGAAACACCACCGGCTAAAGCATGTGGCCACCGGCACTGAATTCATCCATCGGCCATCAATATACTGCCGGTCGGCACTGAATGTCTGCAGAACCTGCAACTCACAGCAGCAAAGGGCAAAAACTTGCATGGCAATGTAATTCCAACAATGTATGCATCAATCATACCCCTTATCATATTTGTGATTCAAAGGGGCATGTGCCTCGATTCCCGGGCCACCAATCACGCATTTCCATGCATGATGGCCCACGAAACCAAGTATGCAACTTTTATCTCAAATGCATACAAATCAAACAAACATAAAAGGGCGCCAAACCTCTGTCATGCTCATCTCAAGAGGCCAAGCATGTGCATTGATGTAATGCAATCCTAAACATGTTAGCTAGTATGCAACATGATCATGACAAGACACTTATGTAAGCATGCAAGCAAACATGAGGCAAAGCAAACCGAGCAAATGATGGCTTTGAACATGATCTAGGCAACTCTAAATAGGCCTAAAATCAGTGGCCAATAATGCCCAACAAGAAAGCCTACACACACACACACATGCATATGTTAAGACTTAACACTTAGGCACTAAGCAAGCAACCTTCAAGCACACTTGGAAGGGGATATCATGGACACTTAGCATGCATCATAAGCTTTGAAAATCATGTTATAGAAGGTTCCAAACCACCTAAATAAACCAAGTAAAGCATGCAAAAGGCCCAAGCATTCAAGGCTCACCAAAGAGGTAATGAACTACACTTAACACAACCATACATGGCATGCATTGAACAACCCAAAACAGACTTTTAGCATGTAAAACTAAGCCCAAGGGACCACTTAGATGGCATCTAAATGGCTCAACTAGAAAGGCATGCACAAATGCTAAGACAAGAGGCATAAGGCACAAGCTTCCAAAGCATCAAAGAGGCATGCAAGGCAATCAAACAAGCATGCTAAATGGACTGAGATGACATGCCAAGTGGTTCCCAACCATTGAAAATAAAGCAAGCAAGGCATGCTACACACTTGTACTCTTAAGGCCAACAAGCCAAACATAAAGGGGGCCCAAGATACAAGCCATGGTCGACCAAAATAGGCATGGACAGACCTAAGGTATGGCAAAATAAGCATACAAGCTTCATGGATCTAAGCCTAAAGCATGCTCAAACTAGGGCTAACAACCTAGAGCAAGTTAAGGCAATACAAGGCATTATAAAGCATCTATGCAAAACATACAAGGAGTGCTAAAACCAACACTTGTCAATGTCATATTAGGGCATAATAAACATAAAATGCAGCCAAGACATGCTCTTCAAACATTCAAAACTATGCTCCCTTAGGAGACCAAAACTTGCCCTTTTCAAGGACATCAAGGAGAGGGGGTGGCCCTCTCCTTCTTAGGACTTTAAGGCATCATCTACACCACTGAAATCCCTCAAGATTTCAGTGGTGAAGAGACCCAAACACCAAAATCCCGGAGCTCAACAAAATAGCACAAAAAAGAGGCCTTTCAAGGCCTAAGAGGGGTCAAACTTCCCCAAAGCACAAAGTACCCTTAATAAACTATCAAGAGGGCTAAAAAACAGAACTTTTATGTGTTGATCACCAAGCACAAAAACAGTCCTAAACTAGGTAAAAACAAGGTGCAAGAAAGGGGTAAAAATGACTAGTTTCTTACCCTTGGAGCTTTTCTTCAACAATGGTGACCTTGATGTCTCCTTAAGCCTCAAACCAGTCAAGAACACCAAGAATAAGCTCTTAGAACCTCAACTCCAAGAGGAAGGTGAAACACTAGGTGCTTGTGTGCAATAGTATGAACTAAAGCACCTAGTGTACAAAATGAGCAAGGAAAAGAGAGATAGGATAGATATAGGATTTCTAACCTAAAACCAGACCTTCTTCTCTGTATTTTCTCTCTAAAATGTCTTACTTCTTCAACCTTTGAGCCAAGAGAAGAGAGTCTTCTCTTATAGGAATCAAAGCTTACAAGCTAAGTAAACCAAAGGCTCATCCCTCCATACACGTGTATGGAGGGGAAACAAGTGCTACAAAGCTGTCTGAAAATATCTCCAAAAACAGCTGTAAAGTGATCGGCAGGGCAAAATGGTCATTTTGCCAAAAAGAGTGCCGACCGGCACAAAATAGTGCCGATCGGCACAATACAGTGCCGATGGCAACACCAAACAGCCGGTGGCCTCTAGCCACTGCCGGTGGTGTGTGGGGATGTCTCACAAGGCATCCTCTGCCTTCCAAGGCAAAACACAAGTGTTTGGTGCAAAACCAGACACAAAACGGTCGAGTTCGGAGGTCCTGAGGCAAGGCGCGTAGCCGAGAACTCCGGGAACTCCGAACGAACACGAACATGGATGATCACCGAGTGTTCAAGCGGTGACGTCCAAGTCTTGAGGACGGTCAAAAATGGGGTGTCTACAAGGACCAGTGGACACCCAAAAACATTCTCCCACATTCGTCTGGCGATAAGCGCAGATAGGGCAATTGGGCACCTTGACTCCCCGCGCGAGTACCAACACAACACCACATTCTCAAAACTAAGTCTTAACCCAGACTCCCATTCACTTTACCACCTTACTCAACTTTGTTCCAAGTAAGCAAGCATTTAATATTATACGCGACAAGGAATAATTATAACATTCAAAGAGCCTCAATCCCCAAGTCAAAATTTCAACACCATAACAATATCTATATTTTCAACATCATGATTATTCACAAAATTCCAAGAATTTAAGGAAATTCCCCTCTAAGTATCATTCTCTACTAAATTCAAAATTAGGGTTTTTAACAAATTTGGGTCTTCCTCCTCATTTTCATATATACCTCTATTCTCAACATTATTATTCATGTTATATGGAAAATTAGATGAAACTTCAATAAAGTTGAGTAAAATTTCCCTTTTTGTGAAATACAAGGTTTAATCAAACTCCATCATCAAATTAAGTCATAAAGTCACAACAATACCATATAATCATCTTCAAAACAAAGAGATACTAAGTTAAAAGTAACCCTACCTCAAGCAAAGAGCAAGAAAGCTAGATTTCTAGGAGAATCCTTCGCAAAAAAATAAACGAAATCCAATTGGTGGGAAGGAAGATCTTCACTTTTACTTCACTCATTGCAAGTGATTTCAACTAGATCTTAAAGGAATGAGGAGTATTTAGGGCAAGAAGCCTAGGGTTTTCCAGGCTTGAGACAAGAAGGGGGGAAGAGAGAAAAGAAAAGTGCAAAGAATGATCTCAAAATGTCCTTTTCAATCTGCTGAATTCGCGCAGACTGCTCAAGCAGTCTTTTCATCGCTCGAGCAGTGAATGAGGCCTCTCAATATTTTTGTTTGCAAAATGAGATTCTGGGAGCAGTCCACCTTGACCTGCAAAACTACTGGATGCCCTCAATCTTCGCTCGAGCAGTACTTTCACTGCTCGAGTGGTCACCTGGAACAAAGTGTCACAATCTCTCTCCCTTGGGAGATTTCGTCCCCGAAATAAAGTCAACTCCCAATATAGAAACAAATACAACAACAATAATGTACTCATTAATCTCTAGTAACTCCCAAATTGACAATTAATTAATTTTGAAGTAGAGAAAGAGTAAAATTAGAAAATATGAGTCACATCCAATTTATCACATACATGGAGAGAACAATGAAATAAGCACATCACAGATTTGGAAATATATCTGGGTATTTCTCACGGACCTCGACTTCGCGCTCCTAAGTTGCTTCTTCCATCCCGTGATGGCGCCACAACACTTTGACTAGTGAAATGGTCTCACCCCTCAACACTTGCTCCCATGTATGAAGAATTTGGATTGGTCTTTCTTCATAAGAGGCATCTTCGTCAACTTCAATTTCTGCCCAATCTAACACTTGAGAAGGATTAGGTTCATATTTGTGAAACATTGATACATAGAACACATTATGCACCCCGGACTGTTGAGGTCATAAAGCAAGACGATAAGCAACTTTTCCTATCCGCTCAATAATGTCAAAAGGGTCGATAAATCGGGGAGATAGCTTTTTGCTCCTACCAAATCTCATCAGTCTCTTCCTCGAAGAGATCTTCAAAAATAAATGATCTCTTACTGCAAAAGATAATGGTCATCTTCTCTAATTAGCATAGCTTTTTTGACGGCTTTGGGCCGTGGTCAATCTTCTTCGAATGAAAGCTACTTTTTCTGTAGCCTCACAAACTAAATCGGGCCCAAGCATTGGTGCATCCCCTACTTCCACCCAACATAACGGTGATCTACAAGGATGTCCGTAAAGAGCTTCGAAAGGTGTCATTTCAATACTAGCCTGATAGCTATTGTTATAAGCAAATTCAACTAATGGTTGGTGTTTTTCCCAAGACCCTTTAAAATCTAGCATACATGCTCTCAACATATCTTCTAGAATTTGAATGGTGCGCTCGAATTGCTTGTCAGTTTGTGGATGATAAGCAGTGATGAAATTCAATTGGGTACCGAAGGCATTCTACAGACTCTGCTATAGTCTGGCTATGAAGCGAAGGTCTCTATCGGACACTATACTCACTAGAACCCCATAGAGGAGAATAATTTCACGAATGTAAAGTTCAGCTAGAAACTCTATATAATCCCCTATGCTCATGGCAAGAAAGTATGCTGATTTAGTAAGTCTTCTACAATCACCCATATCGTATCATTACTTCTTTGTGTTCTAGGAAGGCCTACAACAAAGTCCACATTAACATGCTCCTATTTCCATTCAGCAATTGGGAGAGGTTGTAGTAATCATGTCAGTCTTTGTTGTTCAGCTTTAACTTATTGACAGGTTAAATATTTGGACACAAATAAAGCTACATCATTTTTCATACCCCTCCACCAGAATTGTTGGTTGAGGTCATGATACATTTTGGTGCCTCTCGGATGCATTGCCAAACATGAGTGACGAAAGTCCCACAAAACGTCATCTCTCATTGATTTTGGCACAAACAATCAGTCAAAGTAATGAACACTAGAGTCAATATAAATGTTCAGGCCCCTCTCTTCTTTCCCTTGGGAAATTTTCTCGCGAATTGCATCTACCTCTGGATTACCTAATTGTGTTTCTGCCGCTCTCATAACAAGAGTGGGTTGTGCAACGATGTTGGCGTGTTCAGAAGACTCACGGAGTTACAAATCAAATTCACTGACATCCCTCATCATCTTCCATTCCCTCACAACCAAGATGGCTATAGTACTCACGGTTTTTCTACTCAAGGCATCCGCTACGACATTAGCCTTACCAGGATGATAGTGTATTTCAAAGTCATAGTCCTCCAAAAACTCCATCCATCTTCACTGATGCAAGTTCAAATCTTTCTAAAAGAATAGGTACTTAAGGCTCTTGTGATTGGAGAAGACTTGAAATTTCTCACCATAAAAATAACGTCTCCAAAGTTTCAAGGCAAAAACCACGGAAACAAGCTCTAAATTGTGTGTCGGGTTGGTTCTCTTGTGAGCTTTTAGTTGCCGTGAACTATACGCTACTACTTTGCCTTCTTGCATCAAAACACACCCTAACCCTTCCTTAGAGGCATCATAATATATAGTATACCTCAAACCACATTCTGGAATGATAAGGATAGGAGCGGTAGTTAACCTCAGCTTTAGCTCTTGAAAGGATTTCTCACAAACGTCACTCCAAATGAACTTTACTCCTTTTTGAGTCAATCTCATCAAGGGTGATGCTATGGAAGAGAAATTCTTTACAAATCGACGATAGTAACCTACTAAACCCAAGAAACTACGAATTTCGGAAGCATTTTTGGGTTATTCCCAATTTTGTACTGCTTCTATCTTTGAGGAATCCACCATAACCCCATCTTCGAAGACTACATGACCCAAGAACTTCACCTTCGAAAGCCAAAACTCACACTTCTCATATTTTGCATATAAGCGATGTTCTCTAAGGATTTGTAGAACACTACGGAGGTGCCTTTCATTCTCCTCTTCAGAAGGCAAATAGATAAGAATGTCATCCACGAAAACGACCACAAATTTATCAAGAAACTCTTAGAAGATTCGACTCACCGGGTCCATAAATGTAGTTGGTGCATTAGTTAAACCAAATGGCATAATCAAGAACTCATAGTGACGATATCTGGTATGAAAAGCCATCTTGGGAATATCTTCCTCCCTAATGCGTATCTGATGATAACCCAACCTCAAATTTATCTTCGAGAAGCAAAGTGAACCTCTGAGTTGGTCAAAAAGATCATCTATTCTAGGTAAAGGATACTTATTCTTAACCGTTACTTGATTCAATATGCGATAGTCTATGCATAATATCAATGACCCATCTTTCTTCTTAGCGAACAAGGCTAAAGCTCCCCAAGGTGAGGTACAAGGGCGTATAAAGCCCTTACCTAGCAACTCCTACAACTGTTTATTCAGAACAACCAGTTCAGTTGGATCAAATCTATAAGGCGACAAAGAAATAGGTGTTGTACCCCGGTATCAAATCTATAGAGAATTCAACCTCCCGATGAGGGGGTAGCTCGGTGAGATCTTTGGGAAAGACATTAGGATATTTGCAAATTACCCTCGGAAACCCATCCCAAACCTTATAACTTGCATTATCTAAAAACGCTGCCAAGAGTGATCTAAATTCACCCCGACCACTAGCGTAGTACAATGAGTGTAAGGACCTATTACTCCTATCCCCCAAAAATGTAAAACAATCATCGCCCGACGTACACAATGTAACTCCCACGATAACAATAAATAATAGCCCGGTACAAAGACAACCAGTCCATGTCGAGAATAACACCAAAAACTGACATATCTATCAATATGAAACTGAAGGAAGTTGTTGACCAACGACCTCAGTGACACACCCACGACATCCTTAGTTCAAGACAACTTTACTCCCAACATGTGATTCCACCATAAGTGGAGACTCTAGTTGTTTGCTTTCTAATCCCAACAAAGATACAAATGCAGTTGTTATAAATGAATGGGACACCCAGGTATCTGTCAACGTACTAGCCTAGCTTGCCTTGAGTTTGATTGTGAGAAGTTGGACCTTGATCCTTAGATTTGTGTGGTTTGAAGTCAAAGGGTTACATACAAAGTGAAGATCTAACTGAATTTGGAAGCGAGGGTTAAGATTTTTGGATTGAAGCAAGGTTTAATCCAATTAAGCTTGATTTACACTTTAATTATGTATATATATATTATGTTTTTGAAGTGGATTTACATGCATTGAGGCTTAGAAATGAGTTTGGAAGCTTGAAGCTTGAACCCATTTCGGATTGCTCACTTTAACCCAGAACTACACGTGTGGCAGTAAGCCCCACACGTGCGGAACACATGACAAAATAGAGCATTGTTTTCTGCTTTAATTGCACGTGTGGCCCACACATGCGGCCAGGGACTTCCGCACGTGTGGAAAACAGGGAAAATTCTGTTTAACTTTTGTTGACTTCTCCAACCTTCTGGACATGTTTTTGACCTCATATATACCCTCCGGGAAATTAAAAGAAAATTAGAAACCTACCGAGAAATAAAGCGAGTGAATAAAAAGAAAAGTGTACAAATTGAACGAATTATTTATCGAATTTGTATGTGTGTTATGTTGTGCAGGTCACTGGCACAAAGGACCATCGCAAGGCCTAAATCATTGTGAGTAATAAGATTGTATAGATATGTTCTTAGTTCTTATTGTGAAAACAATATGACAATGCGTATATAAACTTCTAAAATTGCCTTATGTTATGATATGAATGAGCGATGAATGCTTTACGAATGTTATCTATTATATGAATGAATGATAAATATTTTTTATATGTGGGCCCGAGGCCGTTCTGTTATATGTGGGCCTGAGGCCGTTTGTGATATTTTAGGCCTGAGGTCATTTTGTAATATTGTAGGCCCGGGGCCGTTTTGTATAATTGGACCCGAGATCGATTGCCAAATTCGAATATGAACAAAGCTATTGTTCGTTCTAATTTCAAAAAATTATTGTTTTATATTAAATACTTTCTTTCTTTCTAACTCATTTATTATTCCTTTACGTTATTATTACTAACTGAGTTTCGCTCACCCCTATTATATATGAATGTAGGTGATCAGCATGAAATTCAACCTTAGAGTCTGCCTCAAGAAATCACTTATGAGGACCTAGTAGGTCAAGTTCCCAAGAAGGAGCTTTAGTCTTTTCGGTTTTATATTTTATGACAAGACTTTATTTGATTTTGTTATCATGAATATTTGGGATATATAAGCTTAATGTTGTATGTTGTTTACTCTTATGTATATGGGATATGTTTGGATCCATATTATGTATATATGTAAGTGTTTTGTCTAGATCATTCAAGCAATGTTCAATGGACGTTATTTCATATTATTTGCTTCTTCTTCAGGCCCCACTATTATAAATATGTTGTATTCTGTATGAGGCCGTAGGTAATCAGGTAATTACTGGTTGGTTATGATCCAAACTTTTAGGGACGTGTTTGAGTCATGACAATTTCGTCTTCGAGTTGATAGCGTTCTGTTGCCAACAACCAGCACCCACTCCGTTATAAACATTCACATTAACTTTGTCGATCAATCGAATAAGGAAAATGAGTACTAAATGTAACTCATTTCAAATCGATTTTTTGTATTCTATTTAGACCCTGATTGTCAATACTGAAATGACTTACAGATCTTGAATGTGAAACAGCATAATGACAACATACATTACATTTTGCTTTTGAATTCCCCAATTTTTGTTAAGTAATCATGAAACATCATTCGTTGTATTGTTCTAGATTGTAAATACTTGACACATGTCATGCTTGTCTTAGCAAACATTTTAGATTCACATAACCATATTGAGCAAACAATATCATGTGTGTCATTACAGTCTCTTTTAGATTGTAAATTTTCACATTTTATGAACTATGACGTTTGACTTTTACTTATGTTTTTTACGTGCATGTTCTCATTGTGTGTTCATGGCCACAATGTGCAATCCATTTACATTGTGCACATCATTAAAGTTCACTTACTTTATGTGAACTTTTATTTGATTTCAGAACCCCATATACCTCATTAGAGTTTGTGGTTCGACTCTCCCTCCTCACCGTTGTACCAAAAGAAAAAATAAATCTTTATTTGATTTTAGAATGCCCTTCTTTTTACTTGTTTTTTTAGGAAGAAATAACTTCATATGAAAATATACACATGAAAAGACAGAGAGAGGGGTTAAGCATTTTGCGAGTGATGCACTTGGTAGATCATTGAAAAAAGAGAAATGTATTTTTTAAAAATTATGGAATGGTATGAAGCGAATCACAATTTATTTCTTACAAACTTTTTCAATATCTATTTGAAAATTTTGCATTCCTCAATCCTTGTGATGACAACTTTTCCTTGCCCCATTTTGTTTTGTTTTTTTTGGTAAATTACACTAGTGGTCCTTACATTTTACCACTTATATCATTTTAGTCACTAAACTTTTAATTCGTTCAATTTTGACCATTAATTTTAAATATGATGCCAATTTAGTCTAATTGATAATATCCTTAGTGCTTTTTACAAAAAATCGTCACTAAATTGCTTAAGGCTAACTCACTGAGTTTAGTAAGTTTATAATTTTGCCCTTCAAAATATAACACATGACACTTATGTGTATATTTTTTATAAAAATAAAAAAAAATGCTAAGAGTTGTAATTAATTGAATCAAATTAAAATAAAATTATAGATTTAGAATCAAAATTAAATTAATTAAAATTATAAGAATCAAAATAATACAAAATTCAAAATATAAGAACGAACGTCGTAATTTGTCCCTTTTTTTCTTTACATCTCTCACCCTGCCCCGCAGATGTTTTCCTCATCCTCGTGAGAAAGTGGGACAAAGACAAATTTTTTGTCACCAACCCATTCTACCACGCCTTCGTTCTTACTATTATAATTATTAAATATATTTATATGTATATCATAATTTTTTTAAGTATAATAAAACTAATATATTAAAAATATTACACTTATACACATTTTATATTTTTATTTTTCAGCTTACATATTGGGAAAATTATTTAGAAGTCCTATTAGGGAGACTTGTGCTACATTTGGTCCCACAAAAAAACTTATGTTCCCATAAGTCCTGTGGGAAGTTTCTTGACATATTTACCCTCAATATTAATTGTTAATATCATAAATAATAATAAATCCATATATAGGGAAATTGATATAAACGTAACGTAATGTGACACCTACATAAACGTAACGTGACACCTATACGTAACGTGACATCTACATAAACGTAACGTAACGTGACACCTACATAAACGTAACGTGACACATATATAAACGTAACGTGACATATCTATATAAACGTAACGTAATGTGACACCTACATAAACGTAACGTGACACCTATGATCTATGGTAACATTGAATTTTTTATATAGGAAATTGATTTTATTTATTTTTTGAATTTTTTTATTTTATTTTTTTCAATAAACTATCATCGAACACTCCCATGATTGGGAACTCGCAGAAAGTTTGATCTTTTTTGCAGATCCGCAAACACTGAACGATGCCTTGTGCATTGCCTTGGATTCGATCTGGTTCTTGAGCACACAACAGGAGCTAGATGGGATAACTGGTTTAATTAAGAAGATCATTGCTAACGGTGCTTATGACTTCACAAGATCTGCTCTTAGGACTTCTTTCCTTGCTTCATGTGTTTCTGCTTGCCAGAGCAGAACAATGAGTTTGGCAGACACCGTGACTGTAATGGCCCAAAGGTAAATATCATTTGAGGAGCCGAGCCCTAGCGTTGTGTGCCCTTCCATTAATTAATTTAAAATTATAATTTTTATGAATTAATTTAGATTTCACATATATTATTGATAATTTTTTAAATTTTACAATTAATAATACAAAATAAAAATATATTAAGATTATATATCTATTTCAAAACAAACGGATTAAAAAAATAAAAACTTATTAAGTTTGTGAAACGTAACGTGACACGTTACGTTACATTTATGTAAGTGTCATATTACGTTTATATAGGTGTCACGTTACGTTTATATAAGTGTCACGTTACGTTACGTTTATGTAGGTGTCACGTTACGTTCATATTGGTGTCACGTTACGTTACGTATATATAGGTGTCACGTTACATTACGTTTATGTAAGTGTCATGTCACGTTAGGATCTTGTGGAATACATTCTTATGAAAATAGGACTTGAGACTCTATAAAAAATTACACAGGACTTAGCCTAGCATAAGGTTCTGAAAAAGGACTTATAAATAAGTCTCCCTTACATATTTTAACTCTCATCATTTATAAATTATTATCTATAATATATCATATCATCTATCTCAATTTTATTAATATCACCATTTCCACAGTTTTAAAATTAACCGGTCCTCACCCTCGGTACCTTCCCATTGCCATCCGTATCTCATTTAGAAATAGGTTATTTTAATAATTTTAATATTTTATGAAAAAATGTGTAAAAAAAATAAAAAAAATTAATGTGACAATTTATAATGACTTTTTAACTTATTTTCATCACTCACAAAGGATTCTTTGGTAAACAAAAACAATTACTGACCTAGAAGGATTTACTTGACTACAATGGCCCCGTTTGGTAGAACTGTGGGAAAGTGATTATAACTTATAGCTTAACAGTTTATAACTTATACATATGAACATAAGCTGAATTTTGACTTATAAATTAAGCTTCTCATCTCACACTCAAAGAATAAGTTGATTTTTGACTTACAAAAAGCTATAAGATGTATTGTTAAGCTGAACCAAACACATCAAAATAACTTAAACTAAGTTAAAAGCTGAAATAAGCTGGAAATAAGTCCTACCAAACAGGGCCAATGGCTACAAGGGAAGTCTTTCTAGATTATTTAACAGTGGTGGCTCATGGTAAGGTTTTTTGCATTGGGTTGTTTGGTGTTGTTTATATGAGTTAGTTATAACTTTTTCTTTTTTTGAGAGTTTGTATAAGACTATTTGATACAACTACAATTCACAACTTCTTAGGTATAAATAGCTTAAATAGGTTAAGAAAAAAATGATTATGTAGAAATTGAGAGTATGGTGCTTTTTGTTTTAATTTTCTAATTATAATTTTTCAACTTATAAGAAACTGTATAGAATATAATGATTATCAACTTTTTTAACCAACTAGGCCTACCCTAGTTAGCCATCATGTCTTTCTTATGACTTAGTCCTAAGGAGGTTATGGATTCAATTCTTCTTACGATGGTTGAATTAAAAGAGGGCAAGCACTTAGGTGCTTTGTTAAGGGTGGGGAGATTTTAATCTAACAACTAACAATTAACATTTGCAGAGAGAGAAAAAAAAAAAAAAAACTTTCATTATGTTTATATTAGCATTTTGCATTTTTTGTTATTGGTGAAAAGTAATTAATATTTTTTGTAGAAAAAAAAAGTCATTTAATTAAAATAACTAAGGTTGATGATGGTAAGAAGCATACCTAATTGTCCTACAGTAATCAAGATTAGTGACATTAAAAAACATAGAGCATGATGGTCCAATAGAATAATGTTATATGTACTAATTAGTGTACTAATTAATATATCAGTTGATAATGTAGTATAATTTAAAAGGTTTTTAACATTTGTAATGTGATTAGTGACTGGGATCAATAATAATATCATAACTAGGTTGGTATACTAGTTAGTATACTAATTGATACATATAGCACCACTGTGGTCCAATATGAAAGAAATTGTGCCCAAATCATGTCACAATTGTCTTTTATATATTGTTTTATATGTTGCATTAAATAGATTTTTCTACCATATTTTTTTTTAAAAAAAAAAGGAAAAATTATAAATATACCTTTTGAAATTTATTTAAAATATGGATTGCTTTGTAATTTGGAAAATTATAAGTATCCTATTGTCATAATTTTTTATTTAACAGAATTAAGTGAAAAATGAAATTATTAATTGTCCTCCAATATAATAATAAAATTATTTAAATTATTAATTGAAATAAATTTTTGTCAGCATTAAAAGCTGTTAATTGATTAGATACTTTATTAATAAAATATGTTATTTGTTATGAAATTAGAAACTTTAAAAATAAAATGTAATTTACAAAATTATATAGGACAATTCATATTTTAAACAAATCTTATAAGGTATTTATCATTTACCCCAAAAAGTAAGACTCTGCACGTAACATAGATTTTTTGCTAGTTAACTATTGGGGTAAATTACACTAGCATCCCTTGAAGTTTGAAGAATTTTACAATTTTGATATAATTACACTTATTTCTTTTGTAATTTTACTTTATGTAACACTTAGGTCTCGTTTGGAATATGCTATTTTAGTAATTTTTTAACTTTCTAACTAAAATATGAGATAAAAAAAATTAGTATGTTTAGAATAACTTTTTTATTTTTTAATGAAAAGATACGCAAAAAATATAGCGAAAATGGAATTTTTGACTCTTTGGTATAAATTAGCTTTTTAGTTTTTTAATAATTTTTTGACTTTTAGATTAAAACTGTTGCATGCCAACAGGTCTTAACTCTTTTTTTTATCAATAATTTGTTAGTTATATAGATAAAAAATAATATTATCACCTCTTTTATATAAAAATATATACTTGATATTTTTATTTTGATAACATCTATATTAATTTTAATCTATATTAATTTTACTAAAAACGAAATTAATAAAATTTTATTAAAACTATAAGGCTTATTACATATTTTCTAAATTTCAAAGGCCCCAGTAACTATTTAAGTCGAAGAATGACATAAGCTTATTAATTTGTCATAGTCTTAGCTGGAGACTTTTATGTCAAGCTGTGCGGCCATTAATTACAACATCAGGAGCCAAAGATACTAAATTAAGAAATTTTATTTTCACACACTTCCTTATTTTAGTATATATATTTAATAAATTATTATTTTAATAATAATTATATTTTAAAATAAAATAACCATACTAGATATCAAAAACACCCATAATATTATATCAAAATATTCTCTACACACATCTTTTAAAAATAAAAAAATCTTAATGCACATCTTTAAAAAAAAAAAAAAAAACTAAACCCTAATATCTTCATTTTAGACGAAAACAACAGGAAACAAAGTAGATTAGGAGATTTTTATTATCTTTTTTTCTTTCTTTTAGTATTAATTTTCTAGTCAACCAAACAGATTAAGATCACATATTTATACATTCAACCGAAAATAAAAGCATTATAAAATAATTCAAAATGCTTGGTTTTCATTACATATTAAACTTTTTTTTTTTTTTTTTTTCAAAAAGAAAACTCTTTTTTAATTGGCTAAATCTAACATTCTACAATAAACTCTTATGAACTAAGCCCTAAAAACAAAACCTCAACTAAGAAGAAGCTGATAAAGCAAAATCTGACATTTTCATTATATATGAACTACCAAATCGTTGCAATGATGAAGCAATGATACAAATTGAACATCTTAATAGTAAAGACCCAGATGAGATTTCATTCAACTAATCAACTTGCAAATAAAAATACTAGGGCTTGTTTGGAAAATAGAAAGATGGGTTTGATAATAGAGGTTAATGAAGATAATGGAGATGGAATTCTTTTAGGTTTAAAGTTACTCTTTCTTAGAACTTCAATTTTCTCTTAATCAGAATTTACTCTTGATTATAGATCTACCCCATCAATTTGGCTTTGGGAATTGTTCATCGACTCCATGAGAAAGGCTAGATTGATGTGTGAGTGTGGAAAGAGGGTTGAGGTGGTATGTGTACAAGATATAAGTTAAGGATGTGATTAAAATATTTAGTGCGTGGAATGAGAATAATAATTAATAATCAAATTACTTAGGTGTGTGTACTGAGAAATGATATGCACTAAAATAAGTAGGTGTGTGGAAATAAAATTTTCATACCAAAATTCACATCAAATCACAAGATAATGGCATGGCCCATACAAGTCTTAGACTATTTTCATTAACACATTCAAATTTTGGTATATCAAATTTTTTTAAAAAAAATTTAGTGATAAATTGATATATATCAATTTAATATAAAAAAAAATTATTTGATATGTTAAATTTATTATTCTATTATTTTTAAAATTTGAATTATTTTATGTACCGCTAGTCTTCTTAAAATAAAAGAAAATTATAAAAAATAAACACAAAAAGTATGAAGTTGTCTTCGTGTCAAAATTGATAATAACGGGTGATGTCAAAAGTCATATCAACTTTTGTTCCTTTAGTATGTCAAAATAGAATTGTTGAATTGTCACATTAGATTTAACATATGAAGAAGCTCTTAGAGCATTTCCACCCAAATTTTTAATATTTGGTATGTTAAATTTTTTTGAAAGCTTAGGTGACAAATTGACATATGTCAATTTGACATAGAATCTCTCAATTTGATATGTCAAATTTATTATTCTATTATTTTTAAAAATAAAATTATTTTATTACATGGATTCAACATTTACTATTAATATGAAACATATCAAATCTAACGTGTTAAGTTCATACTAAATGTGTACTCAGTATTTGACATATCAAATAAATTCCATTCTTTATATCAAAATAAATAACTGAACTGCCATATTAAATTTAACCAATCAAATAGAGATGCTCTTGTACGCCAGCATTGTCTTCTACTAAGTTATTTATTGCACTTTTAACTTTGTAATGATAAAACGACAAAACAAATGGAACAATAAGCCATCATCGTATTAATTTCAATATACAGATGGTAGCTAATATCTGCATTTATTCCAATAATAATAATAATAATAATAATAAGGATAATGTCACTACAAAAAAATAAGATTTAAATTTATGAATAAAATTATTTTTTAAAGACTATATATTTTTGTTGTAAAAAGTGTCATTATTATATTTTTAGTAACAAAAATTAGACATTAATGATGAATTAATCCTTTTGGGACCAAATTTTTTATCTCAAAAAATAAACCATTTTGAGATCAAATTATTTTATCCTTAAAAGTCTATTTATTAGTGATATTTTCAAAATTTTGTCACTAAAAACCTTATTTTTGACTTTTCGAGACGACTTTTTAGCGACTATCGTCATAACGATAAAAATTAGTTCCTCAATGTCTTTTACAACAAAATTTTCTTTTTTAAAGACCAAAATATTCGGTGTCTAAAACTCTTATATGTTATAGTGTATAACCAAACCACAATCTCTTTCAAGTTATATGTCCTCTTTCTTGCAACTAGTTAGGTGGAATTTGATAAAGTTAAAAATTAAAAATTAAGTATTGAAAATTAAATATTGAATTTTTCAAGCTAAAAAGTTGTTTGATAAAATTTAAATATTGGACTAAAAATAAATTGATTGATATATGCAAAATCAAATTTCAGATTTATTATTTTCAAATTGTATATTTCAATTTTTATATTGTAATAATAGTGGTAGTGGTAGTAGTAGTTGTAGTGATGGATGTGATAGTGTGATTGTGATGGCGATGGTGGTGGTGGTGGTGGCGGTAGATATTGGTGGTGGTATTTGTAACGTCCCAATATTTATACTATATTATATGTTACCTATCCACTATTATCATCTAATTTCATGACATTCATGTAAACAAGAAATAAAAGTAAACAACTTTATAAATTGAAATCTGTTACATTCTTATAGATTCCTCTTCAAGTTTTTTTTTTTTTTTTAATTTTTTTATTTATAATAATTTACAATAAAATGAAATAAAAAATTAAAAAAAATATATCAAATTGCCATAAAGGCCTACACCTTTCAAAGCTGAGCGCCTTGATCATAACAAATAAAATCCTATCTCGAGACCTAAGCTCCATATTTGTAGGCAAACAACATCACGAGGAAGTTTCAACACTCCATATAGAACTCCATCTATTTTAACAAAGTTGTGGCTCATCTTCATCACTTGAAATTTGAGGATATCTAGCCCATAAAAAAATAAAAAAAAGTAGTGAACTTTTATGCCAAATGGAAAATAAACTTAACAACATATATATGTATATATATATAAATACTCAATATGATTATGCTCATGCAATACCATGCCATGCACACGATTTAACTTCGTTTTGAAACTCAATTGTGAAAAGCATAATTTGAATGCATATTTGACCAAACTCATTAACTGTTGCCCTAACCAAAGAATTTTCATTTTGTAATAAAACCCACGTACACATCTCAAACACTCCGCACATTTATCGGCCACCAAACACGGTAGGGCAAGTGGACACCTCTTACTTTTTGAAAACCTCTCCATTTACCGCCCACCAAGCACAAATGGGGCAATTGGACACCTCTTACATTTTAAAAACACACCCATATTTTCCGGTCACTGAGCAGGGAAGGGTAATTGGACACTTATCAATCGTTTCAACCATTCCCCACATTTATCGGCGTTTAGAATGGAAGGGCAATTGGACATCTTTACCAAAATACCAAAAACATCTCTGCATTTTTTGGCCTCCAAGTATGAATGGGCAATTGGGCACCTTGAGTCACACAACTCATTTTCAAAACCACACACACACACCTTTAAATTACTCAACACTTAATTTGAAAACTATGTGAATGCAATGCAATGCAATGCATGAGTTTCCAAATATTCTAATTCACCCAAAACATAATTTAGTTGTGCAAGAAATTAACAAGTGAGAACTAGTGAAATATTCTCCATTTCAATGAATTCAAGTTTTTCTCATTACCAACAACAATCCCATGCAAAACATTACATTACATCCTTTCAACATTCCAAAGTCTCCATACGATTTACTTCCATGAATCCTTAATAATATCATCATAATTCATAATTCATCACACACACACACACACACACACATATATATATATATATATATATATATATATTTTCAAGGAATATCAAGTGAAATTTCAACATAAGGCACTAATTAGCTCAATCCCTCTTTTAATTTAAAATTTTAAATCTATGGTTGCAAGAAAATGGGGATTTTCCTTATTTCTTTATTAAATCCTCCAATCATCAAATATTATTCATCAATATACCAAAACATTTAACACATTTCAAAAATTTGGGTGAAAACCCCATTTTTTGTACCCAAAAAACTTACCATTAAAGTTTTCTATCGCATAATCACCCCAAAATCCCTCAACATATAAAGGTTATCAACTCAACATATAAAGCCCTGGGCTTGCATGAACATCACACAAAAGGAGAGAGTCTCTTGCTCTCAACATATTTCATGCCATGAACTAGGCGGAATCACTGCATCCTTTCATGCACAATTCCACTAAGGATGAGCACAAAGCCAAGTAGAGATATCTTCACAAAGTATATATGTTTAAGAGCAATCTCAAATAGTTATATGAATGCAATGCTATTCCATGTTCAAATGTCAAAGTTTTACATCTCCTCTGAAATCCATGCAATAGTTCATTCAAGGTTCATTTTCTTCATAAAAACCAAGTTTTAAACAATGGGGTAGTAAATACAACTCAGGTAATTCCCCAGGGCTAGTGTCTACAATTAGGCGTATCAAGCACTACCAAAATCATACCTTACCGGCTCCTAACCCGAGGGCTTTGGCACCCACATGTGCGTGTTTCTGGTCTTACACCACAAACTCTCAAGCTAACTTAATTTCAAATCTACACCCCCGATCCGGAATTACTATAGGTACCCCATTTTTGACCACCCTTAAGACTTGGGTGCCCCTGATTTGATCACTCAATGATGAATTTTTACGCTTGTCCAAATGCTCGACGTCCTCAGCAAGAAACCTCATTTCGAGCCTCAAAAAACCTACAAACCTTATGCCTTTTTTTTGAACGAAAATAGTAGTTTTTCAAGCCTGACCATCCAAGGGACCAGCAGACCCACTAGTGGGCTGCTGCCCACTATTAATGGCCTACCGGCCATTTGTGTGAAATTTAGATCTTTTTTTGCCAGCTGTGCCAGTTATCTCCACAGATGCATACACTGCCTTAGCTGTATCTATATGGATATTTTCAAGATAGTCTGATATATTTCTATATATAGATGACTCTCTCTCAAAAATTAGGGTTAGAAAAATTTGTGGAGCAAAACTTTTGGAAAATATTTCTCTCTCTACATTTCTCTCTCTCCCTTGCAACTTCTCTATCCTTTGCCTAGACACTCTAAACCAAAACCTTGAGGGTCCATTGCTCAGGTGTTTGAGCTTGCATTTAAACACTTGAGGGTGTGAAATTGGTGGTTTGAAATTCAAAGGATCATTCATCTTCAAGAGGTATAACTCCAAGCTTTTTTCCCTTACTTTTTTGCCATCATTTATTGCTATTTTTGTACTATTTTCCACCTATATTTATGGGCTGAAACTTGTGGTTTAAGGCCATTAAAGGTAGATGGGTGGATCACCATTCTTCCCACCTTGCTTTTTAAGCTTTTACCCTTGTGCTTCCCACCTTTTCATTATCTTTTGTTAAGCTTTTAAACACTGATTTTCAGAGGTTTTTCAGAGGTTAAAATGTGGTTTTAAAGTCCCAAAAATAGAGAGGTTAGCCTCTCCTCCTTTGGCTCGTTTACTAACTTAATTACTCCATTATTTTAGCTTGCTTTTGTAGATGTTTTTACCTTAATCTTAGTGTTGTCTTAGCCTATTTTAGGATTGTTTTAAGTCGTTCATGTTATTTATGCTTTGAATTGCATGCTTGTAGTGTAATAGTCCTCATAGGTTTGGTGTTTTAGGCATTAGACACCAACCTATTTGAGTTGATAGCATTTATTTCAAGATTTCCATAGTTGTGTTCATCTCTAATCATCTCTGCACTTCTCTCATTTATTGGCCTCCTCTTTGCTTTGAGAGTTGTTTCAAACCGATTGTTTGTTTAAGCTTGAGATAGAGATCGTTGTGCTTAATGGTTTAATATCTTCGGAGGTTCATTACCAACGGCATAACATCTCTCTCATGCCCAAAATAACTCTTTGTTTGACATTTCCCTTCTTTAGTGGACTCAATGCTCATTTTGAACTAAAATGACTAATAAATGGAAAGGTAATTAAAAGGGGTAATAAATAGCTTAAAATGGAGCAAGATAATAAAATGGTTTGCGTTCAATCGGATATTAATTGAATCCATTGAGTCTTGAGTCATTTCATACTTGTTAATGATGAAAACAGTTCAAGAGTCAATGTCGACTGCTTCCATTGATCAATATCATGATAGGAAGGAGCATTGTGAGTCTTTCATTGTCATTTATCGAAATTGTATCCCTTGATTCATAAGCCATTATGCAATGAATTTGCACCGACTGATGGCTTGCGAATCAAGCCTACCCCTCATTTGAGCTGTTTGATGATAAGGAGAGGTAGGGTGGACAAACATCTCCTGAGAATGCTCTATTTGTGCTTTGTTTGTTTTCTATTGTAGCAAGAGAAACCCAACATTATTGGCCGGCAGGCCACCTTTCTGTACGGCAGGCCACAATTAGTGGGCGGTCGGCCACCACTTCTGGCTTGCCGACCACCTTTTTCAGCTAGGCAGTTCCACTTTCTTTACAAAGCAGAGTGGAGACTGAGGTGCAAAATAGTGCAGAGGCATTCTCGGGGAAGAAATTCATGCACATGCATAAGCCCTTCCCTCGTTTCTTGGGTCCTGTTTACTTGTGGACTTGTAATATGTAATTAGTTAATTTGTATTAATTAATTTTGTGGTGTAATTATTTAATTAGCTAGAATAGTTAGTTAACTTTGGCATTGTAATAATTAGTTAAGTAGCGTAGCTAATTCATTTACTCGGACCCTCATGTGCGAGGGTCAATATGTAATAATGCGTGTATGTCTTCTAACCTCACGTCTTTCTCCCTTTTATTTACCCACTTATGATGGATAGTTTATAGCATCACATTTCATTTACTTAGCATTTCTCATGATTTGCATCCATGTGTCTTGCATGCATAGAGTTTGGCTCATCATTCTAACAAGCATTGTCGTTTAAATACTTATTTGAAAATGTGCTTAAATCGCATGCTATCAAGTTGATTCACATGTCATAACTAGTAGCCGAGCCTATTAGTTGCATATCGCATATGTTGCATTAGTCATATCGCATTAGTTAGGAGCATGCATTTTCTAATTATTTTCCTTTGTTTTGGCTTGTCTCGGAGTACTAGGTGAGCATTTTATTGCTTTAGCATATTGCATGAGTGTTAGTGTTGCCATGTCAAGCATGATTACCATGAGGCTAAGTGCTTAATTGATATACTTGCTTGAATGCCTGTGGATGAAAGCTAAATTGCTTAAATTGGGATAATTTGAGTAATGTACATATGCAATCACTTTTTCAAGTGGTACATATTCGAAACAATTTTCAAACAAACATGAAATCAAAGTGTTCCAATTTTCGCAACTTAGTCTATACTTGTGTGCGCATCACATAGTAAGTTAGCCTAATAATCGGAACAAGAGTATATATTGTAAATAAGAATCACATCATGATTAGTAGAGGCTGCTCTTTGATCGGGCGAGTGGGGTGCTCAATTCATGACCTTCCACTATCATACCTAAGTTCCTGAACCGAGACACTTTGGTGATGACTGATTAGTGGCCTTTGGAATAAGTCTTGGGTTTCTTAAATTTTCCAAAAATATTTAGGTGACGACTCTGTATCTGGCAAAGTAGTCCATTTTTCGCATTTTGATTCAACATCGATTTTCCAAAAGATTTTCCAGATTTGGACAATTTTGTGTTTATCTATTTCACATTGCACTTGTGAGATCAAATTTAGAACCACGGGAGTCCGAACTGTAGGACTATCGTATGCGAAAGAAGCACGAAAAGTCAAGTTACACTTTTTGCCGACTTTGTTGAGGAAATTAGAGAACTTGACTTGAACTTCATGATATGAAATTTTATCTACACTTATATGTTCTTTGCATTTCATTTGTATTGGTGCGCTTAAGTCACTGTGTTTGCCATCTGCTATTCCTGGATGGTTTGCTATAGGCTTGCCCAAAAGCTTGCCAAAAGGCTGACCGGTCATGGGCTCTGCCATGTTGGGAACACAATCCTTAGATCTGGACTACCGCCATACCATTTGATTCTTCTTTCACTTCTCAGTGTTAGGTATGAGAGGTATATTAGGTAGTCTTGCTGAGGCACCCTCTTTGACCATTTGGCCTAGCTGCATATAGTAAAGCCATAGTGATTGTTCCAAACTAGAATAGAATGCTCACCTGAATGTAGGATTACATGAAACCACGTGTTTGAAATAGTGAACCATAGTCAATTGACAAAAACTAGGACAGGGTAACCCTACCCCTCATAGGGGTGTTTTGGCTCTTTCTTAATTGGTATGTGCTTTACAGTGAAACTGTGCAGGAGTGTACATACCAGTGGTACAATTGGTATCTGTTTTGGGGGCAGAATTCAATATGGAGTACAGTCCTACAGCTTTGATCATGTCTGTGTTGATAGCATCTTAGCTAAGGTGCTGTGTGGTTTCTGATTGCTACTCTTTTGCTTTATTTCTTTTGCAAGGTAGTTTAAAACCATAGCTTCAGAAAGTTCGGATATCCCCTAAGTACTTTGGACTCAATTCGGAAGACTTTGCAAAGCCGAGGATCTTGTTCGGGGACAACCCATGTTTACCTCACTCTCACCGATTACAAGACGAAGGAGAATCAGACAAAGTTCACCAGTCTAATTCTTATAGCAATCACCTCTTAGTTCACATGTGTTTAGTCCAGTTCGAGAACAGTCAACTACTTCTAGTACAATTCAATAAAGGTCACATATTCCAATGGCACAG
Source organism: Camellia japonica (assembly GCA_030407325.1). NCBI lineage: Eukaryota > Viridiplantae > Streptophyta > Magnoliopsida > Ericales > Theaceae > Camellia > Camellia japonica. The sequence goes on along the minus strand of JAPPVO010000007.1, from coordinate 74,291,470 downwards.
TATCCCCCGGTTAATATGGAGGAACTGATACACCATCTGTAACAAACAGTCGAGACACTACAGCAGGATGTGGCCCGTCAAGCCGAGGTTACGGCCCATCAAGTCGAGGCAATAACTAGCTTACAACAACAACAGTCACAACTGACTGTGGCCTCTGCATCCCATGCACCCACCGCCGCTATCTCTGTGCTCGGTGGCACTACTAATACTGCCACTGCTCAAGATCCACAAACCCAGGGTAATCCGATTTTTCTAGTCCCAACAGAGCCAATCCCAGCACAAGCTTCCAAAGCACCAGTTTATCAAACCGAGGTACTGTTCAAATTCGAAGTCGATCCAACGGCGCTCAAAGTCAACAAATTGGAGAATCTGTTCAAAAGAGCGCAAGGGATCAATTCCATTCCTGACATAGAGGATAGGTACACCGAATCCGCGATTACATTACCAGAGTGGTTCAAAATGCCTCACATTGATCACTTTGATGGTTTTGGGGATCCAATGGTTCATCTACGGTTGTTTTCAGACATCTTACACCCGATGGGTTTGAATAGGTTGCAGAAGCTATCCTTTTTTGGTCGGACTATGTTGGGTATAGCAGCCATCTGGTATGCCAAGTTGGAAGACTCAGTAAAGCAGAATTGAGATGAATTAGCCAAGTCCTTCTTCGTATAGTACTCTTACAACACTCAAATCGATGTCACAACTCATGATCTCGAGGTGGCACGTCAAGGGCCGAAGGAGGGTTTCTTTGAATTTGTGACAAGGTGGAGGGCCAAAGCCTCAATGATGACCATTCGACCTTTGGAAAAAGATTAGATAAGAATGGTTGTCCGGAATCTGCATGGCAAGTTGTTGCAGAAGATAATTGTTCTACCTCTATTTACTTTCACAGAGCTTCATGAAATTGGGGTTCAAATTGAGGATGCCATGAAACAGTGACTTATTACTAAGGACAAGGAGCCGGCTAAGAGGTCGTTTGTTCGTAGTTCTAATGCTGCCAATGGTGGCACAGCTGTGAGGCCATCGGATGTAAGTGTTGTCACCACAACAAAAACTGCCGACCCTTTCGCCGATGTAGGTCCACAAACACCATCCAACCCTATCCGAACTCAGGGTAGGACTTTTAACCAACTATACATGACCCTGTCCAGAGCCATGCAGGTGCTAGTCAAAAACGGGCACCTAAAACCCTTAGAACTTCACCCACTCCTTAACCCTCTTCCACCCAAGCATAACCCTATAAAATACTGTGCATTTCACCAACAGCATGGTCATGACACCAACCAATGCTTCCGATTGCGTCATGAGATTCAAGATCTCATTGACAACAAGGTGATCTCTCCACCTCAGAAACCAAATGTAACCACAAATCCACTCCCGGTCCATAATCAAGTCTCCCACCTCAAAATCTTAACCTGATCCATACACTGGCCACCGCATATGACCCCATCATATATGTTACCCCCTCCAATCTACAGAGACCAATGTTGTTCATTCTTGAGAGCACAGATCTATGCATGATAGACACATTTAAGCAACAACCTGAGCCTCACAATGTGGTGACAATACCCGTGGTAAAGGAAGGTTTGGCCTCAGAGGGAGGTACTAGTTGGTTGTCAGAGTATCCTGGGGACTTATCTGAGTGGGTGTATGATGCGAGTCGCTATATCGTTCCAACCACTCAAACTAGGCCCGAATTGGTGCTATCAACCTCGGTAGGCATTAATGTGGTCATAAAGGATGGCCTGAACCAAAGGTTGGATGATTTGACAAATCTTGAAGAAGATCTAGACAACCTGTAGTTCTTTGACGAGCATGATCAAGGAGATGTACAGATTGGGTGGTTTGACCTGAACGAATCAACTGATAACACCGGATGGTTGAGTGACAAGCCAGACAAGGAAGAAGAAACTGGGGTAAAACCAGAGGAGAAGGAAGCGGAGGTAGCTATAGTGGCTGGAAAGGCTGATGAGAAAGGAAAATTGCTAGAGGACACGTATGCGGGAAACCTGGCCCAAGAAGTAGGAGTTATGAACACCATTGATACTGAACAGAAAGCTGCATGGAGGCAGTTTGATAAAGAGAAAAGTGAGGGCAATCAGAAAACTACAGCCATGTATTGCCCTGATGGGAGCACTTGTACTGTGAAGATGATTCAGGTGGAGCCGGACAACTGTTTGTCCGTAGCTGACGGCGAGGGGTGGGATGACAATGATTTATGTCTGGCCCATACCGACGAAGATTGGGGAGGCTACCTCCCACATAATACATGGTATGCTGAGGAAATAGACCATCTTACCCGCAGTGGACGGTATTTTAAACCACCACACCTAGATCAAGCAGAGGCGTCTGGAAAGGACAAGGAGGCCAAGAAACAGAAGGAGAAGAAACTAGAAGAAGAATCAGTGTTGAAACAGCTTAAGAAAATCCAAGCTGACATCTCTATCTTGGGTCTTCTCATGACCTCACCATTACACCAGCAGGCAGTATTGTCGGCAATGGACAAGGCTAAATTGTCCATTGATAGTACGGCTGAGCAACTTGTGGGCCTGGTCTTTCCAGGTGGTGCCAAGCTAATGGTCACTTTCTTGGATAAAGAGCTGCCGCCGAAAGAGTCGGCTTACAACAAGTCATTGTACATTTCTGTAGAGTGTAGTGACAAGTGGGTGCCAGTGGTGTTGGTAGATATTGGTTCTGTCATTAATGTCTATCCTTCCCGTACTACCTACGCAATTGGCCTCAAGTCGGCAGGCTTCATTCCCACAGCCCAAATTATACGGGCATATGACAATACAAGTAGAGAAGTTATAGGTACAATAAAAGTACGAGTCCGGGTGGGCCCAATTGAGCAGGAGATCAAGTTTCACATCCTGGTGTAGACACCCCATTTTTAACGGCCCTTACGACTTGGATGTCATTGCATGCGCACACGATGATGAGTTTATTTACTCGTCAAGTGCTCGAAGTTCTCAGCGGAATGCCACAACTTTGAGTCTTTCAAACCCTACACCCCCTGTTGCCTCATTCTTGGACCAAGCCTTGGTTCTTCAAGCCTACAGCTTCTGGTGGCTTGCTGGCCACCTTTTTGGGTTGCCAGCCATCACTTTTTGGCTACCGGCCACCAGTGATGGCCAGACGGCCAGCCACCAGTTCCTTTTACAGATATTTAGTGACAGTTGTGCCAGCTGTTTGCACAAATACATGCATCTTCACCCACGTGTAGGGCTGGATGTCCTTGAGGGGAATTCATATTTTCTATATATAGGAGACCTCCCTTTCATGTTTTAAGGTTGAAAACATTTTAGAGCAAAATGTTTCCTCTTTCTCTACAATTCTCTCTCTCTCTAGCCAATTCCTACACTTTTGCCTACAAATCCTTAACCTTTGCCTATACACCCTTAACCAAATCTCTCCATACTTGAGCTGAGGTATTCTAGAGCCATGTTGGAGCTCTTGAGGGTGTTGTTTGCTTGGTTTGCTTGCTTGGAATTGATTTCCTTTTCAAAAGGTATAAGGCTTTGTCTATTAGCTTGCATTCTCTACTCTTTTTCTTGCTTTTTTCCAAGTGTTTTTGGGCTGTAAAACCTCTATATTTTTGGGCTGAAACTTGGGTTTTAAAGCCATTCAAGGTTGAGAGGTGGTTCACCCTTCTTTGTACCTTGTTTTGAAGGCCTTTACCCTTATGTTTCCCACCCTTTTACCATCTATTTTTGAGATTTAAAACACTGATTTTCAGAGTTATTTCAGTGGCAAAAATCATGTTTTGAAGTCCAAATTTGGAGGGGTTAGCCTCCCCTCCTTGTGTCTTACTTACTAGCTTAGTTTGTGCTATGTTTTGGCGTATTAATCTAGCTATTTTTGTCTTAATTCCAGCATGTTTTAGGACTAATTTTAGACTTTTTAGAACTTTTTTGGGCTATTAGTTGCATTTGAGTTTTGTTTTGCATGCTTATAGTGTAATAGTCCTTATGAGTTTGGTGTTCTAGGCCTTAGACACCATCTCTTTTGAGTTGATTGCATTTATTTATGGCTTTCCATACTTGTGATCACCATTAATCATCTCTAAAACCTCCTTCCTTTCTTGGCTTTTGTTTTGCTTTGAAAGTGGTTCAAACAACTTGTTTGTTCAAAGCATGAGATTGAGATGTTATGCTTAATGGTTTAATCCCTTTGGGGGTTCATTACCAATGGTATGATGTCTCTTTTATGCCTAAAAAAACTTTTGGTTTGAGCCTTCTTTCCATTTAGAGGGCTTAAACTCACCATTGGACTCAATGAATTAAACAATGGTTGGTAATCTAAAATGGAGTAATTAAAACTTGGCACAAAAAGTGAGCAAGATAATAACTTGTTGTGTTCAATCAGACGTTAATTGAACACATAGGAGCTTGAGGCATTTCATACTCATTAGTGATGAAATGATTCAAGTATCCAAGGTCACTACTTCCCTTGATCTTCCATGATAGGGAGGTGGTTTTGAGAGTCTCATTTTGTTGCATTTATTGAACTTGCACACTTTCGTTCACAAGCCATCATGCAATGAAATTGCTTGAGTTGGTGGTTTCTGGCTTAAGTTCACTACTCCTTTGATTTGCTCATGAAAATGAGGGGTGAGTTGTACAAACAAACCCTTGAAAATACCTTATGCATGCTCTGTTTGTCCTCTATTACAGCAAGGTGAATTGGGAAACAATGGGCAACAATGGCCGGCAGGCCACTTTCCATGGTCGGCAGGTGGCCGGCCATCACTGGTGGCCGGTAACCCTCATCACTGGCCGGCCGGCCATTGATGAAAAATTTAGCAGTGTGTTTGTAAGGCAGAGCAGAGGTATTCTGGAAGTGGGCAACAATGTTAGTGTTCTATTGTGCAACAGAGGCTCTCCGGAAGCAAAACAGTGGCTTTTAGGGTGGAAACCAAGCACGTGCATAAGCATTCTTTGCATACCGAGCATGTTTAGTTTAAATATTTAGCTTAGATGTTTGTTGTAATTAATTAGTTGTAGCTAGTTAATTATGTAAAGTGTTGTAATTAATTAGTTAGTTAACTAGTTATTCGATTTCATTTTGTAATTATTTTAGTTAGCTAGAATAATTAATTCATTTACTGTAATAATTAGTTAAGAAGTTTAGCTAATTTCACTTGTTTTGTAGTAATTAACTTAGCTTTAATTAGTTAGTTAATTAGCTTAGTTCATTCGGACTCTCCTCCGTGAGAGCGCAATATAATAACGTGTATGTCTTCCAACCCCATGTCTTTCTCCTTTTTATTTACTAGCTTATTATGGTTAGTTTAGGGACATCATGTTTTGTTTAGCATTCTTCATGTTTGCATCTATTTGAATTACATGCACCAAGTATCGGTTCATCATTCTAACTGCATTGTTATTTCTTATATTCTTTGAATACATGCTTAGACCGCATGCTATTTAATTGTTTCATATGTCATATTAGTAGCCGAGCCTAGTAAATGCATATTGCATGCGTTGCATTAGTCATATTGCATAAGTTAGGATCATGTATTTTTCTAACTCATTTCTCTTTTGGCTTGGAGTACTAGGTGAGCCTTTACTCACTTTAGCATAACGCATGCGTGTGATTGTTACCATGTTTAGCATGCATGCCATGAGGCTAATTGCTTAAGTGCTATAATTGCTTGACTGCCTGTGGATGAAGGCTTATTGCTTGAATTGGAACAATTTGGGTAATGTTCATATGAGATCACCTTTTCAAGTGGTACATATTTCCAAAACAATTTCAAAACAAATATGACTCAAGTGTTCCAATTCTTGCAAGTTAGTCTATACTTGTGTGTGTGCGCATCACATAGTAATGCAAGTTTGATAACCGGAACAAGAGTAAATAATGTACATAAGATTTATATCATGATTAGTAGAGCCGATCTTTGATCGGGCGAGCGGGGTTCTCAAATGAATTCATGACCTTCCCCTCTCGTACTTAAGTTCCCGAACCGAGACAATCTTGGTGATGACTGACACATGGCCTTTGACACAAGTCATGGGTTTCCTAAATTCCCAAAATATTTAGGTGGCAACTCTGTATCTGGCAAAGTAGTCCATTTTTGGCAATTTGATCCAAAATCGATTTTCTAGAAGATTTTTCGAATTTGGACTCTTTGGTGATTATCTATTTCACATTGTACTTGTGGAATCAGATTCAGAACCGCGGGAGTCCGATACTGTAAGGCTTATTTTGACTTCCGAAAAGGAGGAGCAAAAAAGTCGAGCTACACCTAGATGTACCGACTACCTTTAACCTCCGAAAAGGAGGAGCAAAAAAGTCGAGCTACACCTAGATGTACCGACTACCTTTAACCTGCTGCTAGGGAGGCCTTGGTTACATCACATGAAGACTGTGCCCTCTACCCTTTATCAAATGTTAAAGTATCCTCATGGGGGAGGAGTAGCAATTGTTTTTGGGAGCTCATCCATCCATCCACCTCCTTAGGTGACTACGCCGGTGCTAGAGGTCACTCATCGTGACGAAGATTTGTTCCTCTCGGGATTCACTCTAGCTGAAGCCCGGGTAGTGCAAAAAATCCTGGCCGTGGATAAAGGCATGTATGGAAGTGCCCAGTCCATCTACTTCATGAATAAGTTGCAGCATGTTCTAGGAATGGGGCTTGGAAAGAGCAAGCGGAAAGGTGTTACAGCATTAATAGAGGTGCCACACAACCCGCGTGCCTTTGGCCTGGGCTATGTACCCACCAAAGAGGACTGGATTAGAAAGGGGGAAGAAATGAGAGGTAGAGCCAAAGCCAAGAAAGCTAGACAGCAATATGAGCTTGTCAACAGGCTAATCCGGGGGACGTTGAATGGTCGTTTTGTTCGAGAGGGAGAGGATTTCCCTTTTTGCGACTTTCCTGAGCCTTGGGTAAATTCCTCGAACGAGCGTATCCCTGGATTCGAGATCTTCTTTGACCATCAACTACAGGACGGTGATGAAGAAGGGGCCGAATCAAGCATCAAAGCCAACCAAAGCACGAAACATGACTCAGATAGTAGCGAGGTTGAAGTAGGGGCAGCACTGGCCAATCTCCTAACAGATCATGGGGCCGATCTAGAGAACTTGGGAGATAACTTTACTGTCTCCATGATTGGGGAAGGACCGGGTATGGACCCAACTAGTGGTATTTTGGATGCATCGAGAGCACCACGTCTTACTTGGCAGTTGGAGGACAGCTACCTTTCCAGTTCTGAATCGGGTGATAAGCCAGAATCTGATTCCACTGAATCTGTGGGGTCGGGATTAGATTCAAGTCAATTCAGGACGTCTGAGTCTGGTATTTCTGGGGTGGTAACCCGGACACCAAAGTCCTGTCTAGGTCTTCATTTAGCTTTTCTTTTGAGTCTGTAACCGAAGGTCTGGACCTTTTGAATGAAAACGCTGCAAATTCTATGTACTTCTCTGTGCCGCTGGTTTAGTGTATTGACCAATATTTTTAGAATTTTAATGAAAACGAAGGGGAAGAAATTCCTCTCGCTTTGAAAAACTTGATTAATCAAGAGGAGGAGAGGTTTGTAAAGCCTCGTTTTCATGAAATCATTGCCATTAATATGGGCACCGAGAAGGATTCGCTCTTGGTCCAGATCGGGTCCACGTTGTCTTCGGAGGAACGCGAGCCTTTAATCACTTTATTAAAAGACTTCAAAGATGTTTTCGCATGGTCCAACGAAGACATGCCTGGAATCGATCCTGAGATCGTACAGCACCGGATCCCTCTTAATCTCGAGGCTCGACCAGTCAAGCAGAAGCTGCGCAGAATTCGTCTGGATTGGGCACTGAAAATCAAGGAAGAGGTCACCAAGCAAATTGATGCAGGATTCTTATTAGTGTTCTAGTATTCGACCTGGTTGGCCAATATCGTTCCACTACCGAAGAATGATGGCAGAATTTGGGTTTGTGTCGACTTTCGGGACTTGAATAAAGCCAGTCCGAAGGATGACTTTCCACTGCCGTATATTGATGAGTTGGTAGACTTCACCGTGGGCCATGCCTTGTTCTCCTTTATGGATGGGTTTTCTGAATATAATCAGATTTTGATGGCACTGGAGGACAAAGAAAAGATGGCTTTTACCACGCCATGGGGTATGTATTGCTACCGAGTCATGCCATTTGGGTTGAAAAATGTTAGGGCTACCTATCAAAGGGCTGCAACCACTATTCTGCATGATATGATTCAGAAAGAGGTTGAGATGTATGTGGGCGATATGATTGTCAAGTCCAAAGAGCCAGAAGGCCACTACACCGCCCTGAAAAAGTTCTTTCAACAGATTAGGGAATACAGATTGAGGTTAAATCCGCAGAAATGCACCTTCGGTGTAACGATAGGGAAAATGTTGTGCTTTCTATCACACAGAGGGGAATTGAAGTAGATCCTTCCAAAATCGAGGCCATCTTAGAAATGCCACCGCCGAGGACTAAAAAGGAGGTGCACGGCTTTCTAGGTAAAGTGAAATTCATAAGACGGTTTATTTCCAAATTAACCTTGACTTGTGAACCACTATTTAGTCTCCTAAAGAAAGGAAAGAAATTCTGATGGGACGATTGATGTCAGTCTGCCTTTGAGCAGGTTAAGCAATACCTCCAGAATCTGCCTATGTTGTCGCCACCAAAGCCGAGCAAGCCTTTGATTCTATATTTGTTAGTGACGGACTCGACCATGGGGTGCATGCTCGCTTAGAAATCTGAGGATAAGGTAGAGAAGGCCATCTACTACTTGAGCAAGAAGATGATAGACTACGAGACCCGCTACACTTCCTTAGAGAAAGCTTGCTTAGCCTTGGTATGGGCTACCAAGAAGTTGAGGCACTACTTGTTAGCTCACTCTGTAATTCTGGTTTGGAGATTAGATCCCATTAAATATCTTTTTGAGAAACCGGTGCTTACAGGTAGGCTAGCTCATTGGCTACTTCTTCTCTCCAAATTTGATCTAAAATATGTTACACGCAAGTCAATTAAAGGAAGAGCTGTAGTGGAATTCCTGGCCGACCACCCAGTAGAGGGCGATGAGGCGGTCGAATATTTGTTCTCAGATGAAGACATTCTGCAAGTCGAAGAGGAAACTTGGACGACGTACTTTGATGGAGTGTCCAATTAGTACGTTTATGGGATAGGTGTGTTGCTAATAGCACCTAATGATTCCCATGTACCCTTAGCCTTCAAACTCTGGTTCAAAGTGTCCAATAACGAAGTAGAATACGATGCGTGTATTGCCGGTTTAGAAGTTGCCCTAGAACTAGGGACAATAAGGTTGGATGTCATCAGAGACTCGAATTTGGTTGTTTCTCAAGTAAACCGAGACTGGAAGGTCAAAGAAGAGAAAATGAAGGTCTACCATCAGGCCCTAGATATTCTGATTCCAAGGTTTGAAAAGCTAACATTCACGCACCTGCTTCGAGAGAATAACCGGTTCGCTGATGCACTGGTAACTCTATCTTCTATGGTAGATATTTCGTTGGGAGTTAAGATGCGTCTAATCATCATTGAACAGAAATACATGCCAGCCTAACAGACCGTCGCCGCGATAGATGAAGTGCAAGACAAAAAACCTTAGTATTACGATATTTGGAACTTTCTGGAAAAAGAGACGTATCCACCATGGGAAAATGCCAAAGACAAATGGGGCATACGGCGTCTGGCCGTCTAATATATCATCTACGGGGGTAGGCTCTACAAAAGAAGCCATTTGGGAATGCACAAGCTGTGTGTAGAGCCAGAGGAATCGAAGCAGTTCATGGAGACTATCCACAGAGGAGAGTGCGGAGCTCACATGAATGGTGTGATGCTAGCTTAGAAGATTCTTAAACAAGGTTATTATTAGTCAACCATAGAGGAGGATTGCATTGGTTTTGTACAGTGATGCCACAAATGTCAAATTCATGCCAATCGCATGAATATACCGCCGTCTAAGCTTTAAAACATGACTTCACCATGGCCTTTCTCAGTCTGGGGAATCGACGTTATCGGCCCAATCACGCCAAAGGGATCAAACAACCATGAGTTCATTCTGGTAGCGATCGACTACTTCACTAAGTGGATGGAAGCTCAGTCCTATGCTGTGTTGAAAGCTTCGCATGTAGCCAAGTTCATAAGAAATAACATCATCTGCCGATATGGGGTTCCAAATGAGATCATCTCCGATAACGGCTCACACTTCAAGAAAGATGTGTTGGATCTACTTGAGAAATACAACGTGGCTTTTCATAAGTCATCAACATACAGACCACAGACCAATGGAGCTGTTAAGGCCGCAAACAAAAATGTCAAGAATATCTTGCGGAAGATGGTGGAGACCTATAGAGATTGGCTAGATAAACTATTGTTTGCTCTCTCGAGCTACAGAACCTCAATCCGAACATTTACAAGGGCAACCCCCTATTCTCTTGTCAATAGGATGGAGGTTGTTCTATACATCGAAATTTAAGTGTCATCGCTGCAAGTTATGGCCGAGTGTCAGATAGCGGAGGCTGACTGGTAACAGAACAGGTTTGAGAAGTTGATGTTTTTTGATAAGAGAAGACTAAGGGCATTGTATTATGTCCAGGGCTACCAACACAGAATTGCTAGGGCTTCTAACAAGAAAGTTAAGTCCATGAATCTCAAGGAGGAAGGCATGCTATTGAAAGACAACCGGACTCTCATCCACGACCCTTGGGGCAAGTTCCGACCAAATTGGACTGGTCCTTACATCATCAAATCTTTCTGGTCAGGAAGGGTGATTATTTTCATGGACCTAGATGGCCTGGAGTTTTCACAACCGATTAATATTGACAAGTTCAAGAAATATTACCCTTGAGAGGCTTGCTAGGCTGAAAACCCAGAAGGACGACCTAGGCAAAAGTTATAGCATGAAAAATTAGAAATAAAGAAAAATTGAGCTTGCAAGGTCGAAAACCCAGAAGGGCGATTTTGGCAAAAGATAGAGTGCAAAAGGAGAGAGTTAATACTCAAGCGAACCTGAGCCAAACTATGTAAGGCCTGATTCCCATCTTTGGGATACGTAGGCAACTTCATCTCGAAGTTCGGCCGTAATCATCTCCAACTCAACTGTCCTATTCGTTCATTTTGATCAGGCCATCTTTCTCTATTATCAGTTAGCTCGGTCATGTGATCTTCAATATGGCGGTAAAAGAGCCGGTATAAATGCAGTTATAGGCAGTTACAATCTGTTGATTCGGGGTTGTACATCGTGAGGGCTGATCCCGTGCTTGTCAGGTAATCACTTTCGAAAATTGTTTTGAAAAGTTTTGATAAAAGTGGATTTGTCTCAAATTTTACTTTTTACAACTTAGACCATTTTGGGCCCAAAAAGGAAAATTTTTAGTGCTCACGATTTTAATTCCATTGATTTCAACACAAAGTATATTCTCTAACTCTCTGATTACAATCAAAGTTGCTTTTACATCACAAAAACTGGAAAATAAAAGTCAAAGCAATAAACTAAGGGCATAGGTGAGTCAGGTGTTCCTGCATCCTCTGCTCGTGTTGGCGGAAGCCTCTGTAGCCAAAGTTGGCCTAACTTGTGCCTCGTCCTCGAGCTAAGCCAAGCACTCGCCAAAAAGGACATAACTGAAGTGGGAATGAAGCCAAGTATTCTACTCCCACATCTGGCCAGGTCTGATCATGTCCAAACTGGCGTCTGAATCGAAAATGGAAGTAAAATGCGTAGTGCGTGAGGCCAATCAACTTTATGCCCGATTGTCGGGTCATGATGTAGCTCATTTCTGCCAAATTAATCTAGGAGCAACGCCAAGCTATGTTAGCTGCCGTTCTGTTGCACTTCCAGTTGCACCACCATCCCTCATTAGGAAAATCCACTAGCCTTTGGCGAAAAAAAAGTAAGCTCTAGCCGGGTACTCGGGGTAAGGGTCCACTACTTTTAGCTTATCCATGAGCCATACCTAGGAAGGGATGAAAAAGAAGAGAGATTAAAAAATAGAGAGGTGTACGTTGAGAGCAAAGTAAGAAAAGGGTTTTGAAAAAAATAGAGCGTGAGTGCCAAGTGATGTGAGAATCACATATATAAGAAAGGGTGGGAAACAATACCTGGAGTAGTACTGGACCCCGAGCAAACTTGGTGGTCTCTCGCCGATGAAAGGCATCCAAACCCATCAGGGTCTCGGCCAATGCTAAGCTAATGCAACTCTTACCCTCTTTCAGGCATTGGGCTACTTTGACTAGCTCAATGTTGGCTCCGCCATAATTAGAGGCAAGAAGAAAATGCGCGAGCATACATAAACAGAGGGCATGTTGCCGAAAGCCTCGCCAGAGAAAGTCGCCTCTATCTCCTCGTCGCGACGAGATTCCATCAATGCTTGAAACTCTTCAAAAGTCAGGCTTAGTTGTTGTGCTCCGAATCGAAATACATGTGTAATTGGGTCACAACATCGGGCTGCAGCATGAAGGAATGGAAAACAAAGAGTACGGATCAATGAAAAAAGTGCGTTTATGCCGAAACCTCAGAAATTCACCTTTTCCGTGCTGTCTAAAGTGACTATCCAATTTGTGAGCTTCTCGGCAAGGAAGATCTCCATTTGTGGAAGAAACAACAACTAAAATGAAGTTCTGGTGAAGAAATGGCGATGAAAGACCTTTTGTAGAAGATAGGGCTATGAATGGAGGCCAGTTGTCAAGCATTTAGTGGTTCACCACAAGTGTCCGGCCGCCCACCTTTTGTGGCCTGGTAGTTTGGCATTTTGGTTTTGTCCTGATTGTTGTGTTTTAATGTCTTGTGTTGAGTTTTTTGTTTTGAGCAAGTGTACATAGCTGTATTTGAACTTTTTACTTTGTTTATTGAGTTGTATTTTTTATTTTGGTTATTGGTTAGCTCATTATCCGATTAAGAACATCATTCCAATACAAGCATTCTCAGCTTCAAATGCAATTCCATTTCCATTCTATGCGAATGTGGTGCTCATGATGCAAAAACAAATAACACTTTTCATAAAACTGTGAGGTTTTTCCCCGATCATAGTTTTTTTTTTTTTTTCCAAAAGAGAGTACAAGTTTTTAAAAGCAAAAGTAAAAACTAACTGGAGCTATGCATGTGCTAAGCTACCAAAAAAAAAAAAAAAAGAAACTAAGCAAAAAGTACAAAAATCAGCGCAAGTCGCATCAAGCTAGAGAGGCCCTCTTCATCCTCTTCCTCGGTAGGGACTTAGGGGCACTATCTCCATCAATGCCGCTATCAAAATCGGACTCCGTGCCAGAGCCAATATCATCATCTCCGCTCCCTGACTCAGAACCAGCCTCAGCGTCCTCCTTGCTCTCCGAGCCCTAGCCAGCATCATTGTCTTCGCTGTCAGACTCAGAGCGTCGACTCAGCATCTCCTCGGAGTCGCTGGTCTCAATATCATCCCTGCTCAAAACTGCTCTGACTCCGTGCACCTTTGCCTTGGCCCTGACACTCACCTTGGCTGTGTGTTGGGGCCTATCTAGATCTTCTCTCGACTGCTGGAGAAGGTGCCGCTAGTGCGGGGGCTGCTGGTGCTGGTGCTGGTGCTGGTGCTCTCGGTACAGGTGGAACCTAAAAAACAAGCATCAACATATCAGATACAGTGTATATATTGTTGCAGAATGGAGTATACCGTGTGAGTATGGGACGGAAAATAGATACAGCATGGGTGAAGTGTGTCAGCGCAGTGTGAAGTAGTATCAAAATGTATGTCAGTATGCAGTGTATCATCGTGAAGGTCACGCAATATGAGTATCGTGCATCAGTGGAAATATGGCATATCAGTACAGTGTCGGAAGCAATGCAATGTAGGAGGAGAAAGGAAGTATACCTGGATATCGTGCAGAGCGAGCAACATCTCCCTCCTCTGCACCATGTGAACTAAGGAGTCAACTAGCTAAAGAAGGCCCTTCGTATACTCTGTGGGGGCCTGCAAGTGAAGTTGAGTAATCAGTATCTGAAAAGGAAGAATATGGAATGCAAGGTGTCCAGTATGGTCCATACCTGAGTTGCACTTGGGGCTCTGACATACCCGTACCCCACCTCCGATGACTTGATCGGGAGTTGATAGGCTGTCCCGCTTAGCCACCCGCGAGGAATCATAGTGGAAATCGCCGGCCAACCGGTAGCTCCCCCAGCAGGAGGGACCTCACCAATACCAACCCCGGCCACTTGAGTAGCCTCTCCGGCCAAGGAAGTACCTGCTGCATCGTCGGCGCAAACTCTAGTCAAGGGTGGCATAAGGTGAGTCCTGATGAGGGCTATGTAGTCGCCCTCCCCTCTGAACTAGTCGGCATCCAGCCCCACCATATACTGGATAATGGCCTCAACTGAGAGGCTATCAGCTGTCCTTATGGATATTGGGGGCGACATAGGAACAACTGGAGCGGGCAAGCCCAGGGTCTGGCGTACAAACCTCTCACCAAAGAACCCAGCCCAGTAGAATGGACCCTCCAGCAGGATCCGGTATCGGGAAGTAGCCCAGCCTCTAGCATACTGGTCTCTAACTTTAGCTGGCATCGTCGCCCATGGCTGCCAAGTGATCTACAACAGAAAATTTACAAGCTATTAGTTACTGTTAGTTGTCAAAATATGGTTCGGAAAAGTAGTAATGGGAATACAATAGAAATGACTGTGAGTTTTGAACCACCTTGTGAGCAACCACTGTGTCGAAGTAGCAATGATAGAAGGCAAAGGTCATATCCTCGCAGCTCTGGCAGCGGCACCTGCTGTCATACCACAGTGAGTAGGGGACGGCCGTGCAATGTCATCCATCGGCTCTGGGGCAAGGTTCGGAAAATAGGCGTAAACCCACAGCTATAAGAAAAGGTCGGCAAAGTGAATTAAACAGTGTGTGAACAGATATTAAATAGTGTGTGAACAGATGCCAAACAGAAAGTGCAAGGCAGAAAGCACAATGCATGAACAAATATAAGACAGAAAATACAATGCAGAAAGCATAAGAAGAAGTAAACAGAATCGAAAGTACAGTGCATACCTCCTAGGCTCTCCAGTAGCCTCCGACCTTGTCTCCTTTCATGTGGGAACTAGAGCTCATGTAGCCGTAGAGTGTGGCAAGGCCAGCTCCGCCCCAATCATAAAACCGAAGTTGGGGCAAGGTCACAAGTGCGCACAACAAGTACAAACCACGGTGTTCCAGCTGTTCGCGAATAAGGTAGCACGAGGAGATATATCAAGACGCCCCGGGTGTACTGCTCTACCTCCTCTTGTGTGTCAGGCTGACTCCTACGAAAACGCTCCAGGAACCAACTGTATCACACCAAAACTGGCATGTATAGGGGCGGGCTCGCTCTGAGCAAGTAGATCGGATCACCCCCTACTCCTAAGCCTGTGATCATCGAAAAGTCATAGGGGGTCATTGTTATCTCCCCAGCGGAAGAGAAGTGGAAGGAGTTGGTGGTATCCCACCACCTCTCCACTAATGCTCCGAGTAAGGCCTGACTAGCCATGTGGTGTATGAGCCCGATACAGAATAAGCCAAAGCCTGCCTCATCGACATGATCGCAGACTTGGGGGGGAGCTTGTGATACCAATCCCTAGCCGTCACTACCTTGTAACCTCTATAGGAGCGAGAGTCCTCCTATAGCCAAAAGAAAGGGTGAGTCAAATGAAAGGCAGTGCAAGACAGTCACATAAGAGGTAGTAAAGCATGAAAATAAAGTTTGTACCTCAGCAGCACTATGGAAAAGGTGGGAGTTTGGCTCCCTCAGCAAAATATCCTCTGCAATGCCATCAATGAAGTCGGTAAAGCACATCATCTCTCCAGGCACCATCGTGTGCATGTGAGGGTGTTAAGTGGCCGAATTAAAGGGCCTCACCCTCAATGATGGTAACTAAGGCTCGGGCCCTGGGGCGAAGACCTCTGCCCTTGCCTCAAAGTCAGCGGCAATGTCCTCTGCTACCTTGCCAGCCTCAACAGTTATAGGCTCCTCAACCTTCGTAGCAAGTGGAGGAATAGGTACCTCAAGCGGGGCACCATCGTGAGGAATATTGTCTACCTTCTGGAAAGTGGGTGAAAAGTGGGAGAAAATGAAAAAAAAAAAAAAAAAATGGAGAAATGAGGGTTTTTCATAAATATTGAATCAATTTCACTTTTTTCCAAATTCCCCAAAGTCTAGGGTTTTATCAAAATAGGATTTTCCCTTTATTTTCAACACACTACTACAAGCAAACATCCCCAAATAGTTCATAGTATACCCAAAATATTTTATCTTGGACCAAATCACGAGAAAGAACACATTTCTCCATATATATATATATATATATATTTTTCTAGATTCAACACCCGAAAATCAATCCACACCAGAAAACATAGTGAAAATGACAAGATATGCTAAAAACCGTATATATAACTTAAAGAACATCCCCACCTTAAGACCTTGAGAAGAAATGATGAAAAGTTCTAAAACAAACAGTGTTAAATTTCAATGTCCACCGTACACCACGTAGCCCTTGACGAGCTCTCCAAATTTAAAGAAGGCGCCAAGGTTAAAATCTCAATGGATAGTGAGAGATCAATGAGTAAATAAAGTGGGTTTGAGGGCTTCTAGAGAGAGATGAGAGAAAAAAGAGTTAGAGTTAATGTAGATAGAGTGAGTGTCAAGTGAAAAGTGATGGAAAAGTGTGTAAGGCTCAACTTTTGAAATGATTTAACTCAACTTTTGGAGCTGACAGTCGATAGACCGCTCGAGCGACCAATCGTGCGCTCCAACGAACAGTTCAATTTGAAAGACCGCTTGAGCGATGAAACCTATGCTCAAACGAAAAATACCCACTCCCAGAAACTCCATTCCCTCTGGAAAAGACAAGCGATGAATTCTTCGCTTGAGCAAAGAACTCATGCTCCCAGAAGTTTAGTTTGCAAAGGTGGATTTCACGGCTCGAGCGACCTAAAAGTGAGACTAGGACTACCAAAACATTAGCCAACCTTCCCGGTTCCTCTCCAACACCCAAAAGTGCAAGATAACCTCTCGGAATACCCAAGGATATACCTAACGGAACAACCATAAGGGAGAATGGGTAGCAACACAAGCTTCAAAAGGTTTAACAATGTAGAAGACATACAAAGGGGCAGAGATTACCAAAAATGCACTCGATTGCTTTAAAGGAGTCAGGACATCACAACCTCCCCACCTTAGGAAATTTCGTCCCCGAAATTAAATCAATCTCTTCTGCAAGGACAAATTCTAATCCAACAATACCATGATACAAGATTCATGTCAACACTAACAATATGATCACTTAGTGTATTTTCAACAACTTGATGATTTCATTAACATTTGATGAGTTTTATCAAATCTATGCTTTTCCAAATCACTGGGGGTTCAAAAAGTTGTAATTAGCATTGAAAAGTTCAATTCCCACAACAACATCAAAGTATACAAGGCCACAAATCAACTAAACATTGTTAAACAAATTCGGGTATTTGGAGCGGACTTCCACTTCCCGTTCCCAAGTTGCCTCCTCAACACCATGATGTCTCCACAACACCTTCACCATGGGTATGGTTTTTCCCCTCAACAATTGTTCTCAGATATATAATATTTGGACCGATCGCTCCTCATAAGAAGCATCCTCATCTACTTCTAAATCAACCCAATCAAGCACATTCAAAGTGTTAGGTTCATACTTTCTAAGTATGGAAATATGAAATACATCATGAACTCCAAAAGTTATGGCGGTAAGGTTAAATAGTATACTACCTCTCAAATCCGCTCTAAGATCTCAAATGGCCCAATGAACCTTGGAGATAGTTTTCTACTTTTCCCGAACCTCATCAAACCCCGCCTCGGTGAGATCTTAAGAAACATGTGGTTACCGATCTCAAAAGATAGAGGTCATCTCCTCATATCGACAAAACTCTTTTGTCAGCTTTGAGCCGTAAGCAATCTCTTTTGGATGAAAGAAACTTTCTTAGTTGTCTCTCTGGCTAATTCTAGGTCCAACATCAGTGCATCTCCTACTTCGGCCCAACAAACCGGTGATCTACAAGGTCGGCTTACAAGGCCTCAAATGGCACCATTTCTATACTCGCTTGATAACTATTATTATAGGCAAATTCAATCAATGATAGGTGTCTCTCCCATGACCCCTTGAAATCTAAAACATAAGCCCTAAGCGTATCTTCCAAAATTTGTATAGTATGCTCGGATTGTCCATGAGGATGATAGGTTGTGCTAAAGGTCAACTTAGTTCCCAATGCCTCTTGAAGACTCTGCCACAACCGAGTGGTGAAATGAGGGTCTCTATCTGAAACAATGGTCACTGGAACCCCATGAAGTCGAACTATGTCTCTAATGTATAACTTTGCCAAATAATCGACTGAGTCACCTGTGTGCATAGGAATGAAGTGTGCAAACTTAGTCAACCAATCAATAATCACCCAAACAACATTGTTATCCCATTGTGTCCTCGAAAGTCCAACCACGAAGTCTGTGGTGACATGTTCCCACTTCCACTCAGCTATGGGTAGGGGTTGTAACAAACCCACTGTTCTTTAGTGTTCAGCTTTCATCTATTGACAAGTGACACATTTCGATACAAAAGAAGAAACATCCCGTTTCATACCCCTTCACAAAATTGACGACTCAGATCTAGGTACATTTTTGTGCCTCCTAAATGTACTGTCAGGCGTGAATGATGAAACTCCCGAAACACCTTTTCTCTATAAGATTTTGGGACGAACAAACAGTCTAAATATCTCACATTGAGATCCGAATGGATGTTCAAACCCTTCTCTTCCTTCCTATTTGAGATTCTCTCATGGATTGCCTCCACCTCATGGTCATCCTGTTGTGCTTCTATGACTTTGCTAATCAAGGTGGGTTGTGCAATCAGAGTAAACAAGGTAGCACCCTCACTAGACTCCCTAAGATACAAGTCATACTCGCCAATATCACCCAACATAACCCATTCCCGAATGGCCACACTCGCCACGGTACTCATAGACTTTCGGCTAAGGGCATCGGCTACAACATTGGCCTTCCCCGGATGATAGTATAACTCAAAATCATTGTCCTCTATAAAGTCCATCCACCTACGTTGGTGCAAATTTAAGTCTTTTTGAGAGAATGAGTATTTTAAGCTCTTACTATAATAATAAACATCAAACTTCTCACCGTACAAATAATGTCTCCAAAAAGATCATTGCTGCTAGCTTTAAGTCATAAGTGGGGTAGTTCTTCTCGTGGTTTTTGAACTGTCATGATCCATAAGCTATAACCTTCCCTCCTTGCATCAACACACACCCAAGCTCATCCCGGAATGCATCACAATACACATTATAGCCCAAACCCCTTTCTAGAATTATCAAAACTAGAGCCGTAATCAACCTATCCTTAAGCTCTTGAAATAACTTCTCACAAGTCTTATTCTACATATATTTAACACCCTTTCTGGTCAACATGGTTAACGATGCAGCTAATCTAGAGAAGGCCCTCACAAAATGGCAGTAATTCACAACTAACCCTAAGAAACTTTGGATTTCAAAGGCATTCTTAGGCCATTCCCAATCTTGTACAGCGTCTATCTTAGACGAATCAACAGTTACCCCCTCTCTTGACACAACATGCCCCAAAAATTTCACCTCCATTAGCCAAACCTTGCATTTCTCAAATTTAGCAAACAACTTGTGCATTCTAAGTAAGTCGAGGACCATGTGTAAATGTTCCTCATGTTCTTCTTCAGAGGGTGAATATATCAAAATGTCGTCCACAAAAACAACTACAAATCGATCTAAGAACTCCCGAAAGACTCAATTCATCAAGTCCATAAACGATGTTGGGGCATTAGTTAACCCAAATGGCATAACAAGAAACTCATAATAGCTATATTGCATGCGAAAGGTCGCCTTCTGAATATCCCCTTCCTTAACCCTCACCTGATGATACCCCGACCTCAAGTATATCTTTGAAAAGCAACTGGACCCCTTAATTTGGTCAAATAAGTCATCTTTTCTGGGTAGAGGATACTTGTTCTTAACAGTAACTCGGTTCAATTTGTGGTAATTGATGTGGTTCCCTAAATAGCCCATAAGGCTTGAACTAAATGAACCTACTAGTGACTTGGAGTCTGCCTCGACCCTAATATCCTTGATGCGCCTCCCAACTGTCGGCACGCCCTCTTCATATGTCCTAACTAACAACACTAAAAGCAAGTAGGCCCTTGTTCCCTACTCTGGGACTGACTCTAAGATCGATTAGGCAGTGGTGGTGGTGACATCTACTGTCATCCTCCCTTCTATGTTCATACATTAGCTTTGTGACCCAACTTGCCATACTTGAAACAAGTGAACCCACCTTGAGTGTTCTTCCCCGTGTCGGCGCCAGGCAACAGAAAAGTATATTTGTCCTGGTGTGAATAAGACTGAGATGGAGCGAAGCCCTTGTGCCTCTTACTAGTCCTGGAGTCCCTCTATGACTCTTGCCCTCTAGATCTTGAGCCTCATATGCTCTTCTCCTCGACCTGCACTGTGATTTATACATGTGTTGTCGCCTCTACTAAATGGTCATAGTTCTGGATCATGTTCCCGGCAACCTTGAACAAAATTTTGGTTCTAAGCCTCTTCTCAAATTCAATGCAAGGGCATTTTTCCATCATCACCAACTTCGGTGCAAATTGGGACAAGCTAGTAAAGGCCACTTCAAATTCAGCCACTGATGTGCTCAACTGTTTAAGGTCTAAAAACTCATGCTTCAGTCTCTCCCTAGCAGTGGGAGGTAGGTAATTGTCTGAGAAAGGAATGACAAACGCTTCCCATGTCGATTTAACTCTGCCTTTGGTGTATTTCCACTATTCGCTCACATCTCCTTTCAAATAGTAGCTCGCTAGAGTCACCATAAGCTCATCGTCCTCAATATGGAGCATTTCAAACATCTTCACTATTTGCTCTAACCATTCGTTTTCCTTCTTGGGCTTTGGACCCCTATGAAACTCATCTGGCTTAGCCCGTAAAAATTCCTACGGCATTTTCTCGGGCTTGATTCTCTACCCTTAACAAGTTCATCGACTCCCTCAAAGCCTCCGCCATCTCTCTGGCTAAGACACCCATAGCGGCTTGACTCCCTTGCTCTGGGACACCCGCTTATTCCACTTTCTTGGCCACATTAGCTTGGCCAAACCCCTCCTCTTAAACCAAAACCTCATGAATCGATACCTCGTGCACTCCTCGGCGAGGCCTACCCCATCTCCCGCCTCTACCACCGTGAGCTTGTCCTCATCTTGATATCCTAATTTGGGACAAAAATGAACAACTCAGTATACGGTTACACAATGCTCACCACCGAGACTCATGCATCCCACCGAAACAATTACAACACTCTTAATTCCTATCAAAAATTTTAGTTTCACTCCACATAAGCACCTTGTGACATAAACACATATATATTACCCATTCAAGATAGGGTTAGTCCCACGGAGCACCAAGAGTTCTCATTAGAATGAGCTTTGATCAGGTGCCTTTCTAATGAGACTTCAAGGGATTTAGTAGATGCAAACCACATCTTAAAAGTTCAATCCCATACCTATCTAGTCAAGTAAGAATGTTATCACATAACAATTTAAAAACATGGAACATCCCTTAATTATCGAAATGAACCCAATGTGGCTAAGTCACTTCCCACGAGGCCCAAGTATTCAAACTCGATAGCTCTGATACCTAGTTGTAACACCCCCAAAATATTAACAATAAAATTAGATGAAATAGATAAAACCAACATGCAATCCTACCTTTATGGACCAACTCCTTCAATTACTATTTCATTTCAAGGAAAGAGTTTACAAAAGAAGTTTTACATGCAATACATATTCACCCTCTTAAAAGATGAATCCACAGCATGTGCAACTATAAGGAAGAAAAGAAATGAACAAAAAAGTAAATGCCCTGAGGCTACAAGTTCTAAGGCTTAAGTCTGGTTACACAAAAAAGTTATCAACTCAACACATAAAGTCGTTGGCTTGAATGAACATCATACAAAAGGGGAGAGTCTCTTTCTCTCAACATATTCCACGCCATGAACTATGTGGAATCACTGCATCCTTTCTTGCACAATTCCACTAGGGATAAGCACAAAGCTATAGACACCACATTTTGACCGGCCTTAAGACTTGGGCGCTTTCTTTTGATTACCCCATGATGAAAACAAGAATGTGTTTCTCGCATGATTCTCAGTAAGAAATATGGACTTTGTGTTTCATTCGCAATCCTAAGCCTGTTTTGGCCAAGTGCTTAAGTCTCATTCAAAACTCTCTTTTGAAACCTTCTTTTCGCATTTTGTTCTAAACACTTTCGTATTGTTCCAAGGCTCACTTTTAAACTTCAAAATGAAACTTTTTTCTGAGGAAATCGAGCGAAGAACAATGTGGAAATAGGAGCAAATGATGGTAATTCTATCAAAAAATCTTGTTTCATGCAAAATAGTCAGTCACGGTCAACTTGTTTGGTCAGTCGACCAAATAATTGGCCGGCAAGCCAATAAGTTTGCCGCCCGGCTAGTCAATTAGTTGGCCGACTAGCCAAGAAATTGGCCGACAACCAATCTTTTTTGGCTGGATGGCTAATTTGCTTAGAAGCAAGGCAGTTTTGGCAGAATTCTTGTTGGATACGTATGGGTCATGCCAATTCAGATCTTTTGTTGATATATTCATGCACGAGGTACACACCCACCGACTCCCTCTATTAGCTCCATTTGGCCTCTATTGTCAAAGGGAGGATTGCCTTCTTTCCAAAAAGTGGCATCCATTTTCAACCACCCTTGTCATCCTATCAACCTTGTCTCCCACCTTGTGTCCCACCTCCTTGATTGAGCTTGCATTCATTATTTATATGGAGATATAGAAAGGATCAGGAAAAGAAAAAAGAGAGGAATAAATTAAGAGAAAAAAGAGAGATAGAGAGAAAAAGAGAAAAAGCCTTAAGCTTTGAGCCAAAACACTTCCATACACTGATACTCCATATTTCCATATATTAAAATCATTCCATCAATTCTGTTGTAGCTATATTCAAGTAGCTTTGATTAAAAGAGAGTGAGTGTTGTTAAAAACAAAGAAAAATAGAGAGTTGTAACTCTCCCCTCCCCCCTTCACACACACACACACTGTCAAACAACCCAAAAAAACCATTCTAACTAGAATTTCAAAATTTCGAACTAAGAATTAAGAACACACTTCCTAAGCTTGAGGGTGTGTAACACGCCCGCGAGGGACCTCGACGGGTTACAGTTCGAACTCCCCTTTTTTTTTTTTTTGTTGCGGTTCTTAATCTGAACCAAAGAGTCCAACTCTGGCAAATCGTTTTGAGAAAAAACAGATTTTGAAAAGAAGTGCCAAACATGGACTGCTTTGCCAAATACAGAGTCGCCACCTAAATATTTTTAAAAATGGGAAATTTAGGAAACCCTGACTCGGTGCCGAAGGCCACGTGTCCGTCATCACCAAAGTTGTCTTGGCTCGGGAGCTTGGGTACGATCGGGGAAGGTCAGCTATGAGCACCCCCTTTCGCACGGTCTGAAGACCAGCCTCTACTAACCATGATATCCGATTTTGAAAACGTTATGTGTTCTTATTCCGGTTATTAGCCTAGAATTACTATGTTATGCGCACAGCAAACAAGTATAGACTAGATTGCCTAATTTGGAAACAAGCATTGCATATCCGTTTGTTTTGAAAAAGCGCTTTAGAATTTGCTACTCGCAAGTAGGCTAAAACACGGATTTCAACGAGTTTTTCCAATTCAAAGAATCCAACCTTCACCCACAGGCATTCAAACAATTTATCTCATATAAGCACTTAGCCACATGGTAAGCATACTGTCATGGCAACATTCACACGCATGCGATATGCTAAAGCGAAAATACTTACATCGTACTCCGTGCCAAAACAATAAACTAGTTAGCAAACATGCATGTCCTAGTTCATGTTAAGTGGCTAATGCAACACAAGCAAAATGTGATTAGGATAGGCTCGGCTAATCTACGATGACATGTGAAATGCTACAACTAACACGTATTCAATTTGGAAATTGAAAATACAAATGCAGTTAGAATGATGCGTCGAGCCCGGTGCGTGTAAACAAATGCATGGATGCACGCATGCATTGCATAAGGTATGCTAATTTTAAATATGCCCTAATCTACCATCGTAAGCGGGTAAATAAAAGGGAAGAAAGAAGTGGGGGTTGGAAGACATGCGCACCACTCACACACGCTTATTACAGATTTGCCCTCGCCCGGAGGGACCAAAAGAATATACAAATTAATTAACTACGCAAGCTAATTAAATATTACAGATCAATTAAATTAACTAAACAAATTAATTAATCTAATTAAAACAGTAAAGCCCTCGGGAAGCGGGGCAGATGCAGCGCATGCTCGGGACTTGCTCGGAATCGCACTACCATGCATAGTCTACCTCTGTTTTCCCTGCTTTGCTCCTCTGAAAACTGCCAAAGTTTCAGGAATGCCTCTCAGGACACTGGGAGATACCACCGGCTGAGTAGAATTACCACCGGCAATAGGATGTGGCCATCGGCACAAAGTGAATCCATCGGCTGATGACTTACTGCTGGCCGGCAGCAAATGTTGCCGGTCGGCAAACAATGCCTGCAGAACCTGCAACTCACAGCAGCAGAGGGCAAAACTTGCATGGCAATACAATTCAAACAATGTATGCACCAATCATGCCCCCTATCATGTTTGCAACTCAAAGGGGTATGTGCCTCGATTCTCGGGCCACCAATCACGCATTTCCATGCATGATGGCCTAAAGAATCAAGTGTGCACTTTTATGTCAAATGAAATGCAAACCAATCAAACAAAACAAGGCCCAATTCCTATCACCAAATCAAGGAACAAGGCATGCATGCAAGATGCAATGCAACCTAGGCATGCAAGCTAAGAATGCAACATGGCATGGCAAGGCACTTATGCAAGCATACAAGCAAACACGAGGCAATGCAAACTAATGAAAAGGTGGACTTAAACATGATTTAGGCGGCTCTAAATAGGCCTAAAACAGTGGCCAAAACGCCCAAAAATGAAGGCTAAACACACATGCACATGTGCACATATAGTGGTCTAAAGCTTAAGCATTAAACTAGTAACTTTCAAGCACACTTGGAAGAGGCTATGATGGACAATTAGCATGCGATATTAGCTCTGAAAATCATGTCAAAATGTGGTGCCAAGCCAACTCAAATGAGACAAGCATAAGCATGCAAGCATGGTCCAAGTACTTAAAGCAAGTCATGGAGGCTTGAACCAAGGTCAATTCCACCAAGCCTCACAAGGCTAAGGAGGCTTAAAACAGGTCAAAAGAAGGCTTAAACAAAACCAAGGGTGCACCTAGATGGCATCTAAGTGGCTCAAATCCAAAGGCATACATAATGACCAAAACATGGAGCATACAACACAAGCTTTCAAAGCAACAATGAAGCCTCTAAGGCAAGTATACAAACATGTTAAATGGACTGAAATTTCATGCTAAGTGGTTCCAAACCACTAAAATAATGCAAGCAATGCATGCTATACACTTATGCACTTAAGGCTAACAAGCCCAAATATACAAAGGGGCTACACAATGCATGCTAGGGTCGACCCAAACAACCTAGGACAGACCTCATACATGTCAAAACAAGCACAAAAGCTTCACAAGACTAAGCCTAAAACATGCTAGAATAATGGTTTACAACCCAAGGCATATTAAGGCAACAACAAGGCATTACAAGGTAGGTATGCAAGGCATGCATGGTGTACCAAAACTAACTTAATACAAAGTTATATCATGGCAATATAAGCATAAAATACAGCCATGGCATGATCAACAAGAGCCTAAGCTAGATGCTCCCTTAAGAGGCCAAGATTGGTCCTTTTCAAGGACAACAAGGAGAGGGGGTGGCCCTCCCCTTTTTGAGACTTCAAGGCACCATCTCCACCACTGAAATCCCTCAAGATTTCAGTGGTGAAGAGGCCCAAACACCAAAGTCTCGAAACTTGCACAAAAATAGCACAAAAGGAGCCTTACAAGGCTTAGGAGGGATCAAACAAACCCAAACCACAAAACACTCTTAATATACAATCAAGAGGGCCTAAAAACAGAACTTTTTTATGTTATATACTAAACACAAAAACAGCTCTAAGATAGGTATAAATAGGATGCAAAAATGGGGTAAAAAGGACTAGTTTCTTACCCTTGAAGCCTTTCTTCAACAATGGTGATCTTGTTGCCTCCTTAAGCTTCAATCCAGTCAAAAATAGCAAGGACAAGCCCTTAGAACCTCAGTAGCCAAAGGAAGGTGAAGCACTAGGTGTTTGTGTGCAATAATATGGACTAAAACACCTAGAACATAAAGAGAGAAAAAGAGATATAGGAGATATGTATCAACCCTAACCCTAAAACCAGAGCTTCTCTCTGTGTTTTTCTCTCCAAAATTCTCTAACCCTAATGCCAAGAGAAGAGCCCTTCTCTTCTATTCAACCAACTTGTAAAGCTTATACAACAAGCTTACAAGGAGAGCATCCCTCCATACACGTGTATAGAGGGGAACCAAATGCCACACAGCTGTCCTAAAATATCTGCAAAAGCAGATGAACAGTAGTCGGTTGGCCAAAAATGTCATTTTGACAAAAATGACTGCCGACCGGCAACAAAGAGTGCCGATATACATTGCCGGTGGCAACAAAAACCAGCCGGTGGCCTCTAGCCACTGCCGGTGGTGTGTGGGGATGCCTCACAAGGCATTCCCTGCCCCTCCAAGGCAAAACACAAGTGTTTGGTGCAAAACCAGACACAAAACGGTCGAGTTCGGAGATCCTGAGGCAGGGCGCGTAGCCGAGACCTCCGGGAACTCCAAACGAACACAAACATGGATAATCACCGAGTGTTCAAACGGTGACGTCCAAGTCTTGAGGTCGGTCAAAAATGGGGTGTCTACAGGGTGATCACGAGGAAGTTAGGAAATCAAATCCTTCATTGGAAGGTAAATTTTGCACACTTTTCATTTTCTTTTACTTTTCTTGCATTTTCTTTTTTATATTATTATTCTTGCTTCAATATCATGTTATAAACCTGTTGTAAGCTAACTGGAAGTGGTTAGTTGAGCCACTTGCATATTTTTTGTTTGTTTTTCGGGTGTTTGAAGCAAAATAGAGTTTTCATCTTGGCTTGATTGATCGGCTAGACGGACAACTTTTTGGCCGGCCAGCTCATCTTTTG
Organism: Camellia japonica; assembly: GCA_030407325.1. Lineage (NCBI taxonomy): Eukaryota > Viridiplantae > Streptophyta > Magnoliopsida > Ericales > Theaceae > Camellia > Camellia japonica. Next base: position 74,264,268 of record JAPPVO010000007.1, on the reverse strand, counting down.
GCCGGCCAGCCATTCTCTCCTGGACAGAACCCAAGAGCCTTCCAACGTCGAACATAACAATCTCCGATGGTGTCCTAGGCCCCCCTGAAGCTACTATTTTTATTTTTTTTTAATTTTAGTTAGAGAGAGTTTGTGAGGATATATTTTTGTTGCCATGCCAAGAGGACAACGAGAATATGCCATGCCAAGAGGAGTATAATGCTGAAGGGAAATTGCCAGAGTAATGGTACGAGGAATTTGCAGCTTTCAACTCTACTCTCTCGCAAGCCTCGATTTGAGAAAAGATTGAAAGAAAAGAAAAAGCTAAGGAAGAAAGATAGCCAAGGCAATCTTTGACAAACGAGGCCGGTCTAGCTGTTGTCGATTAGGCACATCGTGATTGTTAAAATCACGGGCCAAACACAGCACTCAACGAAGACGAATGGGGCAGAGAGAGAGATAAAAACATGGGAGAGATATGTGATCTGTATATAATATGTATATATGTTTATAATATGTATGTATTAGTATGTCTGTATTCGTATGTCTGTGTATACCGTATGTGTATCTATATGTCCATATGTGCCCGTATGTATCCGTATGTATATGTATGGATCCGTATATGTATATAGCTTGTCCGTGTCCATATGTCTATATATGTGATACATATTTTGTATGTTTTTTGTATGTGATATGTATATATGGTATGTATATAAATTGCCAAACAAAAGAAACAAAAAAAAGGAAAATTTTAAAAGGAAATTTTGAAAGAAAATCAAAATAAGAAAAAAAAAAAAGAATAGCAAAGAACAAAAAACAAAAAGAGAAAAATTTTGAAAAAAAAAATTAATTTATGGATTCAATCTGTTGTGAATCCATCATGTTATTGTTGTACATCCATGTAGCTCGGCTTTTTCGCACCCCTTTTCGAAAGTTTTGAAAGAAACCCTACAGTTCGGACTCCTGCGGTTTTGAATCTAATCTCATAAGTCCAATGTGAAATTGATAATCACCAAAGAGTCCAAATCTGGCAAATCGTTTGGAAAATTGATTTTTAATCAAAAATGCCAAAATTAGACTGCTTTGCCAGATACAGAATCACCACCTAAATACTTTATTTTAGAAAAATTTAGGAAACCCATGACTTGTGCCAAAGGCCACGTGTCCGTCATCACCAAGATTGTCTCGGCTCGGGAACTTAGATACGAGAGGGGAAGGTCATGAATTGAGCACCCCCACTCACCCAGTCAAAGATTGGCCTCTACTAATCATGATATGAATCTTTATGTACATTATATGCTCTTGTTCTGGTTTATTAGGCTAGCATTTCTATTTGATGCGCGCACACAAGGTATAGATTAGTTTGCCCGAATTTGAACAATTTAATTTCATGTTTGTTTTTCGAAAAGGGTTTAATTTTTGCCACTTGACAAAGCGAGCTTAAAGTTTGGTGAATTTGCCACTTGACAAAGTGGGCTTAAATGTACATTCATTGAATCATTCCAATTCAAGCAACAAGCCTTCATCCACAAGCACTCAAACAATTATAGCAATTAAGCACTTGGCCTCATGGCAAGCATAATAGCCATGGCAATCACTCACACTCATGCAAGTATGCTAAAGCACTAAAAACTCACTTAGTACTCCAAGCCAAAAGAGAAACTGATTAGAAAAATGCATGATTCCTAACTGTGCAAGATGGCTAATGCAACGCATGCAAAAATGCAACTAAAATGGGCTTGGCTACTTAACATGTTATTTGCAACAATTTCATAGCATGCCTTTAAACACGTATTCAACGAGGTATTGAAACGACGATGCAGTTAGAATGATGAACCGAAGCCTCAGTGCATGCAAGGCAAATAAATGGATGCAGACATGCGATATGCTAATTAGAACGTGATGCTCCTAATCTAACCATCAAAAGTGGATAAATAAAAGGGAGAAAGACATGGGGTTGGCAGACATACACATTATTACAACATTTCGCTCTTACGAAGGAGAGTCCGAATGAATAAACTAAGCTAACTAGCTAACTAAATAAACCTAAAGCTAATTAAGATAATTATTACAAAACAAATGAAATAAACTAGCTAGGCTACTTAACTAGTTATTACAAAAAAAAAAAAAAAAAAAAAAAAACAACAGCAACAACAACAACAAATGAACTAACTAACTAATTAACTAACTAATTAAAGAATTACAACACAATTGCAATTAATAATTAAACTAAGCAATTAACTACTTCGCCTTGGGAAATGAGAGATGTGTGTGCGCATGCTCAGATTCCACCCGAAAAGACCACCGTTTTGCTCCCGAATGCCTTTGTTTGCACAGTTGAACATTTCCAGAACAACTTTGCTCCACCTTATCAACACTTCGCTGAATTTTACATTAGTGGCCAACTGGCCAAAGATAAAAGTTGTCGGCTACCAGCCGGCCATGGAGGTGGTCTGCCGGTCACCTGCTGGCCATGGAAAGTGGCCTGCCAACCACTGATGCACAGGTTCATCTTGCTACAACAGAGGACAAATAGAGCATATACAGGATATTTCAAGGGTTTGTTTGAACGACCTACCCCTCATTTTCATGGGAAAATCAAAGGAGTAGCAAGTTTGTTTCACAAACCATCAATGGATACAATTTCATTGCATGATGGCGTGTGAAACCAAGTGTGCAAGTTCAATAAATACAAAACAAGACACAAGCCTCCTCCCTTTCATGAATGATCAGGGGAAGAAGCTGACCTTAGAGAGTTGAATCATTTCATCACTAGCAAGTATGAAATGGTTCAAGCTTCCATGTGTTTAATTAACGTCTGATTTAACACAACCAAACATTATCTTGCTCACTTTTAGTCCCAGGTTTTAGTTACTCCTTCTAATTACCCTTCCATTCTTTAACCAATTAAGTCCATTGGTGAGTTGAGTCCTCTAAAAGAGAAGAAAGTGTTAAACAAGGGGTAGTTTAAGGCAAGAGAGAGGTGTCATGCCGTTGATAATGAACCCCCAAAAGAGGATTAAACCATTAAGCATGGACCTCAATCTCAAGCTTAAACAATCCCAAGGTTGAAACAACCCTCAAAGAAAACAAAGAGTGAAGAAATGAGGGAGGTTGCAGAGATTATGTTTGCTGAAATTAAGCGAGAAAAACACTAAACAATGCAATCAACTCAAACAAGTGGTGTCTAAAAGCCTAAAACTCCAAGCTTGTGAGGACACTTACACTAGAAGCATGCAAAACAAGACTCAAATGACTTAACCAATCCAAAACAGAGTTAAAACAGTCTAAATGAGAGGTTAAAACATGCTAGAATTAAGCTACAAATGGCTAGAAAGAAAAGCTAACACATAGAGCTATCTAGGCTAGCAAACAAGACACAAGGAGAGGAGGCTAACCCCTCCAAATTTGGACTTCAAAACATGATTTTGGCCACTGAAATAGCTCTGAAAATCAGTATTTAAAAACTTGGAAAAAGATAGTAAAACGATGGGAAACACAAGGGCAAAGGCCTCAAAAACAAGGTATAAAGAAGGGTTATCAACCCCTTAACCTTTAATGGCCTTAAACCCAAGCTTCAGCCCAAAAAACATAGAGTTTTGATAGCCCAAAACAATGAAAAAACAATAAGAATAGAAACAAATAAAACAAAGCTACAAGCAAAGTCTTATACCTTTGAAGAGAAGAGCAACTCCAAGCAACAAAACCAAGCAAACAACACCCTCTAGAGCTCAAACCAAGCTCAATAATACCTCAGCAAAAAAGATGGTGAGATTTTCTTAAGGGTGTATAGGCAAAGGTTAAGGAATTTTCGTCAAAAGTGTAAAGAATTTGTAGAGACAGAGAGAGAGAATTGTTGACAGAGAGGAAAATTTTTGAGTTCAAAATTTTCTAACCTCCAAAACAATATAAGAGGTCTTCTATATATAGAAAACATGAAATTCCCCCAAGGAGATCTAGCCCTACGCGTGGGGATAGATGCATGCATCTGTGCAAACAACTAGCATAGCTGGCATAAAATATCTGTAAAATACACTAGTAGCCGGCAAGCCACATCAATGGCCGACAGCCCAAAAATGATGGTCAGCAACCTCTAGGGATGGCCAGCAGGCCACCAGAGGTTGCAGGCTAGAAAGACCAAGGCATGGTCCAAAAATGAGACAAAAAGGGTGTTGGGTTTGAAAGGCTCAAAGTTGTGCTGTTCCGCTGAGGACTTCAAGCACTGGACGAACATTTAGACTCATCATCGGGTGTACATGCGAGGACGTCCAAGTCGTAAGGGCCGTCAAAAATGAGGTGTCTACAGTTGGCTCTCTTTGACAAAACTCAGAGTCATGAAATGACGTGAGTGAATGTCAAAGCCCAGAGATGACCAATTTTGACAAGGCCGTAAGACTTGGACAAACAATCAAGATAGAAAGAAATGGTTGCGCCTGCAGGCTGTCTACGTATCCTTTTGCAAGGAATCAAACCAGCGTAGTTATGGGGCAAGATGCAAATGATATGCACAATGCAATTTTGAAAGTTAAAGTTACACGCTTCGCGAGGCTGGCTATTTTAAAAACTCATGATCATGCGAGATAATGCAATAAGCAATAACAAAATACGATAAGCAATATGAAGAGATAACAACATATGAATGAGCAGCTTCAAGCTAAAAAGCAAAAATAACCAAAACACACTCTGACCACGCCAAAACAAGAGACGAGGAAAGAAAGCACAGCTTAAGGTTGCATTTCATGCATCCTGAGAAACCAAGAACAAAATCGCTCGGGATCGTGTTTCCCATGCCCCGAGAAACAAGAAACCATTGAAGATTGTGTTTCATGCAACTTGAGAAACAAGCAAAACAGCTCGAGATCGTGTTTCACACGTCCCGAGAAACAACCACTTGGGCACGTGTTTCACACATCCCAAGGTAAAACCTGCCCAGGGCCGCGTTTCACGCATCCTGAGAAACAACCACTCGGGCGCGTGCTTCGCACGTCTTGAGGTAAAACCACAGAGGGGTGTACGATAGATGCACGAAGTGAATGTGTGTGATAGATGCACAAAGTGAACAAGTGCGATAGATGCACAAAGTGAATGAGTGCGATAGATGCACAAAGTGAACAAGTGCAACAGATGCACAACATAAACAAGTGCGATAGATGCACAAAGTGAATGTGTGCGATAGATGTACAAAATGAACAAGTGTGATAGATGCCCAAAGTGAATGAGTGCGATAGATGCACAAAGTAAACAAGCACAATAGATGCACAAAGTAAATGTGTACGATAGATGCACAAAATGAACAAGTGCGATAGATACACAAAGTGAATGAGTGCGATAGATCCACAAAGTGAATGTGTGCGATAGATGCACAAAATGAACGAGTGCGATAGATGCACAAAATGAATGAGTGTGATAGATGCACAAAGAAAAACAAGTGCAATAGATGCACAAAGTGAATGAGTGCGATAGATGCACAAAGTGAATGTGTATGATAGATGCACAAAATGAACGAGTGCGATAGATGCACAAAATGAACGAGTGTAATAGATGCACAAAGTCAATGTGTGTGATAGATGCACAAAATGAACCAGTGCGATAGATGCACAAAGTGAATGAGTGCGATAGATGCACAAAATGAACCAGTGCGATAGATGCACAAAGTGAATGAGTGCGATAGATGCACAAAATGAACAAGTGCGATAGATGCACAAAGTGAATGAGTGCGATAGATACACAAAGTGAATGTGTGCGATAGATGTACAAAATGAACAAGTGCGACAGATGCACAAAAACTTCAACTGGAACTCCTCTGAATGAACTGTACATACAATATCGTTTGCCTATGTAAGAAAGAAACTTAACAAGTGCGATACAGTAAGAATGCATGTTCTATGCAAGACAAACAACCGAGATACAATGTTAATTGAAAGCATGTTCTACCTGAAACAAGAACGGAAGCATATTCTATGCTAGATTCATAACGGATGCTAGACGCGCATGCAATATTCGTGGAATGCTTATCTTATGCAGCAACGTATGTGAAATGCATATTCTATGCAACAAAGTGACATGCATGTTTTATGCAACAAAGTGAAATGCATATTATACGCAAGGTACAAAAGCATAATTTGACAAAAACAAATTCAGTAGCACCTTCTGATTTACCTCTCAGAAGAGTTACAATATGTTTAAAGGATACACCTTGTTCATGTTGACAAGTGACGAACATCGTACACCGAAAACACAATTTTGAGCTTCCGTAGAGACAATTTGAACCCAACAGTGAACCACCTCTATACTTCTTGGAAACCAAGGACACAAAACAATATCAGGACTCCATGGGAGGCCACCGCTGGCCATGTGCCGCCCACCTACCGGCCAACGATGGCAGCTCGGGGAAAAACTTGACTTTTTGGCTCGGGCCTTAAATATACAACTCAACACTTCATTTCCTCACTTCTCTAGGGCCGAAATTCTTCTCCCTCTCTCTCTAGATTTGCGCTTTTTACACGTCTTCCAACGCCCCACGCAAACTTTATTTGCTAAATCCTTTTGATCCTCTTTACTTTGAACCGATTGAAATTTGATTTCGACCCTTCTTTCCTCATTTTCACCCTTCTAGTCTTGTTCTCCTTGAGTTTCTCTCAGGTTTGGTGAACTTTCTCGAGCTTTGACTTTTTCTTCCATTTTCTCTCTCCTAGGGTTAACTTTTTCCATGTTTACCCTCTTTTCTCTATTTCTCTTCACTTTTTCACCTACTTTGCACCCATTTTTAGATGGCGGATGATTCACCACACAACGGGGCTCTTCCAGAGATTCCCCCCATATTTCCACCTATTCCTGAGGTAGTAGAGCCAGCAGTTGACCTTGAGGCCGACCTTGAGGCAGAGTTCAAGCCTGAGGCCAAGCCAAAGCCGCTACCACTAAGGGTACGACCTTTTGATCCAGAGAGATACCATCCCCAAACACATATCTTGACTGTTGGAGGCATCACATGCTTCACTGAGTTTGCTCGCGGTGCACCGGAGGACCTCCTACTGAGGGACCCGGCTTCTCACCTATCAGCCATTGCCATTGAGGTATGAATTATGTTTTCATGCATTTCTGCCTTTCTTTACTTGCATTTCTTGCACTGCCTTTTATTCGACTATACTATCATCGTTGTTTTATCTAATCGATCTGTTCTTTATCTGTTGCATCTATTATCTGCACAGGGCGAGTCTCGTGCCTTCAGAGGGTACGATGCTATGACCGCTCAAGACTAGTACGACGAGCTCCCCGCTAGAGTTCATGACATCATAGACGAGGCTGGCTTTGGCCTTTTCTGCTCTAGCCTAACGCAGGTCATCGCGAGCCGTCCTCTCCTAGAAGCGCTCATGGAGAGGTGGTGGGACACCACCAACTGTTTCCACTTTTCTACTACAAGAGAGATGACGATGACTCCTTATGACTTTTCCATGATCACCAGCTTAGACGTAAGGGGCGATCCAATCTCTCTTGATACAGACATGGAGGAGTGGAAGGCGGCCTGGTTCGAGCTGCTGGGAGCGCATCCACTCATATATCGGACAAACATGGTCAGATACACCTGGTTTGCCAAGCGGTTCAGAGGGACCGGGCCTGAGACGATAGAGGAGATAGAGCAATACGCCAGGGGCTTTCTGATGTTCGTCTTCGGTACTACCTTGTTTTCGAACAAGTGAAACACCGTAGGCCTGTATTTGCTGAGCGCCTTGGTGTCCCTTCCTCGGGTTTGTTTTTATGACTGGGGCAGAGCTGGCCTCACCACCTTATATGGCTACATGAGCTCAATCTCCCATCTAAGAGAGGACTTGATCGGAGGCTACTGGTGAGCCTGGGAGGTACGCATCTCAGTTCCCTCTTATCACTTTACATTTTCTGCTTTACAGTTTCTGCTTTACATCTATGCTTTCTGCCTTGAACTTTCTGCATCTGTTCATACATTGTGCTTTCTGCTTTGCACTTTCTGTATCTGCTCATACTATATTGATCACATATGACTGCATTTTCTCCGCAACTGTGGGTCTATACATATTTTTTGACTCTTGTCCCAGAGCCTGTGGAGGAGCTTCCACTGGAAGGTATGACGGCTGGCTCCATCGTAGGACCCGTGAGTCCTTCACATTTTTTCGACATTACTTCAACACGGTAGCTACCCATGAGGTAACCCAAAACACAGTCATTTTTTCTTTAACACTGTTTTGATTCACATTTATCAACTAACAGCAACTAATAATCTGTATAACTTCTACTCGTAGATCATGTGGCAGCCATGGGCCATGACGCCGGCCGGGATTCAGGACTAGTATGCCGGGGCCTAGGCCATTTCTTGCTTTTGTATCCTATTCGAGGGCCCAGTCTGCCAGGCCTGGTTCCTAAGCGAGAGGTTCGTGTGCCAGACTATGGGCCTGCCTGACCCGATCACTCTGATGGCTCCGCCAGAGTCTATGCGATTAGTAGATGGCCTATCCATTGTGGAGGTCATTCAATTTATGGTGGGCCTAGATACTGACTACTTCCGAGCAGAGGGTGACTACGCGACCTTCATCTAGACACATCTGATGCCACCCTTAACCGGTGCTCATGGAGGTGAGTAGACGAGAGCTCCTCTTGTAAGAGAGATGCCTAGAGTGACCAGGGCGACCAGGGCTCATGCTAGAAGGGCTTCCCGGGTGAGGCAGAGGACTGGCTGGCCAGAGCTTCCTACCGCGCTGACATGCTAGCGGCATACCAGGGATACTTACCAAGTCCCAATTGAACCCGCAACAGCCGAGCACGAGCTTGTTGGGGTTAGAGGCCTGACTAAGGTATGAACTACTCTTTACCACTTGCACTCTATATTTCATTTCAAATATATTCACTATGAACACTGATCATGCAACTGCATTTGTAGGCATCCATCGAGTACACAGGAGGTGCTCTCAAGCTGATAGCCTCATTGATAGAGATGGTACAGAGGAGGGAGACACTGTTCGGTCTCCACGGCATCCCAGTAAGTTCTTCAATTTGCACTCCAGCCATCAAATTTCCACTGACACACACTGACATTGACATTTTCAACTAAAAACTCCCTAAACTGCACTGATACACCGCATCTGACATACTGCACTCGCACACTGTATTCATACACTGTATCTGATTTCTGTATACACTTCATTCTGCATACTATGCTTGCATCTGATGCACATACTGTAGCTGATATGTGACAACTATTTTTTTTAGATCCCACCCATACCGATGGCACCAGCGGCAACTGCAGTACCTGCACCAGCAGTACCTCCTCCAGCAATAGGTAGGAGAGAGAGACAGGCTCCAGCACACGGCCAAGGCAAAGCTAGAGGCACCCGAGACGAGAGAGGTCCTTTAGAGCCCATTCTGAGTGATCATGACGCTTAGACAAGTGACTCTAAGGAGGCAGTGAGTCGGCATTTGGAGTCGTCCGAGAGTGGAGACGATGACGCCAGCTCAGGTTCTGAGAGCGGAGGTGACGATGTTGAGGAGGATTCCGGGGCAGAGAGTAGAGACGATGCCAATTCTGGTTCTAGCTCAAAGTCTGATTCAGACAGCAGCGCTAATGAAGACAATGCCCCAGAGTCTTCTCCTCCGAGGAAGAAGACGAAGAGGGCCTCTAGAGCATGAGGCTACTGGCACTGATTTTTTGTACTTTTGCTTAGTTTCTTTTGTTGGTAGCATGAGCACATTGTACAGCTTCAGATAGGTTTTATTAATTTAAAACTTGTACTCCTCTTTTGTAAAAACATGATCAGAATAAAAAGCAAATTTTGTTTTTTTTAAAATAAAAAAAAGTGTTATATTTTCCATTATGAGCACCATATAGCATGAAATGGAGATAAAAACGAATTGGCCAAGATAACACTCTTGATTGAAACAAAATCTTAATCGGGTAACGAACCAACCAACAACTGAAATACAAAAAGCAATATACAACTCAATAAACAAAACAACATACAACTTGATAAAGCAAAAACAATGCAACAATAACTTAAATACGAATAACAAACTTGCTAAAGCCGAAAACACTCAAAACAAGACCTTAAAACACTCGAAGATCAAAACAAAACATATGCTTCCAGCAATTCCCAACACACAGGTGGACAGTAGGTCAGAGTGAGAGACTACCGACCACAAATAGGGCTTGCCAGCCACCAATGTCTCTTACTAGCCACAAATGCAGCTTGTCGGCCACCTGCTGGCCACTTGCCGGCCATCAATGTGAAGGACCTCTAGATTGTTGACACTTGGCTTCCACTCACTGCCTTATCTTCTACAAAAGGTTGAGCTTCGTGATTTCAGCTGCAAATTCTTCACAAATGGAGCCAATTTTCACTGAAAAACTCTCAGATTGGATTGCAACTTTAAACGGCTTGAAAAATGTGAATTTCTAAGGTTTTGGCATAAATGCACTTTTCCCGCTAAGCCGTTCTCCACTTTGTTTTCCGTTTCTTCATGTCGCGGCTAGATGCTGGAACCCGATTACACATGTCTTTAGCTTCGGGGGACAAGAGATATGCCCGACAATCGAAGAATTTCAAGTACTAATGGAATCCCGACGCGATGAGGAAATCATACCTCAACCCCATTTCGGCCACATCCAAGCATTGGGACGGATGTGTGGGCTCATTCTACATGAGGCTCGATCTTTGGTTCAAAACGGAGAGCTAGATATTCCCTGCCTGATTCATGGATTTTCTGACGTCGATGACCCAGGCAACCTTTTTTGGCGGGGTTTTCGGCAACACGCCCTTTGCTTATGTATGCTGGCTCATTTCTTTCTTGCCTCTAGTTTCGGTGGGTCTAGCATTCGGCTAATTGAAGTAGCCCAAGGTTTGAAAGAGGGCAAGAGTTGCATTGGCTTGGTGCTGGCCGAGACTTTGATGGGTTTAGATGCCTTCCATTAGCGAGAGACTACCAAATTCGCGGGAGTCCACTACTTCTGCAGGTATTGTTTCCCGCCCTTTCTCATATATGTTTTTCACATCACTTAGCACTCCTGCTCTATTTTTATCTTAAAGCATTTTTCTCACTTTTCTCTCAACATACATCTGTCTATTCTTTAATCTCTCTTTTCTTTCATCTCTCCCCAGGTATGGCTAATGGACAAGCTGAAAGTAGTGGACTCTTGCCCTATATACTCAGCTCGAGCGTACTTCTTCCGCCAACAACTAGTGGATTTCCCCAACGAGGGGTGGTGGTGCCACTGGATGTACAACAGGTCTACTGTTGACATTGCTTGGCATTACCCCTGGCTTAATCTGACTGAAATGAGCTACAACATGACTCGGCAACTTGGCATACAGTTGATCAGCCTTACACACTGTGTATTCTACTTTCCTTTCCGGTTCAAATGTCAGTTTGGACATGATCAGACTCGCCCAGAGGAAGGGGTAGAGTACCCAGTTTCATTCCCCATTCAAGGTTCACATTTGGCTAGGTACCTCATTGCTTGGAGGACGAGAGAGCTTCTGGCCCCTGCCCCTAGTTTCAGTTACGCCCTTTCTGGCGAGTGTTTGGCTTGGCTTGAAGATGAGGCACAAACCAGGCCTACTTTGGCTTCAGAAGCTTCTACCAGCACGAGTGGGGGACGCAGAAGCACCTGACTCATCTATGCCCCTAGTTTATTGCTTTGATCTTTCTTTTCAAGTTTTTTGAATGTAATAAAAGTAACTTTGATTTGTATCGAGAGTTAGAGAACTTTGTATTGAAATCAATGAAATTAAAGTTGTGAGCACTGAAAATTTTCCTTTTGGTCCAAAAATGGTCTAAGTTGTAAAGGTAAAATTTGAACAATAATCAACTTTTATTAAAACTTTTCAAAACCATTTTCGAAAAGTATCAGCACCTGACACACACAGAATCATTCCTCGAGATGTACAACCCCGCATCCAAAGATCACAAATTGCCCCTTGACTGAATAACACTGCTCAGCACTGTAACCAGCTCCGAGAGTAAAGATCACAACCAAACTCTCAGGTAAAGAACAAACAAAGATGGCCTGATCAATCATATGGACAGGACAGTTGAGTTGGAGGTGTTTACAGCCGGACTTCAGGATGAAGTTGCCTACGTATCCCAAAGACGGGATTCAGGCCTTACGTAGTTTGGTTCAGGTTCACTCAAGTATTAACTCTCTCTTTTTGCACTCTAACTTTTGCCAAGGCCGCCCTTTACGGTTTTCAACCTTGCGAGCTCAATTTTTCTTTATTTCTAATTTTTTGTGCTCTAACTTCTGCCTAGGTCGCCCTTTCGGGTTTTTGGCCTAGCGAGCCTCTTAGGGATAGTATTTCTTCAACTTGTCCATGTTGATCAATTGGGAAAATTCTAGGCCATCCAGGTCCATGAGAATAATAGCTCCACCCGGCCAGAAAGTTTTGATGATGTAAGGACCAGTTCAATTGGGTTTGAACTTGCCTCTAGGGTCATAGATGGGAGCTCGATTGTCTTTCAGCACCATATCCCCTTCTTTGAGATTCCGGGACTTAACCTTTTTGTTAAAAGCCCTAGCAATCCTGCGTTATTGATAGCCCTGAACATGGTACAATGCTTTCAGCCTTCACTCATCAAATAACAACAGTTCTTTGAACCTGCTCTACTGCCAGTCTGCCTCTACTATTTGACACTCAACCATAACCCGCAGGGACGGGACTTCTATTTCGATTGGCAGAACAGCTTCTATCCCGTAGACAAGAGAGTAAGGAGTTGCCCCTGTAGATGTCCGGATTGAAGTTCTGTAGCCCCAGAGTGCAAATGGCAATTTATCTGGCTAGTCCCCGTAGGTCTCAACCATCTTCTACAGAATATGCTTGATGTTCTTGTTGGCAGCCTCAACAATTCAGTTGGTTTGCGGCCGGTATGTAGATGACTTATGGAAAGCCACATTGTATTTCTCCAACAAGTCTATCACTTCTTTCTTGAAATGGGAACCATTATCTGAAATAATCTCGTTTGGGACTCCATAACGGCAAATGATGTTGTTTCGGATGAACTTAGCCACATGCGCTGCTTTCAACACTGCATAAGACTGAGCTTCCGCTCACTTTGTGAAGTAGTCAATTGCCAACAAAATGTATTCATGTCCATTTGACCCTTTTAGTGTGAACGCGCCAATGACATCAATTCCCCAGATAGAGAAAGGCCATGTGTAACAACGCCCGCGTGGGACCTCGTGCTACAGTTCGGACTCCCTTTTGTTTTGTTGCGGTTCTAAACCTGAACCAAAGAGTCCAACTCTGGCAAATCGTTTTGAAGAAAAATAGATTTTTTGAAAAGTAGTGCCAAACATGGACTGCTTTGCCAGATTACAGAGTCGCCACCTAAATATTTTTAAAATGGGAAATTTAGAAAACCCTGACTCGGTGCCGAAGGCCACATGTCCGTCATCACCAAATGTCTTGGCTCGGGAGCTTGGGTACGATCGGGGAAGGTCAGCTATGAGCACCCCCTTTCGCCCGGTCCGAAGACCGGCCTCTACTAACCGTGATATCCAATTTTGAAAACGTTACGTGTTCTTATTCCGGTTATTAGCCTAGAATTACTATGTTATGCACACAGCAAACAAGTATAGACTTAGATCGCCTAATTTGGAAACAAACATTGCATATCCGTTCGTTTTAAAAATGCTTCGGGTTTTGCTACTCGCAAGTAGGCTAAAATACGGATTTCAATGAGTTTTCCCAACTCAGACAATCCAACCTCCACCCACAGGCATTCAAACAGTTTATCTCATATAAGCACTTAGCCGCATGGTAAGCATACTGTCATGTTAGCATTCACACGCATGTGGTATGCTAAAGCGTAAAATACTTACATCGTACTCCGTGCCAAAAACAAGAAACTAGTTAGCAGACATGCATGTCCCTAGGCCATGTTAAGTGGCTAATGCAACACAGGCAAGGATGCAATTTAGAGTAGGCTCGGCTAATCTAAACATGGCATGTGAAATGCTACAACTATCATGTATTCAATTTGGAATTGAAATACAAATGCAGTTTGTATGATGCGCCGAGCCCGGTGCGTGCAAAACAGATGAATGATGCAGACATGCTATCATACTGTATGCTAATTGAAATATGCCTTATATCTAACCATCGTAAGCAGGTAAATAAAAGAGAAGAAAGAAGTGGGGGTTGGAAGACATACATCGCACTCACCCACACTTATTACAGTTATGCCCTCGCGCAGAGGGTCCGAATAAATATACAGTCCGAAATAAAAGAATAATACAGTCCAAAGAATAAATGAATAAATTATTACAAAATTCTAATTACTAAAATTAAATCAAGTAAATAAATGAAATGGGGCCTCAGCCCTGCCTCGGGATGCGCGAATGATGCATGCTCGTTGCGACTTGCCCGGAAAAGCCTACACCGTGCCACTGCCACCTCTGTTTTTACTGCCCCGTCTCTCCAAAAAATACCAAAGTCCCAGGAAACCTTCCTTGTGTTCTGCTGAGTACCACCGGCTGGAGGAAACTACCACCGGCTGCTTGTGGTGGCCACCGGCTGCAAAATAGTCTATCGGCCAGCAATATAGTGCCGGTCGGCACAAAATTCCTGCAGAAGACAGTTTGACAGCAACAGCAGGCAGCAGTGCATGGTATTGGATTTTTGAGCATATTTATGCATGGCCAATGCTTCCTATCATGAATGGGACTCAAGGAAACATGGCTCTTGGTTCTAGGGCTATCAATTGTGCACCTTGGTGCATGATAGCCTAAGATACCAAGGTTGCATTTCAATGTAAAAATGCATGCAACACAACAATGATAACTAAGTCCCTATCACGCCAAAGTCAAGGGCCTTAGTGACATGGGAATTGAGGTGTGTTTTGTCACTTGGAGTACAAACACCCCTCATTTCCCACACTTGGTTTGACACCCCAAACCAAGTAATGAAATGCAATCCATGCAAACATGCATCAACAATGCAACATGACACAAAAGTGTAAGGCATGCCAAATGCTATGTAACACATCATGGGAAGTATACAATACTAAGCATGCACAATGCAAAGTGTGATACAAACATGAACACCTAAGGCAATAGGATTGTCTTATGTCAAGACCATGTTGACTAAGCATGCAACACACATATACTAAACATGCAATGGTAGACTAAGCTACAATGGGACAGCCCTCAAACCTCCCTAAAACAGTGGCAAAACATGTCCAAAATGATGACCAAAACTCATGCAAGCATGCAAGGCAATAGGCCCAAAACCAAGGGCATCAAAGAGAGTACTTTACTACCATTATCAAGGCCACTCATGGCATGCATCTAACAACCAAAAACAGACTTCTATCATGCAAAATGACACCCAAAACCCACATATGGCAGCCCCAAAATGTATTAATCGTGCAAACATACACAATGCCAATTCCTAGACATAAAAGGGGACACCCTTGAAGCATGAAAATGGTCACATATGTAAACATACACACATGATTTATGGACTGAAATAGGGTCACAAATGATGCCAAATCATGAGGATGATCAATGTTGAACATGCTAGGAACCAAAATGCATGAGGCTTACAAGCCTAGAATACAAAACAACCATGTCAAGCACACTATACATGGCAAAATCAGTGGCTCACAGCCCTAAAACATGGCAAATCAAAACCAACATCTTCAAGATGCTAAGCTAAAAACATGGAGATACATGAGGCTAAACACATGGCATGTCTCTCAGCAAAATGGAACATTACAAAGCAAGTATGGGAAGCATGTTAAGGGCCACGAAACCAACCTTAGACAGAGGTATAACATGACTTAAAACACCCCAAAAAGTTCTGAAATGAAGCCAAATGCAAGCATGCACACATGCTACCTCATGAGCCAAGAATGAAAGCCAAAGATGGACAAAGGGGAGAGGGGTGTCCCTCCCCTATATGAGACTTCAAAACACCTCCCTCACCACTGAAAACCCACTGGTTTTCAGTGGTGAGAAGACCAAAAACACTGAAGTTAGACAATGCTCCAAAAAAAGGCACAAAAGGACCAAAACAAGGCCTAAAAGAGTGAGGCTTCACTCAAATACAAAAGTGACCTTAATGAATGTTCAAGATCAAGTAAAAACAAGAGTTTTTTATGTTAAACACAAAGCTCAAAACACAAGACAAGAGGGGTAGAAACTAGTTGCAAGAATGGGGAAACTAAAGCAAAACGTTTACCCTTGAAGATCCAATGAAGAACAGGTGGAGCAGCCCTCCTCTAGTGATCAAAACCAGTCCAAGATCACACAAAACAAACCTCCAAGCCTCCCAATCTCGGATTAAGGTGTAGTAGTGTGTGTAATGGTGCAAAAGTAAGGTGAAATCACACTTTTTGGTCCAAAAACACACACACAAGAGGAGAGAGAGGGAGATATAGATATATATGGATGTATATCAGAGAAATATATGTATAAGCTCTGGTTTTGCCCTTAAATGTCTAACCCTAATCAAAGGGAGAGAAGGCTTGCTTATATAGGCAACAAAAGGCTCTAAGCTTAATGGCTAAGCAAGAGGAAAGGGGTCAAGGGACCAAGGGGGTGCAAGGCTTCTTGGAGAAGCCAAAACAGCTGGCCAAGCTTCTCTAAGAAGCTTGGCCAAAAGGGGTCAAGCTTCTAGAAGCTTGAGGGGGTTCAAAGGGCAAGGGGGTCAATCCCATGCACGGGGATGAGTGATAGTGCACACCAGCTGGCACAGCTGGAATGCACCATGACCCAGGGGTGCAAAAAGGTCAAACCGGCCAGCCAAAACAGTCACCGGCACAAAACACTGCCGGTCGGCAACATATAGTGCCGACCGGCCAAGGATTTGGATAAAAGAGTGCCGATGGCCACTAGGGAGTGCCGGTGGAGGTGTGGGGCAGCCGGTGGGCTTTAGGGATGGCTAACAAGCCTTCCCCTACCCTCAAATGCAAAAAACACACAAGTACTTGGTGCACAACCAAGCACAAAACAAGCCGGTTGAGAGATCCTGAGGCACGGCGCGCAGCCGGGGCCTCCGGGAACTCAAAACAAACACAAACATGGATAATCACCGGGTGTTCAAGCGGTGACGTCCAAGTCTTGAGGACGGTCAAAAATAGGGTGTCTACACCATGGTGAAGTCATGTTCTACAGTTTTGACGGCAGGATATTCATGTGATTGGCATGAATTTGGCATTTGTGGCATCGCCAAACAAAACTGATACAATCCTCCTCCATAGTAAACCAGTAGTAACCTTGCCTGAGAATCTTCCAAGCCAACATTACTCCGTTCATGTGCGCTCCGCACTCTCCCCCATGGATGGCCTCGATCGGGCGCTTTGACTCCTCTTTTTCGACACATAACTTGTGCATTCCCAGATGACCTCTCTTGTACAATTTACCTCTGGAGATGATAAATTGGATGGCCATCCGCCGTATTGCCCTTTTGTCTTTGGCATTTGCCCCTAGTAGATAAACCTCCTTTTCCAAGAAGTTCCCGATATCGTAGTACCAAGGGTTTTGATCTTACGCTTCATCTATTCCAGCAATAGTCTCGTAGGCCGGCGTATATCTCTGCTCAATGATGATCGGATGCATCTGGACTCCGAGCGGGATGTCTATCATAGACGATAGAGTTGATAAGGCATCAGTGAACCTGTTGTTCTCTCTCAGTAGATGTGTGAAAGTCAGCTTTTCAAACCTAGGAATCAGAATGTCTAGGGTCTGATGATACACCTTCATCTTTTCTTCTTTGACCTTTCAGTCTCCATTGGCTTGAGAAATAACTAGGTTCGAGTCCCTGATAACATCCAACCTTTTTGCCCCTAGTTCCAGGGCGGCTTTCAAACCAACGATACACGCCTCATATTCTGCTTCGTTATTGGACACCTTGAACCAGAGTTTGAAGGCTAAAGGTATATGGGAATTGTCGGGTACTATCAGCAACACACCTATCCCGTAACCGTATTGATTAGATGCTCCGTCAAAGTATATTATCCAAATCTCTTCCTCGACTTGCAGAATGGCTTCATCTGGGAACAGGTATTCTACTGTCTCATCCCCTTCCATTGGGTGATCTGCCAGGAACTCCGCTACTGCTCTTCTCTTGACCGACTTGCGAGTGACATACTTCAGATCAAATTCGGAGAGAAGAAGCAACCAACAGGCTAGCCTACCCGTAAGCGCTGGTTTCTCAAAGAGATATTTGATGGGATCTAATCTCAAAACCAAAATTACGGAGTGAGCTAACAAGCAGTGCCTCAACTTTCTAGTAGCCCATACCAAGGCTAAGCAAGCTTTCTCCAAAGGAGTGTAGCGGGTCTCATAATCCAGTATGTTTTTGCTCAACTAATAGATGGCTTTCTCTACCTTATCCTCAGGTTCCTGAGCAAGCATGAATCCCATCATTGTGTCTGTTACTGACAAATACAAAATCAAAGGCTTCTCCAGCTCTAGCGGCAACAACACAGGCGGATTCTGAAGGTACTACTTGATCTGCTCAAAAGTGAATTGACACCGATCATCCCATCAGAATTTCTTTCCTTTCTTCAGGAGACCAAATAGTGGTTCACAAGTTAAGGTTAATTTGAAAATAAATCATCTTATGAATTGCACTTTTCCTAAAAAGCCTCGCACCTCCTTTTCAGTCCTTAGTGGTGGCATTTCTAGGATGGCCTTGATTTGGGAAGGATCTACTTCGATGCCCCTTTGTGTGATAAAGAAGCCCAGCATTTTCCCTATTGTTACGCTGAAAATACACTTTTGCGGATTCAACCTCAATTTGTATTCTCTAATCCATTGGAAGAATTTCTTCAAGGTGGTGTAGTGGCCCTCTCTTTCCTTGGACTTGACAATCATATCATCCACATACACCTCGACCTCTTTATGGATCATATCATGTAGAATAGTGGTTGCAACCCTTTAATAGGTAGCCCCGGCATGCTTTAGCCTAAACGGCATCACCCTATAGCAGTAGGTACCCCACGGCGTAGTAAATGCAGTTTTCTCTCTATCCTCGGGTGCCATCAAAATCCGGTTATACCTGGAAAATCCATCCATGAAGGAAAGCAATGCATGACCCGTAGTGAAATCCACCAGTTCATCAATATGTGGTAGGGGAAAATCATCCTTCGGAATAGCCTTATTTAGATCCCTGAAGTCAACACAAACCCTGATTCTTCCATCCTTCTTTGGGATTGGAACAATGTTAGCCAACCACGTTGGATACTCAAACCCTGCCTCAATTTGTTTGGTAACTTCTCCCTTAATCTTCAAAGCCCAATCCAAACGTATTCTCCGTAACTGTTGCTTGACAAGTCGAGCCTCGAGGTCAAAAGGGATCTGATGCTATACAATCTCATGATCGATTACAGGCATATCTTCGTAGGACCACGCAAAAACATCTTTGAAATCTTTAATAAAATGACTAAGCGTTCGCACTCCTCCGAAAACAACATGGACCCGATCCGGACCAAACGTGAATCCTTCTCAATACCCATATTAAAGGCAATGATTTCATCAGCAAGGGGTTTTGCAAACCTCTCCTCCTCTCAATTAATCAAATTTTTCAAAACCAGAGGAATTCCTTCCTCTTCGCTTTCATTAAAACTTTGAAAATCCTAATCAATGCAATAAACAAGCAGCACAGAGAAATACTCAGAATCTACAGTGGCACTCTCATTCATAAAGTCCAACTCATCGAGCTCTTCGATTACAACCGACTCAGAAGCAAAAGAAAAGAATGACCTAGACAAGACCTTGGCATTCGGGCTATCACCCCCAGGAATACCGGACCCAAACTCAAAAGAATCGGAATTTGATTCCGACTCCACAGACTCTATGGAATCAGATTCTAGCTGACTACCCGACTCAGAACTACTAGACAGGTAGCCCTCCTCTAGCTGCCAGACGAGAAATGGTGCTTCAGATGCATCCAAAATGCTGCTAGAAGGGTTCGCACCCGGTGGGTCCCCGATCATGGAGATGGTCAGGTTATCCCCCAAGCACTCTGAGTTGGCCGAAGCATCTGAAAGGAGACATGCCAGTGCTGCTCTTACTCCAAGCTTGCTGTTGTTCGAGTCACTTTCTATGCTCCGTTCAGCTTCAGTAGTTGGCTCAGCCTTTTCCTTGGCATCACTGTCTTGCAACTGTAGGTCGAAGAAGATCTCAAAGCCGGGGATACGCTGCTTTGCAGAATTCAACCAGGGATCGGGAAAGCCACAAAATGGGAAGTCTTCACCCTCCCGAACAAAATAACCATTTAGCGTTCCACGGATTGGCCTGTGAAGAAGCTCATAGCGTTTCCCGGCCTGCCTGGCTCTAGCTCTGCCTACCATCTCTTCCCTTTTCCTGGCCCAATCTTCTTTGGTGGGCGTATAGCCAAGACCAAAGGCAAGTGAATTATGCGACACATCGGCTAATGCTGTAACACCTTTTCGGCCACTTCTTCCCAACCCCATTCCTGGCACATGTTGGAGCTTATTCATAAAATAGATTGATTAGGCGCTGACATACAAGCCCTTATCAGCCGCCAAGATGTTTTGTGCCGCCCGGGCCTCAGCTAGAGTAAACCCTGAGAGGAATACATTCTCCTTGCCATGAATGATCTCCAGTACTGGTGTAGTTACCTTTGGCGGAGGATGTATGGACGAATTCCCAAACACAATAGCCACTCCCTTCCCGTGAGGGTATTTCAACATTTGATAGAGGATATAAGAGACTATTTTCACAAGATGCAACCAAGGTCTCCCTAACAGTAGATTGAAAGTAGCCAGCACATCCAGGACATGAAACTTAATATCCTGTTGAGCTGGGCCCACTTGAACTCTAATTTGTACCGTGCCCATAACCTCTCTGTTGGTATTATCGTACGCCCAAATCATCTGGGTTGTAGGCACGAAATCTACTTGTTTCAGGCCGATGGCATAAGTTGTGGGCGACGGACAGATATTGATAGCCGACCCAGTATCGACCAACACCACTGGCACCAACTTTTCTCTGCACTCAACTAATATGTACAAAGGTTTGTTGTGAGCTGAGCCTTCTAGCAGCAATTCCTTGGCGCAGCGCCTCCTGGGAAGACCAATCCCACAAGCTGTTCAGGAGTCGTGTTAATGGACAATTTGGCCCTATCCATCTTTGATAGTACAGCCTGTCGATGCACTCGAGAAGCCATAAGCAGACCCTAGATCGAAATATCGGCTTGAATTTTCTTTAGCTGTTTTAGCACCGCCTCTTCTTCCAACTGTTTTTCCTTCTACTTTTCAACTTCTCTATCTTTCCCGGAGGCTTCAGCTTAGTCTAAGTGTGGGGGCTTGAAATACCACCCACTTTTAGTCATATGGTCTATCTCTTCAATGTACCAGGTATTATCTAGCAGGTCTTTACCCCAATCTTCATCGGTGCGAGCCAAAAGTAGATCATCGTCCTCCCACCATACCCCTCCAGCAACTGATAAACAATTGTCCGACTCCGGTCTGATCATTCTCACATCAGAAGTATCCCCCGTAGGGTGTTGGGCTTTTCTAGCTTCCTGTTTGTCTTGATCCCTTTGTTGCACAAACCGCTGCAACGCGGCTTCCTGTTCTGTATCCGTGGTACTCACGGTGCCCAATTCCTAAGCTAAATATTTTATGCCAGTGCTCTCCGGCAGTTTCCCTTTTCCTCGGCCATTCTGGCCACTGCAACTATTCTTGCTTCCTTTTCTTTAGGTTTTGGTTCAGTTCCTTCCTCCTTGTCAAGCTCGTTACTAAGCCACTCGAGTTGTCTGTCGACCCATTCAGTTCAAACTAGTCAATCTGCACGTCTCTTTGATCTTGTTCATCATAGAACTGCAGATTGTCTAAGTCCTCTTCCAGCTCCACTAGATCATCCAGACCTTGGCTCGGGCCATCCTCCTGAACCACATTGACCTCTACTGCTGTTGGCAATACCACTTCTGGTTTGGATTGATCGGTCGACATAATATAACAGCATGGGTCATACACTCCCTCAGATAAGTCAATAGGGCTCTTAGGCAATGGACTAACATTTTCCTCCAAGGCCAACTTCCCTCCTTCTACCATTGGCACCACCATGGGTTCAGGTTAAAGTATGGACGCGTCCATCATGCACAAGTTCGTGCTTTTAGGGATGAACAACATCGATCTGAGTAGGTGAGAAGGGGTAATATATATGCTGGGGTTATAGGGGATGGCCAGTGTATGTATTAGATTTAAGTGCCGGGGTGGAGTGACTTGATTGTGGGCTAGGAGAGGGTTGGTGGTTATATTTGGCTTTTGAGGTGGTGCTATCACCTTGTTGTCAATGAGATCTTGGATCTCATGACGCAGCCTGAAGCATTGGTCGGTGTCATGACCGTGCTGCTAGTGAAAAGCATAGTATTTAGCTGGGTTGTGTTTAGGTAGGAGAGGATCAGGTAGTGGGCGAGGCTCTAATGGCTTAAGATGTCCCTTTTTCATCAGTACCTTCGTGGCTTGGGATAAAGGCATGTATAGTGCAGTAAAGACCCTTTGGGATTGGGCCTGGTTGTTTGAGGTTTGTGGAGTTGTGCTGGTGAAAGGATTTGTGGTCTTGGCTATAGTGGTGACGACATTCATATCAGATGGCTGCGCCGTTGTGTTTCCACTGGTGGTTGTATTGGAACTGCGTGCAAAAAGCCTCTTGGCCTGCTCCTTCTCATCGATTATCAACCCCTGTTTCATTACATCTTCGATCTGAACCCACATCTCATGGAGCTCAGTGAATGTGAACAACGGTAAGACGATCATCTTCTGCAATAATTTCCCTTGCAGATTGTGGACCACCATCTTGATGTGGTCCTTCTCTGATGGCCTAGTAGTCATCATCGAAGCCTTGGCCCTCCACCTCATTACAAAGTTCGAGAAGCCCTCATTTGGCTTCTGACGGGTTACCTCAAGATCATGGATGGTGACCTCGATCTGCGTGTTGTATGAGTATTGTGCGATGAAGGCCTCAGCCATTTCCTCCCAGCTCCGCTTTACTGAATCCTCCAACTTTGCATACCAGATAGCCGCTATTCCTAACAAGGTCTGGCCGAAAAGTGATAGCTTTTGAAGTCTGGTGAGGCCCATCGGCCGCAGGATATCAGAGAACAACTGCAGATGAACCATGAGATCTCTAAAGCCCTCAAACTGATCTATGTGTGGCATTTTAAACCGGTCTGGCAAGGTTACTGTGGAGTCAGTATATCCATCTTTGATGACGGCGATAGAGTTCACGCCCTGTGCCCGCTTGAAAAGCTTCTCCAGCTTGTTGACCTTAAGTACAATCGCGTCAACTTGAAATTCAAACAGAGGCTCAATTTGGTACACTGGTGCCTTGAAGGCTTGCAGTGGGATGGGGTCTATCGGACTGCCCAGATTCTCTTGAACATTGGCAGTGATTCTGGGTGCTGGGATACCCGCAAGAGGTGCATGGGAAGCAGAAGCCGCTGCCGGCTGTGGTTGTTGTTGCTGCAGCCTGTTTATTACTTCGGCTTGATGGGCTGTGACTTCAGCCTGGCGAGCAGCATCTTGCTGCATGGTTTCAACAGTTTGCTGGAGATGACAGATCAAGTCCTCCATGCTAACTAAGGGATATTGTGCCATCAGAATTAGCAAGTAATTTCTTACTGGACTGGATGTAGAAGACTATCCCTAACTAGATGCAGGTGAAGTAAAGGGTGACTACTAGACTAGTGAATTATGCCTAACTCTTCTCCGTCTGGTAACGGTGGGAGTGAAGCAAACACAGGCTATCACCTAACAAGATCTCCAGATCAGTAAAGGCTCCTAACATGGGTCCAGAGTGCTCGAGGGATATCCGAACTGTCTGAAGCAATTGTGATAAACTACCTAGCAAAAAGAAAGCAAAAATCAGAAACTGCACAGCACCTCAGCTCAGATGTTAACCATACACAGATGTAATCAAAGCTGATAGGACTGCACTCAACACTGAATTCTGCCCGCAAAACTGATACCCAACTTGCAACTAATACGCACGTTCCTGTACAGTTTCACTGTAAAGCACATACCAGTTAAGTGAGAACCAAAACACCCCTATGAGGGGAGAGGGTTACCCTATCCTAGTTTCGTCAGGAGCTAGGGTTCACTATTCAAACAAAGTGGTTTCACATAGACCTATATTCAGGTAAGCATTATGCCCCTAGTTTGGAGCAGTCTCTATGGCTTTCGATATGCAACTAGGCCAAATGGTCAAAAAGGGTACCTCAGCAGGACTACCTAATACACCTCTCACACCTAACACCGAGAAGTGAAAGGAGGATCAAACAGTACAGCGATAGTCCAGATCCAAGGGTTGTGTTCCCATCGTCGCAGAGCCCGCGACCGGTCAGCCTTTTGGCAAGCTTTTGGGCAAACCTCCGGAAAACCGTCCAGGAATAGCAGATGGCAAACACACTGAATTACGCGCACCAATGCAAATGCAATGCAAAAAAACATATAAGTGTAGATAAAATTTCATATCATGAATTTCAAGTCAAGTTCTCTAATTTCCCCAACAGAGTCGCCTGAAACTGTAGCTCGACTTTTTGGCACCCCCTTTCAGAAGTTTTGAAAGAAGCCCTACAATTCAGACTCCCGTGGTTTTGAATCTAATCTCATAAGTGCAATGTCAAATTGATAATCACCAAAGAGTCCAAATCCGGCAAATCGTTTGGAAAATTGATTTTGAATCAAAAATGCCAAAATTGCACTGCTTTGTCAGATACAAAATCGTCACCTAAATATTTTATTTTGGGAAAATTTAGAAAACCCATGACTCGTGCCAAAGGCCACGTGTCCGTCATCACCAAGATTGTCTCAGCTCGGGAACTTAGATACGAGAGGGTGGGAAGGTCATGAATTGAGCACCCTCGCTCGCCCGATCAAAGATCGGCCTCTACTAATCATGATATGAATCTTATGTACATTATATGCTCTTGTTCTGGTTTATTAGGCTAGCATTACTATGTGATGCATGCACACAAGGTATAGACTAGTTTGCCCGAATTGGAACAATTCAATTTCATTTTTGTTTTTCGAAAAGGGTTTGATTTTGCCACTTAACAAAGCGGGCTTAAAGTTTGGTGAATTTGCCACTTGACAAAGTGGGCTTAAATGTACATTCATTGAATCATTCCAATTCAAGCAACAAGCCTTCATCCACGGGCACTCAAACAGTTATAGCAATTAAGCACTTAGCCTCATAAGCATACTAGACATGGCAATCACTCACACTCATGCGAGTATGCTAAAGCACTAAAAACTCACCTAGTACTCCAAGCCAAAAGAGAAATGATTCCTAACTATGCAAGATGGCTAATGCAACGCATGCAAAAATGAAACTAAAATAGGCTCGGCTACTTAACATGTTATTTACAACAATTTCATAGCATGCGTTTAAAGACGTATTCAACAAGGCATTGAAACAACGATGCAGTTAGAATGATGAACCGAGCCTCAGTGCATGCAAGACAAATGAATGGATACAAACATGCGATATGCTAATTGGAACATGATGCTTCTAATCTAACCATCAAAAGTGGATAAATAAAAGGGAGAAAGACGTGGGGTTGGAAGACATACACATTATTACATCATTTCGCTCTCACGAAGGAGAGTCCAAATGAATAAACTAAGCTAACTAGCTAACTAATTAAAGCTAAAGCTAATTAAGCTAATTATTACAAAACAAATGAAATAAACTAGCTAGGCTACTTGACTAGTTATTACAAAAAAATAAAAAAACAAAAACAAATGAACTAACTAACTAGTTAACTAACTAATTAAAGAATTACAATACAATTGCAACTAATAATTAAACTAAGCAATTAACTACTTCGCCTCAGGAAATGAGAGATGTGCATGCGCATGCTCAGATTCCACCCGAAAAGACCACCGGTTTCCTCCCAAATGCCTCTGTTTGCACAGTTGAACATTTCCAGAACAACTTTGCTCCACCTTACAAACACTCTGCTGGATTTTACATCAGTGGCCAGCCGGCCAAAGATGAAAGTTGTCGGCTAGCAGTCGGCCATGGAGGTGGTCTGTCGGCCACCTGCCGGCCATGGAAAGTGGCCTGCCAGCCACTGATGCACAGGTTCATCTTGCTGTAACAGAGGACAAACAGAGCATATACAGGGTATTTCAAGGGTTTGTTTGCACGGCCTACCCCTCATTTTCATGGGAAAATCAAAGAAGTAGCAAGTTTTGGTTCACAAACCATCAATGGATGCAATTTCATTGCAAGATGGAGTGTGAAAGACATGTTGATTGGGTTGAATTGGAAGTCATTTAAGACATGCATCCATGAAAATGAGACCATGGACTCAACTACATGTTTTGGAGATGAATTTGGCAAGAATTGTATGAGTATGAAATTGATCTATGGTAATTGAACTTCAAAATGTTGCAATTTAGCACTTGTATCATGTTAGAAGGTTTGCATGTGAAGTATGAGTCATAATATGCAAGTTACATTGGTTTGAATGCAAGTTTGAAGCTCAAAAAGGCTGCTGGAAAACCCAGAATCCGGCGTGTCCGCTCGAGCGGGGTAATGGTTGCTCGAGCGTGAAATGTGAGTTCCCAGCAGTTTTGCAAACATGACATCCGCTCGAGCGGGGAGAATCACGCTCAAGCGTCCAGTCACATGTTTGACCTTCAGCTCGAGCGTCCGAAGTCGTGCTCGAGCATGAATATAGGGCAACCAGTACTTTTGCAGACCATGGGGGTCCGCTCAAGCGGCGAAGGCCACGCTTGAGCAGGAAGCCCTG
Source organism: Camellia japonica (assembly GCA_030407325.1). Lineage (NCBI taxonomy): Eukaryota > Viridiplantae > Streptophyta > Magnoliopsida > Ericales > Theaceae > Camellia > Camellia japonica. The sequence goes on along the minus strand of JAPPVO010000007.1, from coordinate 74,237,533 downwards.
TTTCAGAAATTTTGTAAAGATGTTATGTGTTCTGTTTTCCATTCTCTTCCATTTCTAAGCACTCTTAGGCATGCATTAAACATTACAAATGAGTTAAAAGGACAATAAAGAAGCCTAAGAGGGATGTATGAATTAAGAACGGATTGAATCGTTTGTGACCCATATATGTGTTATGTATTATGTAGGGTCAAGCACAAGGAGGAATCCACTGGTAGAACACAGTGAGTAATATCTTAATAAAGATATTTTGAAGTATGTTGTTCGTCCAACTGCTCATTCTCATTTGAGTTCATAAGTTTGTTAATTTGAACTGTGGCCAAAGGCCGTTTGACATGAATGATTGGGCCAAAGGCCGTTTGACATAAACGATTGGACCAAAGGCCGTTTGACATGAATGATTGGGCCAAAGGTCATTTGACATAAACGATTGGGCCAAAGGCCGTTTGACATGAACGATTGGGCCAAAGGCCGTTTCACATGAACGATTGGGCCAAAGGCCGTTTGACATGAACGATTGGGCCAAAGGCCGTTGGACATGAATGAACTGGACCCGAGGCCGTTTGATATGTAAAGATCTGTAGTCGCCTGATGTACAAGATAGAAACATGAATTGTGCCCAAGGCCGTCCGATGTATTTGTTTTAAATTCCATTCATATATCTTCTTTATTCCGTATTATTCACTGGGCTTTCGCTCACTCTCATTCATGTGTCTGTAGGTGAGCCAAGAGATGTACAAACCCAGCCCCAGTGAAGTCTGTGAGAAACAGTCAAAGTTTTGAGGAGTCAGCCCATATGTCTCACGCACGAGACTAGTTTTCGCCTTTTGTTCCTTTGTTATATTTTCGCTATGTCGGTGAAAACTTTGGATCACCTTTGTATATAAGCTTTTGGTTTGGCTGACTATGGCTTGAATGATCCTGTTGTGTAAAGCTTGTATGTTAACTTCCTTTGATGTGGGTTATTAACGAATACATGTGAAATGTCATGATGTGCCATGTAAGCACAGCTCTATAGACAAAAGTTTTAAGTTTGCTTCCGTTTTGGCCCCTTAACTCTGTTGAAATATATCTATTTTGGTTTGAGGCCATAGGTAATCTCTTGATTACTGGCCGGTTATGACCTTAATCCATAGGGGCGGGTTCGGGTCATGACATTAAAGCTTCCATGTGTTCAATTAACGTCCGATTGAACACAACAAAACATTATCTTGCTCACTTTTAGTCCCAGGTTTTAGTTACTCCTTCTAATTACCCTTCCATTCTTTAACCAATTAAGTCCATTGGTGAGTTGAGTCATCTAAAAGAGAAGGAAGTGTCAAACAAGGGGTAGTTTAAGGCAAGAGAGAGGTGTCATGCCGTTGATAATGAACCCCCAAAAGAGGATTAAACCATTAAGCATGGACCTCAATCTCAAGCTTAAACAATCCCAAGGTTGAAACAACCCTCAAAGCAAACAAAGAGTGAAGAAATGAGGGAGGTTGCAGATATTATGCTTGCTGAAATTAAGTGAGAAAAACACTAAACAATGCAATCAACTCAAACAAGTGGTGTCTAAAGGCATAAAACACCAAGCTTGTGAGGACATTTACACTAGAAGCATGCAAAATAAGACTTAACCAACCCAAAACAGAGTTAAAACAGTCTAAATCAGAGGTTAAAACATGCTAGAATTAAGCTACAAATGGCTAGAAAAATAAGCTAACACATAGAGCCATCTAGGCTAGCAAACAAGACACAAGGAGGGGAGGCTAACCCCTCAAATTTGGACTTCAAAACATGATTTTGGCCACTAAAATAGCTTTAAAAATCAGTGGTGGGAAACACAAAGGAAAAGGCCTCCAAAATAAGGTACAAAGAAGGGTTATCAACCCTGCACCCTTAATGTCCTTAAACCCAAGCTTCAGCCCAAAAAACACAGAGTTTTGATAGCACAAAATAATGCAAAAATAGTACGAATAGAAATAAATAAAACAAAGCTACAAGCAAACTCTTATACCTTTGAAAAGAAGAGCAACTCCAAGCAACAAAACCTAGCAAATAACACCCTTTAGAGCTCAAACCAAGCTTAATAATACCTCAGCTCAAAGATTGTGAGATTTTGTAAAGGGTGTATAGGCAAAGGTTAAGGAATTGTAGTCAAAAGTGTAGAGAATTTGTAGAGAGAGAGAGAGAGGAAAATTTTTGAGTTCAAAATTTTCTAACCTCCAAAACAATATGAGAAGTCTTCTATATATAGAAAACATGAAATTCCCTCAAGGAGATCCAGCCCTACACGTGGGGATAGATGCATGCATCTGTGCAAACAGTTGGCATAGCTGGCATAAAATATCTGCAAAATACACTGGTGGCCGGCAAGCCACATCAGTGGCCGGTAGCCCAAAAATGATGGCCGACAGCCTCTAGAGATGGCTGGCAGGCCACCAGAGGTTGCAAGCTGGAAAGACCAAGGCATGGTCCAAAAATGAGACAAAAAGGGTATAGGGTTTGAAAGGCTCAAAATTGTGGCGTTCTGCTGAGGACTTCGAGCACTGGACGAACATTTAGACTTATCATTGGGTGTACATGCGAGGAGGTCCAAGTCGTAAGGGCCATAAAAAATGGGGTGTCTACAATCCATATATCATATCATTGCATATTGTATGTCTCACATTGCCCTTTCATGTTTTTGCATTCACTATCACACTTGCACTATCTATTACATTTGTTATGCATGGTTACCATCCATTCACATCACTTCAAACTTTTTGATTACAACTCTTCTCATTTGCCTGGTTGAAACCATCACCCTATTTTGTATTGAGGTACAGTCTAGGTTTTGTATATTGGTTAAGACCCCTTTCTTTTTTACCCCGATTGAAACCATCGCCCTATTTCATATTGAGGTACGGTCTAGGTCTTGTACATTGGTTAGGTCCCCTTTCTCTTCTACCCGGTTGAAAACCATCGCCCTATTTCGTATTGAGGTACGGTCTAGGTCTAGTATATTGGTTAAGACCTCTTTCTCTTTTTCCCAGTTGAAACCATCGCCCTATTTCATATCGAGCTACAGTTTAGGTCTTGTATATTGGTTAAGACACTTTTTCTCTTTATCTGGTTGAAATCAATCCCCTATTTCGTATTGAGGTACGGTCTAGGTCTTGCTATTTGATTGAAACCTTCTTTTTTCCTCTCATGTGAGAGTGTTTGGATTGTACCACTTTGTTTGCTTGATTTGCACGAGGCTGTCTCACCATATATTACATCTTGCATTGCATAAATCATACACTTTCAAAAAAAAAAAGAAAAAAAAGAATTCAACTTTCAATTGCATTAGCATATCATTTGCATGGTTACAACTATCACTATTGTATCACTTGGCTATAATCTGTTCACATTTGATTACAACCTTTTTCATCAATTAATGCTAGCCCCCTCTTTTGGGTTGTAGGTTCAAACCACTCAGGTAATACTTGCCCTTTTTCAGGATGACAATACTATCCCTATCTCGGGTTGATGGTTCAAACCACAATCAGTTAATACCTCCCTTTTACTGGGTTGTTAGTTGACACTATCCATTGGTTAATACCTCCCTTGTTTCGGGTTATAGGTTCAAACTATTCATCGATTACATTTCCTTCTCTTATGTGGGTGCGTTTGGATTGTATCCTTTGTTATGCTTCATATCATTTGCACGAGGCTTGCCTCATATATAACCTGTTGCATTGCATTGTAGATCATGAATTTTCAAAACAAATGGCTTCGTGAAGCGTGTATGTCAAGATATCAATTGTATTTCGAGTTGGCATTCTATCCTTGAACTACGCTAGTTTGATTCCTTGCAAAGGAATACGTAGGCAACCCTCAGGTTCAACCAACTGCATTTGCATCTTGTTTGTTTGCCCAAATCTTATGGCCTTGTCAAAAGGGTCGTCTTTGGGCTTTGACATTCACTCATGTCAAGAGATGACTTCGAGTTCTATCAAAGAGGGGCAACTATAGACACCCTATTTTGACTGGACCTAAGACTTGGGCACTTTCTTTTGATTATCCGATGATAAAAACAAGAATGTGTTTCTTGCATGATTCTCAGTAAAAAATATGGAATTTGTCTTTCATCCCAATCCTAGGCCTGTTTTGGCCTAGTGCTTAAGTCTCATTCAAAACTCTCTTTTGAAACCTTCTTTCCGCGCTTTGTTCTGAATATTTTTGTAGTGTTCCAAGGCTCACTTTTAAAATTCAAAATAAAACATTTTCTAAGGAAATCGAGCAAAGAACAATGTGAAAATAGGAGGAAAGGACGATAATTCTATCGAAAAATCCTATTTCGTGCAAAATGATCAGCCACGACCAACTTGTTTAGCTGACCAACTTAATTGGCTTGCCAGCTAATTAGTTGGCCGACTAGCCAAGAAATTGGTCAGCCAACCAAGGTTTTTTGGCTAACCAACCAATAAATTGGCCGACCGGCTGATTTGCCCAGGAACAGGGCAGTTTCGGCAGAATTCTTGTTGGATGCATTTGGGTCATGCCAATTCAGATCTTTTGCTAATATATTCATGCATGAGGTACACACACACACCCTCCATTATCTTCCTTTGGCCTCCATTGTCAAAAAGAGGATTGTCTTCTTCCGAAATGGTGGAATCCATTTTCAACCACCCTTATCATCCCATCAACATTGTCTCCCATCTTGTCTTCCACCTCCTTGATTAAGCCTGCATTCATTATTTGTATGGAGAGATAGAGAGGATTAGGAAGAGAAAAAAAAATATGAATGAATTAGAGAGAGAGAGAGAGAGAGAGAGAGAGAGAGAGCCTTAAGCTTTGAGCCAAAACACTTCCATACACTGATATTCCATATTTCCATATATGAAAATCATCCCATAAATTCTATAGTAACCATATTCAAGTAGCTTTGATCAAAAGAGAGTGAGTGTTGTTGAAAAGAGAGAAAAACAAATAGTTGTAACTCTCTCCCCACACATATTGTTAAACAATCCAAAAACACTATTCTAACTAGAATTTTGAAATTCTAACTGAGAATTGAGAACACACTTCCGAGCTTGAGAGTGATCAAGAGGAAGTTTGGAAATCAAATTCTTCATTGGGAGGTAAATTTTGCACACTTTTTATTTTCTTTCTTATATTTGTTTTTCTTGTTTCAATTTCATGTTATAAACCTGTTGTAAGCTAACTGGAAGTGGTTAGTTGAGTCACTTGCATATTTTGCGTTTGTTTTTATGGTGTTTGAAGTAACACAGAGTTTTCGGCCTAGCTTGATTGGCTAGCCAGCCGAACAACTTTTTGGCCAGCTAGCCATTCTCTCATAGACAAAACCCAATAACCTCTCGGCATCGAACATAACAGTCTTCGATGGTCTCTAAGGCCCTCCTAAAGTTACTATTTTCAATGTTTTTATTTTAGTTAGAGAGAGTTTGTGAGGGTGTACTTTTGTTATAATATTTTTATTCATTTCCACCCTTATTCAAAGTGATGTAATAATTCCCCACTCCGGCTTCTTTCTATCCTGTTATTTATTTGCTTTCCCTATCTATACATATGTAGTATATCATGCTTGTCATCATATCCATTCTTTGCATCTATGTTCCATGTCTTAAGATTCGGCTAAATTTGCATCTGTGAGTTTAATCAATTATTATGTGATTTTGTGCGTTACCTTATGTCTTGAGATGATTTACATGTCATATATTTTAGAAGCTGGATCTTTAGTTGCATTTCTTGAGTGAATTGCATTAGGATCTTGTATATAGGATCATGCATATTTTACTAACGTTGTTTTGTAATTATTTGCGGGACTTCGGTAAATATGTAAGTTTTCGTGCATTAGCACCCCCCCTTCTGCGTGTTTTTTTACTATGTTTAGCATCCTACCATGTGGCTAGTTGCTTATTTGATATAACTCTATGCATACTGTTGGGTGAAGGCTGTGTTATTTAATTTAGAATAAAATTGATTTTTATGATTGCAGTATTCAAAACATTTTCGAAATAATGAAATCAAATTGTTCCAAAATGGATGACACGGTCTATATTTGTTTGCTTCACATAGTAAATTTTAGGATTTTATAAATAATTGGAATATGAGCATATGAAATCAATAAAATTCATATCATGGCTTAGTAGAAGCCAATCTTTTGATCAAGTGAGTAGGGGTGTTCAATTAAAGACCTTCCCATCCGATACCTAAGGTTCCGAGCAAAACATCCTTGGTTACGATGAACAGTGGCCTTGGTACGGGTCATGGGTTTTCTAATTTTCGCCAAACATTAGGTAGGGACTCTAAGATCTGATGACGCAGTCCATTTATGGTAAAAGAATTTTTAATAAAATGGATTTTCTATAAAAGTTGCCAAATTGGGACTCTTATCTATATTTCACATTGCACTCATGAGACTAGATCGAAGAAATCGAGGGTCCGAACTGTTAACACGCATGGCTATCCCTCGGGCGATGTTATAAAAGCCCAATAGAGATATCTTCACAAAGTATATATGTTTAAGAGCAATCTCATATAGTTATATGAATGCAGTGTTATTTCATGTTCAAATGCCAAAGTTTTACATCTCTTTTGAAATCCATGCAACTGTTTGTTCAAGGTTCATTTTCTTCATAAAATCCAAGTTTTAAACAATGGGTAGTAAACACGACTCAAGTAATTCACTAGGGCTAGTGTCTGCAAGTAGGCGTATCAAGCACTACCAAAATCCTACCTTACCGACTACTAACCGGGGGCTTAGGCACCCACACGCGTGTGTTTCTGGTCTTATACCAAGGACAATCAGACCAATTTAATTTCAAATCTACACCCCCTAACCGGAGTTATCAAATGTATTTATCCCGAAATATTCTCATTAACAACAATTGTCTTTCTCAAAGCAAGAATTTATTTCAAAGTTAAGATTGCTAGTGAACAAAATTCAAGATGATGCAATTCAATCAATGAGAACTAACTACATATAAATATCTACTTTATGGAATATCACTAACATTTCTCTCATTTGCTCCAATATAACTTCCATGATTCAAAAGTTCTCAAAATCATAGCAATGTACCAAATCCATGTGACATATGAGATTCCCACATATTCACAATCAACATTCATCATTCAATTTTTCCAAAGTGCCAACATGCACATCCCATGTTTCCACAACTGTTCAACACAAATTTTCACCACTTTTCATGAATGCCTCAACAATATAACAATCTAGAAAGTTATCTTCAATTTCTCAAGACATTTATCATCAATTTCATAACTATTGCATCAATTTCACTTTTTTTCCAAATTCCCCAAAATCTAAGGTTTTATTGAAATAGGATTTTCCTTTATTTTAAAAACACTACAAGCAAACATCCCCAAATAGTTCATTATATACCAAAAATAATTTATCTTTGACCAAATCAGGAGAAACAATACATTTCTGTAATATATATATATATATATATATATTCAACACCCGAAAATCAATCTACACTAGAAAACATAGTGAAAATGACAAGATATGCTAAAAACCATATATGTAACTCAAAGAGCATCCCTACCTTAAGAAGAAAGGATAAAAAATTCTGAAACCAATGGTGTTGAAATCCGATCTCCACCATACACCACGTAGCCCTCGATGAGCTCTCCAAATTTAAAGAAGGCACCAAGGTTAAAATCTCAATGGATAGTGAGAGATCAAGGAGTAAATGATGCGGGTTGGAGGGTTACTAGAGAGAGATGAGAGAAAAGAGAATGAGAGTTGGTGTAGAAAGAGAGTGTAAAGGGAAAAGTGATAGAAAAGTGTGTAAGGCTCAACTTTTGAAATGATTTGACTCAATTTTCGAAGCTGACAATCGGTAAACCGCTCGAGCGACCAATCGTGCGCTCGAGCGAACGGTTCAATTTGAAAGACCGCTCAAGCGATGAAACTTGTGCTCGAGCGAAAAATACCAACTCCCATAAACTCTATTCCTACTGCAAAAGACCGCTCGAGCAAAGAACTCATGCTCCCAGAAGTTCAATCTGCAAACCAAAGTATTGGAAAGTTGATTTCACCGCTCGAGCGACCAAAAGACCGCTCGAACGATCTCAACTTGAAAGTGAGACTAGGACTACCAAAACATTGGCCAACCTTCCCGGTTCCTCTCCAATACCCAAAAGTGCAAGATGACATCTCGGAATACCCAAAGATGTACCTAACGGAACAACCACAAAGGAGAAGGGATAACAATACAAGCTTCAAAAGGTTTAATAATAAAGAAGACACACAAAGGGACAGAGATTACCAAAAATGCACTGAATTGCTTTAAAGGAGTCGGGACATCACATCTTACATTTCAACTATGTCTCTCCCCAAATCTATGACCCTGATAAATCTAACAAAAGTTCTAATTTCTCTCTCTCAAGTTTGTTATGAGTTTAAAAGTGATTAAAAATAGGAGAAAATGTGAAAATAAATAAAATAAATTAAAACAATAATAAAAAGAATGTAAACACCTAGTTAGTTTTCAATTTTCAAAAATGTTTTTTTTTTTAATTTTTATGATTTTTTAAAATGTTTAATCATTTTTTAAATCTTTAGATTTACTTAATCTTAATATACTTAAAAGGTAAAAAAATTGTACAAAAATCTTTTAAAAATTTCATTGAATACAACAAAATACGAAAATCTATTGAATTTTTGTATTTGATGAATTTTTTTTAAAAAAAAATCACAAATATTTAAATTTTTAATTGTATTTAAATTAGGCATATCTAAAAAATAAATAAATAATGCGTAATCTATTTTAAAAATTTACTAAAAACGAAAAAAATACAAAATACAAAAAACTGAATTTTCTAAAAAGTAGACTCAATTTTCTAGAATCAAACATGGTTGAAATTATTACAAAAAAAGTGACAACAAAAAATTATGGTTAAATTACCAGCATGTCCTATTAGTTGAACTTACTTCTCATTAAGTCCTATCAATTCATCGTTGAAAGTTGGTCCTAACAAAAAATGTCGCTAAAAAATTTTGTGACGATTTTTTAAATATGTCGCTAAAAATTGACAATAGTGATATTTTTCTATGGCGATTTTTTAAAATTGTCGCTAAAACTTACAATTAGTGACTTTTTTGTGATGAATTTTTCAAACTGTAATTAAAAACTGACAATTAGTGACAACTTTTTAATAGTGTTTGATAAAAAAAATGCCACTAATTATTATAGGACCTATTGGACACTAAGTCCACCTATTAGGATCTGCGCATGTGAATTCCCCAAAAATTATTACTATGTATGTGGAAATTTAAAAATATAATTTCATAAAAATTGTGGCAATTACATTTCTAACCTCGACTCCTATCCCTCTTCCCTTCTCCTCTACTTTGTTCAACCTCTGCAAACCTTAGCCCGACGTCAACATCTACTTCCTCACCTCCCTTGTTGGATTTCTCTAGCCTCTTTCATATACCGCCTCTCCTTTACCCTTTCCTACTACTATGTCCCCATCTCTACCCTTTCACCACTACCAATTAAGGGTGGAGCCAGGATTCCTCCAAGGGGGAGGGGTAAATCACCAAAAAGAAGGCATAGGATAAATCTACCGAGCCATCAATGGTTCCAATTGTAACACTTGTACTCTTTAAGTTAGTGGAATGCATTTTATTTTATTATTATTTCATTATTTTGTTGTTCGGATCCTTTGGGTGGTGTATTATTGTGTTGTTTGAGCGTAAATTTGATCTAGACTTTGATTGAGTTGTTCTTTTGTGCTCAATTTTGTCAAAACGTGCCTTAGAACCTCAAAATTTTGATCAAAGGTGTCGACACGTAGCTTCCTACGGTCGGCACCTGCTTTTTCCTCTTCTTTCCCTTTTGATTCTACTTCCTGGTATATCAACACCACCTCTTCCAGGTATCGACACCGCTGATCCTGGAAAATAGAAATTTCTTCACTGCTTGCTGGTGTCGACACTAGGGCTTGTAGGTGTCAATATTCTACCTAACCCAAACTCACTTGAGACACCACTGGCTTTTGGTTGTCGACAACATTGCTGAAGGCGTCGACACTTGACAGAAAAATTTAGATTTCCCTACTGCATTTTGGCCTATCTTTCTTGGGATCTTTTGACTTTTCTTTAAGTCACTTTAGGTTTAAATACCCACTTTTGTCCTTCGGCTATAAACAGACTCCAAGCACTTTCTCTTTCATTATTTTTTATTTCTCTCTCTCTCATTTCCCTCTCTTTACACTAAAATTGTCACGACCCCAACCTACCCCTAGAGAAAGGAGTTGTGACCAGCCAGTAATCATAGATTACCTACGGCCTAATCTGAAAAATCTCAAAATATTTAATATAATGGGATCTGAAGCGAAAGAAAATAGAAAATAATCTAGTCCATTGAGCAGTGCATATATGATACAAAACAAAAACAAAAACAAAAACAAAAAACAAAAACAAAAAACAAAAACAAAAACAAAAAAACAAAAACAAAAACAAAAAAATAAAAAACAAAAAACAAAAAATAAAAAACAAAAAACAAAACAAAACCAAAATAGCCTTTATATTGCATGGAACTTATATAGTTTACATTAAGATACAAAGTATAAAACTTCATACATTGAGTACAAAAGTACAAAAGTTAAGACCCAACAAAAACTTCAACAAAAAAGGTGAAGCAAAAACAGAAGCCTCGACTCAAAGGCACATCTCCGATAGCTTCTCAAAAGGGGTACACTCTAATGCAGATTGTATAGTTGATCCTCATGTTGCTCACGTACATACATATAAGGGAAGGGGGTGAGCTAGAGCCCAATGAGTAACATCAATGTAAAGAGGTTAATGAATGAGTTTTTGATATTTCATAAAATATTCTCATCATTTCATAAACCATTTCAGAGATGAATATAGAACTTGTATCAAAATATTCATAATACTCATAGCTAAGCAGATTATTTGGTACATCCAATAGAACTAAGTAGATTGACCACTTGGGTCCAGAACAGAACTAACAACCACAATGGGTCGAAAACTAACTAGAGATCTTCGGAAGCCAAGGCATATATTCCCCAAGACTAGGACTAACTAAAGGATGCCACAATAAATAACAAAATAGAAAGCTCATTCATTCTAATCAAAATACAAGTTCATAAAACATATCATATTATAACATTTCAAAAATTACTTTAAGAAAATATTTTTACAATGACATTACTCACAAATGGGCTTGATTCCGGTAACTCTCCACAATGGTCTGACCTACAATGCATACACACATTGATAACATATAACACTTAATTGAATTCTTACTTTTCTTTTCTAACCAATTATCTTATGTTGATTTCTAACTTGATTAACTCTTAATTAGACTAAATCCATGCCTAATGATGTTTGGAAAAAGGATAAGAAATAAAATATGAACAAAAAAAGTATATTTCAAAACAGGTTGAAACAGGGCAATCCGCGTGAGCGGTCTTTTCATTGTTCAAGCAATGAATGCAGATTCTCAAATGTTTGGTCTGTAAAACAAAATACTGGGTTTCAAACATATTCGCCCGAGCAGTGAAATCACTCTCAAGTGGTCTGCAAATACTCTCCTTCGAAAATTCTACAGAAATGGTTTCCAAAACTCAATCTCAAGGCTTACGTACATTCATGGCTTAACCAAAAGCATGTAATTTCACTATATAACATGGAAACATGTCCACTTTACAAATCATTTGCCTTAAGACCTCTTTGATTGTGAAGATTAAAATAAAAAACATCATGAATGTTATGTTTTCAAAACTTTTCCTCCTTCCTTCAAAACACAAATTTGAGGTACCAAAACTTGTAGAAATCAGTCATGCATATGAAGATAGAGTTCAAATTCATGGATGATAACAAAATTATACTCAAATTGTACTCAAATTTCAATTTTTTACCACAATTCTTCAACCTAACTTAAATTTAGCTCAAGTTCTTCATTCTCTTCCTTAATTCCTTCATATTACATGCAATTGATCCTAATTACTTCTTGATTTCACGGGTTAGGTGGATTATCTATAAGAATTAAGCTAGAATTCCTTACCTAAGGCTTAAATTGTTGAACTACTTGATGAATTCTCTTCTACTCTTCTTTCTCTAGACTTTTTGAGCTCTCTCTCTCTCTTTTTCTCTCTCAATTTTCCAGCACAAATAATGAACTCCCACACTCTGAATTTATATTTATTGAATATAATTAGATTAGTCTACTAATTACTCATTAGCATAATTAATATATTTTTAAGACTAATTTGTCATGTCCCTAATTTTATTACTTGGATAACTTACCAAATTCCTTATAAAAGTCCATTTCCAATAATAGTTATAGAAGTACCACAAGCTAAATAGAATAAAAGAGGTTCTCTCTCGCATAATTACAATGAAAGAATGTTGAATACAATTAATAATACATGCCCCATGGACTTACATTGAGGATTTCAAAATACATGATTACGTAGAAAGAACCACCTCAACACTACAGCCATTTAATCATTCATTTACAATACACACAGAATAAACCCATAACAAAACAAATAATTTCTTGATCTCCAACTATTGTACTTGACTCCGTTCCTGAAAAATGATTAAACAACATGGGATGAACACGAGGTCCAGTAGGGATCTATAGTGATTCTCAACAATAATAATCAATAGATAAATGTGATCATGAATACTATCAAGTGATACGTATATAATAATGTGCCATTTTATATGCCAAAATAGAGTATATGGATAGATACTTTCTTCACAATATTCCCCTTGACATTTTAAGGAAAACACAATTTTTAACTTCATATCTCATTATTATTATTTCGAAAGAATTTCTTAAAATCTTTTTCTTTTCCTTAGAAAAGATCTCATGCCAACTAATCATGTACTTTGTCTAATTAATACATTGCATATATTAATTTTTACAACAACCCTTCATCCCAACATAACCCGCATAACACCAAGCACATACATATGTCAACACATTTTGTATAATTGGACTATAAGAGTCAACTCATTAACAACAAATTCCACATTACATGCTTCAAATTTACATCTAACAATTATCACAATCACATAACGAAATTGTTACAAGATCCTCAATGAATATCCACATGCCAACAACCGACTTCACTAAGTCATACCAACACAGTTTACTAAACGCTACTCCAGAAGGAAAGCTGGAACCTATCTTAAGCGTCATGCTTTACCGGTGGCTAACTAGAAAGAAAGCAAAACCTCCGTATAGCCCAATAGTCCACACGCTTTATCAAGCGCTACTTTGGAGGGAAGGCGGAACTTCTATCAAGCGTCACGTTTTATTGATCACAAGCCGAAAGGAAACGGACCCTCTTTCCAAAATTTTAACCCATCAATTCCTTATTTTAATTAAGAAAATTTACACCAACATCACATTTAACGATAAAGGAAAATTTTCTTCTTTAATTATTCACACACTTTAATCACAACTCCTTTTATTTTAAATTACACAATCCATTTGATATCATAAACTTTTCATAGTTCATAACACCAAATTTCATCACCAATTATTATAACATGAACCCATCCCACAAGGATTATTCTCATAGAAACTAATAATCAACATTCATACCCAATTCAACCAAGCATCAACTCAATTTTCAAGAATCAAAGACCAATTGAAGAAAAATCTCATGTTAAAATAAAATTCACAGCTAGGGTTTAGATAAAATTTGGGACTTTCTTCTTTTAAATACGTAATCATGTTCTTCTAACACCAAAACTTCCATAACCTACTTTAATCACATGTTTAACTCATTTGATTTGGAAATCCTAACTCCGTCTATGTGCTTTTAAAGAAAATCCCTTTCAACATAATGTTTTATGCAATACAACATACTACCCATCTATCTATACGAAAATATTGAGGATAAACAAAAAAAAAATCCATACCTTTAGCAAGAAGATGAAGAAACCTGGAAGACCATCTTCAACAAAACCACGATCCACTCAGATTAATGGAAATCCTTCGTCATGCTCATCATTTTTGTATAAGGAACTGGGGTGAGATTCTCACTCAAATGAGATGAAATCTAAGGTTAAAAGAGCTTAGAGCTCAAAAATGGCTAAAAATAGAAAGAAGAGAAAGAAACAATCTAAAAAGAATGGATAAAAATGGACCAAAATGATTTTTTAAAATGTTGATCCCAGACATACCGCTCGAGTAATGAAACAAGCGCTCGAGCGTCAGAGACACAAGACCGCTTGAGCGATATAACCTTCACTCGAGCGCAGAACTCATACTCCCAGAAGTTCAAACCATAAAAGAACAAACCGCTCTAGCGAACACTTCTACGCTCGAGCAAACTTCATCAACTCTCAGAATCTCTGGAGTGGAGACAAAAGCACTTGATGCCCCAAAAGACCCCTTAAGCGAACAAACCTTTGCTCAAGCGATGAAGAAAAATTTTAGAGTGCTACGTAATTAATCATTAGTTTAATTAATCTAATTAATCTCAATTAAGCTTACTTTAATCATTCTTAATTTATACTAATCTCACTTAATTTATAATTACACTCCTATAAGGTTCTACACATTAGACCAAACCTATTAAGCTTCTCACTTAGGGGTTTCTAAATCATATGGTCTTTCAATTTCTTATGCAAAAAAAAATCTCCTAACAAATATGTCACATACAAATCACACTCATATAATGCAAACAAAATAAAAATTCAAACAATAAAGATGAATGCAAAAATGATATGCATGGCTTGGCTGTCACAGAAACTCTCTCTCTCTCTCTCTCTCTCTCTCTCTCTCTCTCTCTCTCCCACCCTTGCTTTTTCGCACAAAGCTCTCAGATCTACTCACACCAAGTCATCTTCTCATTTTGCTCCTTTGGGATATATTGTAGAGATTGTCGAGGGCTTCATTCTAATCAGAGAAAATTGTGATTTTGTTACTTTCAACTCTTGAAGCTTTTTCTCCTTCCTTCTAAATTTGAGGTAGGAATCTCTATTACTCTTGTATTTTGTGTTCTCATGGATATGTGATGTTTTTTAACAAGTTTGGAAATTTGTTTGGAATTTGGATGCAACTATAAGATATATAAAAGCTGGGCTTCTTGTTTCTTATTTTTCTTTTAAAGTATTGAAGTTTCTACTTCCAATTTACAAAAGGTGTCTTGATAGACTACTTGAAGACACATCGTTTAGGGATTTCCAGGGTGTTATTCATGATTTAATAATTGGTTTTTTTATATGAATTGTTCGGACTTGTTTTATGTAACACCCCCAAATTATAACAATAGATAACCTCATAACCCATCGACGGATATACAAATTCTCCTCGAATTCAATCATTCATTAAAACAATACTACTAGAACATTCCTTCCTTCATTAATTCCTTTAATGTAGTACAAAGATGACATCACATGCATTAATGCATTCATTAACCCTAAGCTATAAATCTATAGCATGTAACGGATATACATAGAACAAAAGCAGAAAGAAAAGTTCTTGTCCTAAGGGTTACATATTTTTAAGATGATGCTTGATTGCAATAAAAGCGGGTCAAGCCCAATAAAAATACAAGCCTGAGGCTTGTACAAAGGATATTTACACCACAAAAATAAATGAGCCTTCAACTATAAGATCCTTCCAAGCTAAGTCCTTGGCAAAGTCATACCATTAGCCCCTGAAAGTTGGTTTCTACATAAGGTGAGCTAAAGCCCAGTAAAGATTACTTTAATATATTGTATGATGCTTAACAAAGTTGTAACACTTGTATCCTTTAACCTCTTGGAGGGGTATCTAATTCCTTTGTTTTCTTTCTTAGGAGTCTTGGGAGTTGTTGTATCTGTGTTTTAGAGGAGTACAAATTGATTTAAACTTGTTGGGATTGTTCGTTCATGCTTGTTTACGTTGAAAAGTTCTTTGAAAACTTGAAAATTTTGTTCTAAGGTCAACACTTGCCTTCCTGGGGGTCGACATCACCTTGTTACCTTGCTCTTGGTGCCTCTGCTAGTTTTTGGGGTTGATACCTGAGTCCCTAAGGTCGACCCTTCCCTTGTTGTCTTGTTCTAGGTTGCATTCTGAAATAAAGGGTCGACACCTCTGGTTGCAAGGGTCGGCCCATGTCTGCTGCACACATTAGTGTCTCAACTTTTCTTCCTAAGGGTCGATACCTCTGTCGGAAGGGTCAACACCTGCTTGTAATTTTCAGATTTTTGGGCTGGTTTAGGCCCTACTTTTTGGGGGTTTTTGACTTATTCTTTTCATTTGAATTTGGGGCTATTGTTTTATTATTACCTTGCTACTATAAATAGGCTCCATATATATATTCATTTCACTTTTTCTCCTCTTTTCTCTCTCTACAACTTGAGTTCTCTTCTCTCTCTCTAAACGCAAAGTTTTTCCACTTAGATCTTTAGATCTACTCACCTAAAGTGATCTTTTCACCTTGGTCCTTTGAGAAAGATTGTAGATCTCGTCAAGGGCTTCCTTTTGGTCCAAATAGTTTGTGGTTTTGTCACCGGTGATTTTTGGGTTATCATCTCTTTGCTTCAAGAGGTAATACCCTCATTTATAGGTAGATTTGTGGTATTTTCTTTATATAAATATAAAAGTTATATTTTTAAGCATATCATGAGTAAATCCTGAGATTGGGGGTTTAGGGTTTGAAGAGTTGGAGTTTACTTGTTGGGTTATGATTTTGGGTTATAAATTTGGGTGTATAGTTAATAGAAGAGTTGGAATAAAAATTGATTTTGTGAAAAGCTTTAATTTCTCTTAAAAACTTTAGTTTGGTTCATAAGGGTAGATGATGGTTTTGCTTAAATTGAAAGTAGCATCATGAAATTGAGGTGCTAAATTACACATGTACAAGTTTAATTGAAATTTTAAAGAGTTTGAAAATTTATGTAAAAGTTGCGAATGAACTCTTAATGTTGATATTTTAAATTATGTTATTATATGAAACCAAACTTGGGGGAAAGAAATTACTAATGGTATGGATGATATGAGAATTGTGATAAAATGATGAAGTGAATATTTAAGAATATCATTGTGTTATGTTGAATTGCAACGAGTTATGTTAAATTGTGTTAAGTCTAGATTGGGTTAAGATGAGTGTAAGTAATGATAAATGAGAGATTGTGAAATATGACGGTGTTACATAAAGAAGTTGTATCAAAGAAATTAATGTTAGAGACTTAATTTATAGCCTCACGTAGTAATTGATAATCAATGTGTTCTGAAAATTGAATTTGAAGACTTGATAATAATATGGAAGAGTAAAGAAATAGTTTCAACCCAAGAATCGTGAACACTTTAAAGATGAATCTTTATGCCGCTATGGAAGTGTTTTGAACTAATGTGTTTCGGGAATAATGGAACAAAGGTGTTACGAGAATAATGGATGATGTGTTGGCTTTGGCCACTAATCATAATGACGGATGACTCGAGAAAATTCATGGAATATAATGTTGTTCGGAGTCCGTTTCCCGCCGTATTTTGAGGCGGCAAAGCGTAGCGCTTAAAATAGGTTCTGCCTTCCTTCCGAAGCAGTGCCCAATAAAGCGTATGGTATCTTGGGATATGTAAAGGTTCCGCATTCCTTCCGGCTTGTGACCGGTAAAGCGTGAGGTTTTGTGTTCCTTCCGGCTTGTGATCGGTAAAGCGTGAGGCTCCGCATTCCTTCCAGCTTGTGACCGGTAAAGCGTGTAACTCATGAAGATGACTTGTTAATGGATCCGGTGTTGGATATGACATTATTTGAAAGAATGGAAAATGAAATGGTAATTGGATTAGAGGTTGGTGATGATGGACTCACTGGATTGCTTGTGACTACAAGGGAAAATTATTAGTTTTGTTTTGCAAAGAATTGAGAAATTGTATTAAAAAGGGTTTGTTATTCTTGTGTTATGCTTGAACTCTAATTGATAATGTAAACATTAATGTGTGGTAATCATTAGACAAGTGGGAGTAAAGTGTATGAGGATCGTCTTTTTTAATATAAAGGAAATTTGGATTTCAGTGTTATGTAGTTGTAGTAATTGGAAATAGTATAAGGGAAAAATGGAAATGAAATGAGGAATATTAAAATGGAAATGAAATAAGGAATAATTTGGAAGCGGGTTAATAAATTTAAGATGATATTCTTTCTTAAGTGTACTTATTTTCAGAGAGAATTTATGGCTTCCTAATGATGAGAGACAACATTTATGGCAGGGAGTTTTCTTAAATATTCAAATGAAATTTTAAGAAAAATATACTCTACGTATAATATTTTGAACATACAAAATATCACCTTAATATATGGTATCACCCTGCATGCATGATCATTTCTATCTATAGGATGGTTATTGTTTTAGAACTATGAGATTCCTACTGGGCAATTGTGTTCACTCCTCATTGTTTCATTTTTCTTGAAGGAAAGAGAATTTGGATTGATTGGTTGGACAGTTAAGAAGTTCATGTATCTTTTATGTGTAATTTCATGGTAGATGTGAAAGAATTGAATTCTATACATTAATGTTTGTAATTATTTATTTGTAACTTCGCACCGGAAGCTTGGCATGTATTATTATTATTATTCTTGTGGTATTCATTGCGAGAGAAAACTTGTGTTATTATGTTTCTATTATTCAAGGATAATAGATATTTGTAAAAGAAAAAAAATTTTAAAAAATGGACCTAAATTAAAAGCTTTTGGCAATGTTTCCGAGTAATTAAAAATTGAGGCATGACAAAGTCATATGATGAATACACATGAATGCCATTTACCAAAACGTTACATTTTTATCTTTCAAAACAATGCAGTGCCATGTTTATAAATCAATTCATATACTGTTACTTTTAAATCAAAAAATAGGGCACTGGATACACAACACTGGGAATCTCTAGGTACATGCATGCTAATAGGATATACAAGCACTACCAAAGCCATTTTACCAATACTAACTGGAAGGATCGACATCTAACCACGCGGGTTTTTAGACTTTCACCAAGGACACGTAGGCCAACATAGATAATACCATAACCACACCCTCTAACCAAATTCACCAAGGTATTCACTTTTTTTTTTTCTCAAAACGATACATTTTCAATGTATAAATATGAAACGATATTCAATGCAAGATGTATGAGTAATTGATTTCAATTAACTTAATCCTTATGCAATTTCTACAATAATCAAAATTATCCTCCACCGATAGCCCAAAACAAATATCTCTATACAATAAATAAATTATAACCAACATATAGAAATTTCAAATTTTCAATATATGAATAACAATACATATTTCATTCCACTTTTTAACTCAATAAGGATCCAATATGTCCCCATCATTCACCTCCTTATTCAAAACCAATGATTTCTAAGGTTTTCCAACAAAATATCTATTCTCTTCAAAAATTCATTTAGAAGAGAGATTTTCAAGATTTCAACTCAACTCATCAATAAAACAATTTCCAGAACATTTCCTATGAACCCATTTAAAAACCCCTTTTTTATACTCTCAAAATCAACCCAAATCATTCCAAAGCAAACCCACAACTCCCAAAACACTACTCTTTTTAAGGAACACATAACAAGATTAAATAGCATACAAAATACTATAGAAATTCTTACCTCAATGTATGAAGAGAATAGGAATAAATCCTAAAAATTTGACGGAGACCAAGGCTTGAACTTCTCCAATTAAAACGCTCACATCTACGAGCTCTACACCTTATCCCAAAGCACCAAGATGGTGAGATTAGCGGACTAGGGTATGTAGGAAGGTTTATGTGAGATTATAGAGAGAGAGAGAGAGAGAGAGAGAGAGAGAGAAAGAAAGAAATAAAGAAATTTCGTCTCGAGACCTTTTAGAAAGAGAGAGAGAGAGAGAAATGAAAAAGTGAAAGAAAATATATCTTTTTCTCGTACCTTTATTCGCACAAGTCGCTCAAGCATCAAACACAGAATACCACTCAAGCGACCAACCAATGGCTCGAGCAAAGAAACCGAACTCCCAAAACATCAACCTTGCAAAACAGATCGCTCAAGCGAACTAACAATCGCTCGAGCAGAGAATGCCCCCCTCTAAGAGACCGCTCGAGTGAAAAATACCCCACTCCCAGAAGTTCAAACCTTCAAATTCAATTTCTAGGAGAAACGAAAGACCGTTGGAATGAAGAAATGACCGCTCGAGCGAACTCAACAAAAACAGAGAAAAATACCTTTGAAATACTAACTCCCAACCTGTTCGAAGCATAACCCAACAATTCAAACATCTATTATCAACCAACAAGACTAGAATAGTTTACTTTTTTTTATGAATGACGATAGTTGAATAGGAATGCTTCGAATATATAGGTGCATGTGAATTATTCTAAATTCTCATGTTTCAAATGATGAATTTAATAGAGAATAGTTTACTTTTGTTTATGAATGAAGATAGTTGAATCTTGAGTATTGTATTGAATTGAGCATACATACATAATGGATATTAGTTGATGGATTGATTATAGAGTTAATTAATGATAATCAAGGTTACGAAAATAGGGTCATTACACGCTTGGAGTTTTATTTGATTAAATCATTATCAAATATTACTCAATAGAGGCTAATTGGACCAATAAAATTATAAGAGATTAGTCTTAATTAAATATTATTTGTTAAATTTCATGGTTAAGGAGGTCAAACTATAAGAATTTATAGATAAATGGTAAAGTAATATTTGCTAATAATTAAAAAATCTTAATATAATTAATCTATTATACAATATCCTTAGGTACATAAAGTTTTACAAGTGATTCCATTAAAAAAATTAAAGAAACACACAAGTAAACTATATTCTTTTTAACATGGAGCAGATTAAATTTTTTCAATAATGTTAAAATGATTATCTTTTTTACCACAATTTGTTTATTACCTTAACTACTCATATTTGATACAAATATAGCATTAATTTGTTGACACATGAGAGGACAAGCAATATATAATACAAAAATATGATCACCATAACATTATCGTAAATGTTTCTTTGAAAGGTATTTTTACTACATTGTGGACTTTACAAATTTTTTTGAGTATTAGATTAAAGTTGGGGGGAGACGGGATTATGTAATATATATATATAAATTGACAAAAGCATACATATAAAATGGACATTTTTGATGAAGTTGGAGGGCCAAGACACTCCTGCCACCAACCACGACAACCACCATCGCCGACCACCACGATCGCCGACCACCACCAACCACCTTCTCTATTGCCAAAAAAACAAAACACACAATGCTCTATATGTGTGTGAATGACCAACCGCGAGAATTTTTGGGACCTTAGGCAAATGTTTTAAATGGGGCTCTCTACATATAATAATAATAATAATAATAATAATAATAATAATAATAATAATAATAATAATGAAGGGTGAAATAATAAATACTCATAATTTATTGGGTAAATTACATTGAACACTCTTGAGGTTTAAAATAAGGAAAATGCCCCGTAGCTCGATTTATTGAGGCTCGATTTATTGAGGTTCGAGTGGCCCGAAAGTTGTTCTCTCTCCTCTTCTCTCTATCTCTGTTTTCTCTCCTTTCCATTCAAACACTCCAACCTCCTCTCTCTCTCTCTCTCTCTCTCTCTCTCTCTCTCTCTAGCCAAAGCACTGGTATCTCTCTCTCTCTTTGTCTCACACCATCCCAATCTCCTTCTTGTTATAACAATTCCCTCATTTTCCTTTGTTAGGGTGTTGCCGGGATTTCATTTGTGTTGTCTTGCTATCATAGCCCACTTGTTCCCATACATTCTATGTGCAGCCAACAATCTTTCCTCTTCTTCCTCACTGAAAGCCCTCTTGTTTATCCTTGGATCTAACTGGTTAAACCACCTCAATCTGCAACTCTTCCCTACAACCACAAAAAAATAAAAAAATAAATAAAAGAAAATAAAAGAAAATAAAAGATTAATGTGTTTTTTTCTTAGGACCCAAACAAGGAAAAGAAAATGAATTTGCGGACATAAATAATAGGAAAAGATAGATTAATTACCTAATCTTCCTTGAAATTTCTCAACAATCAAGTTCCAATTTTGAGGACCATATTGGGTAACAAGTTCTTTGAGCTTGGAATCTTCATGAGGTCTCCAATGTCCTCTGACACAAAGCTTTGTGCACCCAAATTTATTCTCAATGCTATCTTCATCATCACCTTGGTCTAAATCAAGCCCATTTCTATCAATCCCACCAGAACCCATATTAGTCCCATCATCTATTCCCCTTCCTTCCTTCATTGGAGCAAAACTCAAAGGTTTGTTCTGAAATGGAGGATTCAGAATCTAATGATACCCATTTCTCTCTCCAAGATGGTTCATGGAGAGAGAAAGTTGACCGGGGAAGGTGGAATCAGGGAGTTGATATCCCAGAACCCAGTGAGATCATGACCGCCATTATTGTTCATGTGTTGGAGATTCATTTGTAACAGAAAACCCAGATGGAAACAAGTGAGAAAATGAAGGGAAAATAGGGAGCTTTTTAGAGAAACAGAGTGTGTTTGGCAGCTGAGAAAATCAGAAAAGAGTAGTGAAGCTGGGATTTCATTTGTGTTGCCTTCACCGTTGACCCTCCTCTGTGTTGCCTTCTCCTCCTCTCTTCCGCCATCTTCTCTCTTCGTCCCCTTTCTTCCCTCACCTCTCTGTTTCAGAGAGACACCAAAAAAAAAAAAAAAGAAGAAGAAGAAGAAGAAGAAGAAGGTGCCAAAACGACGTCGTTTTGGCACCTCGAATCATTCGAGCCAACTCTATTTCGAACTACCTAGCAGAGTTGTTAAAATAAATATGTAAATCTTTTGTATCTGCATTTTCGTTTTAAAAATGCTAAAGGCCTCAAAAATTCTATCAAAAGTTTTACCAAATGTCTCACATAGGTGTAGGACCCACATGGGACTCACATTGTGTGGGTCCCACACCCATGTGAGACAATTGGTGAAATTTTTAGTAGAATATTTGGGGTCTCTACTATTTCGTTTTCAATAGAAAACATTACTAATACATTCGATCGTTCTTATAACATAATTGATCGAAGGTAAGATTTGATTAACAATTTTCAAAAAATTTCTTTCTTTAGATAAAATTATAGCCACTATAGCCAGCAAAATTTTATGAACAATCTGAACGTTTGAGAAACAATTATACATAGCTTTTAAATAATTCACTTCAATTGAGCCTTTCATTTAATTACGACCTTATAGAATATTTTTATCAATACACAAATAACAGTTACACCTAAGTGGGTCTCTATTTTATTAGAAAAAATATGGGGCTCTAGGCGGCTGCCTTCCCAGACTAGCCTCTCGGGGTTGACCCTGTGTGTGTTTGCCACCATCTTCCCCTCTACCACCACCATCGATCAGCATCCACGATCACTGCCATTCTCACCCATCCCCAAAACCCATCACAAACGTCACGATGAAAACAAGTCAAAAATCAATAAAGATGGGAGAAATGAGGGGAAGAGGGAGAAAGGTTGAGGTCAAAACCTAGTTGATACCGTGATTTTGAAATTATTTTTTTCATATGAATTGTGATAATTTTTTATTCTTATATTTTTCTGTAAATTACGTCGATGGTTCATGTATTTTGCTATTTGTGTCATTTTTTAGTTATTATAATTTCAATTAACTTGATTTTGACCTTAATTTTAGGATAAATTATATAAATAGTCACTGTATTTTACACGATATGTCAATTTGGTTTTTGTTGTTTTAATTTGTTCGATTTTACTTTTTAATTTAACGGATTGTATCATTTTAATCCAATAAATAACGGTTTTTAAATTTGGTAGGCGAAAAATCAAATTATTTGTCAATTTGATCCATGTAGTTTACACAATGTATCAATTTGATCCCTATAGTTTACACAATATGCCAATTGGGTTCTTATTTTAATTTGCTTATTTTGACAGGGATCAAATTGACACATTGTGTAAACTATAGGGACCAAATTGACACATTGTATAGACTTTCCATCCACCAAACTTAACAACTGTTATTTATTGGACTAAAATGACAATATGTTAAATTAAGGGGCAAAATCGAGCAAATTGAAATAATATAGACCAAATTGGCACATCGTGTAAACTACAGGGACTATTTGCATAATTTACCCTTAATTTTATGACTTTGTCTTAATTTGGGCCAATTGATTACTACTCGTAGTTTTTTTTTTTTTTTTTATATATAAAAAATACTCACATACCTTTCATATTTTTAAGGATAAAATATTAAACTTACTCAACTCAGTAAGTTAATCTCAATCAATTCAGTTATAAATTTTAGTCAAAAATACTAATGGTATTATCAATTAGACTAAATTGACACAAAATCTAAAATTAAAAATCAAGTTTAAGTCAATTAAAAGTATAATGACCAAAATGATATAAAAGACAAAATATAAAGACTACCGATGTATTTTTTTATTTTTTTTGGCTTCTATTTTACTTTCCTTCAATTTTTTGTAATATTTCCTTTAAATAATTTAAAAGTAGTTTAAAATAAAAGAAAACAATCTTGTAGCAGTATTTTAGGAAGAGATAACTTGTATTGGTTCCGAATGCCAATTACTATAACTGTGGAAGAGAAGAGCTACGGCGGCGGCTGCTGCTGCTGCTGATGATGATGATGATCATGATGATGATGAGTTCAGCTCTTATAATTGGCCGTTCATGTCCATCAAAGTCCATGATGATGATGATGATGATGATAATGAGTTCAGCTCTATAATTGGTCGTTCATGTCCATCAAATGTCCATCATTTTCTCTATCTCTATCATAATAATAAATCTCTCAAATAATGTTAAGGATACTAAGGTCATGTTTGATTCAAAAGATTAATAGTGAAGTATTATCAATCCTATTAAATTAGTGTGGTATTCACTATCCAATTGGATTAATATCCATTGGATTAATAATCTCACCCTTACCCCATTACTAATAATCCTACAAATTTGTTGGATTAATTATCCGTTGGATTAATAATCCTAAACCAAAATGTTAAAACAAACATAGGATAATTGGGCCCACAGATTAATAATCTCAATCCCATACTCTAATCCAACCAATCAAACATGCCCTAAATGTTTAATCAAATGTTTCACATGGTCACATGGTGTAGGACCTATATAATGTGGGTCCCACACCCATGTGAGATATTTGATAAAACATTTGCGATCCCTAACATTTTTTAAATATCTCATCTCAACACAGAGATCATCTCAAGTCTCTGACTCGTCTGTCTCAACATATTAGTCATAACTTTTTCGAGAATGGCTCTTCTATAAACAATTAAATACACAACAATGCTACATCTATCAAATTTGAGTTCTTCTAAATTGGCTGTATTTTTGTATGTCGATCATTCGAAAGGTTGTATGACAGGTCACCTAGGAGGATGTCGGTCATCCAAGTGGATGTCGATTGATACATTGTTTGATAAGAGTGACAGTAATAGTTAACAAAAGTAACAATCGCGGTTGACAAGTGTAACACTAATCATCGAAAAGTCGTCCAGCTCATCATCTGATTGACATAATTCAAACGATTCGAATAAGTTCAAATTTGATGTATTAATCATTTTTCTTAAACATAAAATATTGTGTTGGTAAATCGGACACTATAAAATCAGTTCACACGTAGGCGGAGTTAAAAAGGAAATGGATTCATCAAATACTTTATTTTTTTTTTATTTTATATTTTTTAAGCAAGAAGACCAAGACATCAACTTGAAGCGAAGCTCCCCACCCAACCAAGTCATGGCTTCTATATATGGTAGTAGCACATAAGTGAGTATTTGTCCCTTTTGCTACGACTACTATGCAAAAATTTTGTTTCTGATGTTAATTACTTCAACAATAATAGAAAACTCTAATTTTAAAATTCTAAAAAGAGTTTTAGTGATGTGGCAAGAGAAAAAGAAAAAAAACAAAACAAAAAACAAAACAAAACAAAAATATAAGCACACACATCATATTACATGTAGACCCCATTGTCACATCATTAGAACTCTCAATATTTATTCTAATTATTTGGGATAAAACAAATGTCTATAAGTACTAGAATAAGATTAATAGGTCTACAATAATTCTCATAATTGTACATTTAATTAGAAATTAATAAACAGAGATTTTAAAATAGAGAATTCGGCTCACACACAACTAATTAACATTAATCATCGTTGCTCATCATTTAGAACACTGGTGAACCAATTGATGGAGAAGTAGAGTTGACCAAATTCAATATGTTATTCCAATAATTATTGTTCTTTTCGAAATAGTTAAGGTCGTGATCAAGGTGGTCATGGCTATTTTCAATGAAAAGATCTGTAAGCCCTTCCATGAAATTCGGAACTAGAACTGTGTTCTCCATACTTTCTTTGACTTCTCCAATGTTGTTGTTTGATTTTCCCAAGTTAGGGATCAAAAGTTGTTTATCCGAGAAATTCAACGTTGATGTCGGCGCCTCTAGAGTTCCAGTGATGGTGGAGCCATTTTCTTTGAGTAGTGTCGTTAGCCATGCCCCTTTACATGCTGTCAATACATCCAGACATAGGGGTTGTAGCGGTAGTGGTGGTGGTGGTAGTGGTGGCAGAGCATTAGCTTTGTTGAGGATAAGTTGAGCTGAAGAAGAAGAGAAGGATCTGAGGAGGGTGGATTCTCGGACGATTCTAGTGGCTCTGGCCTCGGCTTCAAGTCGAGCGCTCTCCCACTGAGCAATGTGGCTGAGGGTGGCGGCAACTTTTAGTTGGCCAGGGTTGAGGGAGTCACTCTTGGGCTTATGAGTCACTGGATCGATACCCATTTTGGTTAATCTTTTCTTGAGATGTGAATTCCAATAGTTTTTGATCTCATTGTCCGTTCTCTTGGGCAAGTGAGTTGCTATGGCAGACCATCTAAATATAAATCAAATATACTCTCACATTATTAATAACTAGAAAAATTATACTATGCGTTTAGAATATGAATGAGTAAAATTATACAAATAACAAAACTTAATTTTTTTCTTATAAGTGTTAGTAAAGATGTACTAGTCTTGAAAGAAAAATTTGTTTGTACAATGTTTTCTAAAATAAATATGTCAAAATATGCCAATCAAATTAATTTTAAGTGTGACTCATCACACCAAAAATTGAATTTAGAGACAAACTTCTCTTTAATTCTCAAGTGGACCAGACGGTCTAGTCATCTATTGTTTGGCCTTTACTCGGTTTATTTGGATGTTCCTTTTTAGTAATTATTTTATGATTACGTGTATAGGACTCCAGATTATATTTATGATTTTTCTTCAATCAATTAACAAAAAATAAAAAGTAAAATAAAATAAGTTTAGTACTAATAATAGTATAAATAAGATGTACCATGCAGTATAGCTTTACAGCAGTAAACTATATAGGGTAGGCCATAGATGTGAATGTATGCTTCGTGTAGTGAACATTTGTTCATAAATTCGAGTGCTCTGTATGTTGGACAGTGGTTCCTTTAAGTAGACACTGCTCTGACATGATACATATGAGTGTGGAAAAATTATTTAGTGGTCTAAAATATCATGTGATCATATCATTGATGTCAATCACAAATTATTATATTTTTTATTAGTTTTCAATCATTTAATATAAAATTATAAATTTTACTCCCTC
This sequence comes from Camellia japonica, assembly GCA_030407325.1. NCBI lineage: Eukaryota > Viridiplantae > Streptophyta > Magnoliopsida > Ericales > Theaceae > Camellia > Camellia japonica. The sequence continues at coordinate 74,209,900 of JAPPVO010000007.1, read as the reverse complement.
TACTAATTACAACACACGTAGGATACCACGGGGCCGGTACCACCAAATCACTTCTCCATGAGTGAGTGACAATGGTTAATTAATTAATTAATACATTGTGTGAACAAATAAACAAAAAATATGCATATAATTCATGTGTTTGCATCACCTTTCTCATTTTTGTGTTTAGATCATGATCCTTTTCTTTCTTTTTCGTGAGTTATGTTATATAAACAGAAATATATATATATAATTTATATTTTAAAATAAAATATTTATTAAAGAGATATTTAATTATAAAAATGTCATTACACTACAACCAAAAAAGATTTTTACGGCGCGCAATGCACAAATTGTAAAAATAGTATTTTGCTTTTTTTTATCTCTCAAAAGCAATGTAGTGAACCATTATGCCCTAGTATTTATTTATTTTTAGCTAATTAATTTATAGAAAAAAGGAAAAAAGGTATTATAAAAAGTCATGAGGAATATCTCTAGTATTTTTGTGGTAGTTAAAAATTGTCTTGTAACTCCTCATTAGATCACAATATTTAGCAAGACAAGAAACATATGATATGAGTCCATCATATGTATCTTTTTTTCGTATGGTAAAATATTGTGTATTGTACAATTTGGACAATACTTCGTATGCAAAAAAACAAGTGTTTTTTTGATCCGCAAAGAAAATGAAAATCAAACTTACAAGAGGATAATACATCAATAAAGAGAAAAAGAGAAAGGGTGCAACAAGTATTATAGCAAAAAAAATCAATTCCAAATTAGACCGACACTGAGGAGCAAACCTAATCATATGAAAAGCAAATCCAATCATATGCAAACATCATGACAAGGTTGATGAGAAACCATCCAAAAGCACAAAAACAAATGACAACACAGCGACAACACCGAAAGAGCACCCATTTACATACAAAAACGGGGCAATAACAACCCAAACTAGTCCTTGCAGCAGCAAGCAACCAGCAGCTCCACACCACAAGTGTTTTAAAAATATTTATTAATAAAATTTAAAATATTTGTATATTTTTTATTGTGCTCTAGTTAACAACAAATGTACAATACGAATGATATATATTTTTGTACGAAAATTTTATTTTTATTTATACACAAAAAAATAAATAAATAAATGAATGAGCAGCACACAATATGATATCACTACTGCTGTAGTATAGAACAAAAACGTTAAGCATATATGCTTTTATACGAAATATATATATATATACAGTATGAATGAGGTGGCAAACCATAGTGATATGACAATCTTTTTTTTTATAGTAAATAAATATAAATAAAATACAATATTCTGTATGATTTTTTATATTCAAATTTATCATTGAATATATAAAATAAAAAGAAAAAGAAAAAGAAAAAAGGAGTTGAGGAATTAGTGCATGAACTGATCATGGATAGTGATTAGAAACATTTTATAAGAAAATGGTTTAGGGTTGCAGACCTGTTGCCAAGAAGAGCATGGAGTTGGATGATGGACTGTTCTTCCTGCAAGCTAAACTTGCCTCTCTTGATATCAGGTCTCAGATAATTTATCCACCTCAGTCTACAGCTCTTCCCACACCTTTGCAACCCTATCAACCACACCCACAACCACAATATTTACTATCACACATATCTACATCTACTTATATATCCAATCACTTAGTCATTGTTTTGCAGATCTTATCAACCCATTTTCTTAAATAAATAAAGGTTGTTTAGCATGTCAAATTTTCGTCAAAAAAATAATTTTAGCCATTTTAAAAAGTTACTATAAAAAAATTTAAAAATATGACAAGCCAACTAATTTATTTATGCAATAACTTATTTGTAGACTTGTTTTAAGCCAATATGTTAGTTTAAAAGTTGAGTGCCAAAGAAAAACCAGTTTTTTTTTTAATATTTTTATTAGTAAAGTCATTTGTTAGTTGTTGGATTAGTTTCTACAAAAATTAAACCTCCAATCTCTCTCTTATAAATATCTAAGTGTTACCTCCATGTCACTATTAAGTCACAAGAGGATGGGTAAAAAAATATAAAATGTTGTTGTGGTTTGTGCGTGTATATATATGATGCTTGTGTAAAGATTTATAGTTTATAAACCAAAAAAAAAAAAGTGAATAGAAACCATAATCTAAGTATTTGAATCAGTTTGATTTTTTCATAAACAGTTTGAGTGAAATGAAAGAACTTTTCAAAATAAGAAAAAGATGCCACGAAGATAGTGTTCACACAAATTGACCTATACACTTTTATATATTAGTATATACATATATAGACCTGCTTTTGCAGGCAAGGCAGGCCAGCTTCCATGACCATGTTCTTCAATGTATGCCAAAAGCTTTTGATCTTCTTCAGGTGTCCATGTCCCTCTCTTCAACCCCACATTCTCACAGCATGGTGACCTTCCCATACTTCCTTTTTATATTTATATATATATATCAACGCCACGCCACCCACCCCACCTATATGTACATGTACTGCTAGATCTTCAAGTTCCTAACCTATCTATTATCTTCTACTCTATATATATATATATATAGAGAGAGAGAGAGAGAGAGAGAGAGAGAGAACGCTTAGACAAACTCTAAGCTAGTGGAAGCGAAATTTGAAAGCGATGGGAACGGAAAGTCACCATTTATAATGACGATGAATTAAATGTGCCCTACATTAAATTTTTAAGACCGGTACTACCCGACAAATATTATTGAAAAATACATCACCTTATTTTATTTATTTTTTTATAAATATTCTATTCAATTAATCTTAAAAAATCAACGATTTAATTAATAATTTTTTTATTTTTTTTTTGATCAGCAAAAAAAACTTTATTGATATAATAATACAAACACATAAATTACATCATAGAGCGGAAGATTGGTGAGAAACCAATCGGAAGCAAACAAACAAAAGACAAGAAAGAAAACCAAGAAAACCAAACACCCAATCTGCTACAGTGCTCTACACTGCTGCTGCCACAAAATTCATGAGCTTATGAGTCCTATTTTAGAATCCAAGGTATCCATTCAAGAGCAACACTCCAACTACCAGCCGGGTAACTTCAATGCACCACTGACAGAGCAAACATTTTGTCCTACTGACTCAGAATAGTGACCATCAAATATCTGTGTAATCAGATCAGCAGAAGATCAGAAGCTACACCCAAAGACTCTGCCACCACACCCTGATACTAATGCATTCACAAACATACTGCAAAAATATATAACAGATTTCCGGCCTCCAGAACATGGGATTTGCTGCTGGATTTCCTAGTGATGTCATCCCTGAAAAATATCCTTCACTTTACCAGATTACCTCTTAACACACTCTGCCTGAAACACTTTAAACATACCTAATATAAATATACTTAAAAAAGTATAATATTTGTAAAAAAATCTTTAAAAAATTAATAATGGTTTCGGCTCATTATTTTGTTATTGCAATTTTTTCACTTAAGAGAATACAAAACTACTGAAACATACCTCAATCGTGGTTAGGTCGCACTTTAGTAAAATTAAAAACTCATTTTTAATTATCTATAGCGATTCCAATTTTGATCCGATCTTTATTGTATTCCGGACTAGAACCTTGAGGTTTAATATTTTTTTTTTGTCTCTATCCCTCTTTTTCCCCTTCCTATTTGAGTATTGGAGTGTTTTTGGCATGTTCGGAGCAGGTTGGGTGCTAGTTGTTCAAGTTATTGTCCAGAAAATTACTTCTTCGCTCAAGCGAGGTTTCTTGCGCTCGAGCGAGTTTCGAGAGTTCTCAGTATTTTTCCTAGACGCAGAATTTTTTGGGAATGTGAAGTTCTTCGCTCGAGCAAGACTTCTTGCGCTCGAGCGAGGATATGCGTTTGTAAAAGACTTGAAGTATGTATTTTGCGCTCGAACGACACTTATTGCGCTTGAGCGAGGTCACTTGTTGTGTCTAGTCGCTCGAGCGATAACTCCTTCACTCGAGCGAGTCTCGCGTATATCAGTTCGTAGCAGAACAGTTTTATATCACTTTTTGATTTCCTTTCTTCTCAAAACCCTAATTTGACACACTCTCTCTCTCTCTCTCTCTCTCTCTCTCTCTCTCTCTCTAAAATATTCTCCCTCTCTACAAATATACTTAGATTTAGGGATCTCTCAATCCTAGTCCCTTTGTTAAAAAGGTGGAGCATCCCATGAGCTTCCTATTGATCCAAATAAAAACGAGTTTGGGCATCTTTTGAAGTTCCTCCTCATCTCCTTTGGATTTCTACACTTAAGGTAAGGATATTCTACACCTTAATATGGCTTTTAACCTAGATATTTGTTGTTATGTATAGATGATGGGATTTAGGAGTGCTTTTGGGTAAACTAGGGTTTGGGCTCAAATTAAAAAAGGGATTTTTCATGTTGAGTTGCAAAATGAGTATGGGGCTTTGAATATGAAGCTCTCTTGTGTTAAAATAGTGAAATTTAATCTTGGGGTTGATATTTGAAAAAGGGAGAAATTTGCCCAAATTTATGTTAGATAATTATTTTGTATAAATAATGAAATTGATATGAGAAATGTGAAATTAGGAGGATGTGTAAATGAATGGTGTAATTAGATTTGTTAAATCATTCACCTATGGAAATTTGATAAAATATCTATTATATAGATTGTATATCCGTTTAGAAATATCTATTTTGGGCTATCGGTGGAGGATAGCTATGATCGTTGTAGAAATTGCATGAGGATTAGGTGAATTGAAACTAATCATATAAATTATGTCATTGAATATGACGGTTTGATTAAACCATTGGATATGTGTTATGGATAGTCATTGTATATGATAATGTCTTTCAATACATTGTATATGTATCATTGTTCGGGAGAAGATAGGAGACGTACTCCATTGTTTGGGAGGAGATAGGAGATGGACTCCATTTAAAATTAAGTTGGCCAGAGTGTTTTGGGTGAAAGTTTCGAAACCTTATATATATATGGGTGCCAATTTTCTTGGACGAAAATTCTGTAAAATGGCAAAGTTGAAGTGTTTGAATAGTGGATGTTATTGAATTGTGATCTATTGAGTTGTAATCTCATTTGGGTTGTTTAGATAACAAGGAACTATACTCATGAATTGATTTGAAAAGAATGAATGGAAATGGATTGAGATGTAAATATCAATATTGAATGGTCATGGAAAGAATGTGAGTTGGTTATGTATATTGAACATTTATCTGACACTCATATATTAGTTAAACCTCATATATTGTGTTAGTATATCTTTATTGGATTTTGGCTCACCCTACTTGGAAAACCATTTTCAGGTACTGGTGATATGCTTCCTCCAAGGATATAGTTTAGGAGGACGTAGAAGCCGAAGGCTCTGCTTTGTATTATTTTTGTATTTAAATGTTTATTCAAGTCGAGGGCTTTACATTTATAGAGCTTATGACTCTATTTTGTTGTAACCAAGTGATAACTTAGAAAGATGTAAGCCCGCAGGACATTTATTTTGTTGTTATTAACTTGTATTACATGTTGTCGATTCTGGATGAATGTTTATGAATGTATAATGCATGTAATTCCTTTTGTAATATGAACTCTGATGAGTGAAAGTGTATCATTTCTATTATATTCATAAATCTCATGAAATGGATTGTTTGTATTATTTTGAGAGCGTTACATTATTACTCTGCTCTGGCTAAGGTCTTTCTTGAGTTATATTCTTCATTTTTACTTGAAAGTGGCAAATTAGCCAGCCGATCAATTTTTTGGCTGGCCGGCCAAAAACTTGGCTAGCCGGCCAAAAAAGATGGTTAGAATTAATTTAGTTCACTGAAAGATAAAATAGATTAAAAAATTAATAAGATAAAATAAGTTTAAAAAAAAATCAAAACAAAGACTGTATTTTTTTTTTCTTTTTTGTTTTGAACGAGAAAGTTTCATGGAGATATAGTAATTTTCGCAAGCCCTGGCCCCACGGTAATAAATTGACACTCAGATTTAATTCAATCCAAATGATGGGATCCACACCTAGGTAACAGTGGATTCCAAACTCGGTCCACAATAAAAATCTTTGAATTTTATGACGGAAATATAATATATTATTCAAAAACTTGAGCGTCACATTTGACATGTACTTGTGTTTGTTTAAAGATACTCGGATTGATATTTTCTCTTACATACATATTTCTCATGTGAGAGATAATTGAATACCTTGAGGGACTAATGTGGCCTTCTAATTACGAAGTTAAAATACTAAATATTGTCAAATTATGATTAATCATATCTCATTGTCCATGTCAAGTGATTTTAAACAGACACAAAATAAATTTTTTTTTTTTCTATTGATAAAAAAATAATAATTTTATTAGCATCACTTAATTCAAAAGCATTGTAAATATAAAAGAGTAAATTGTTGAAAAGTCCAAATTAAGGAAGGTATAAGGCATTAGGTCTAGTGTATATTTTTTATTGGTGAGAGATTCATTTTTTGTAAAATAACTTGGTGAGAAATCCTTTCATTTATTTTGAAGGACATTTTGATTCCAATTTTATCCATTAATTTATTTGTTGATTTTTTTTATATGTTGACTTTTGTTGTCTATCTGTTCAAATTTTTTTTCTATCTGTTCAAAAATTTTCCCTATCAGTTCAATTCTCTCCCTATATGTTTAATTTCTATGGGTTTCTCTCTCTATCTGTTCAAATTCGATGGGTTTCTCTTTGTTCTTACCAAATCAAAGCAATATTACTTAAAATATTTGTTCATTTTTATCATTTGTTCAAAACTATTCCCCCTATCTGTTCAATTGTGTTAATTCTTGTTTTAATTTTTATCTATATAATTTTATCTATTTAAAATTTCTGTTCATTTTTTTATCTGTTAAAAAAATTTATTCAATTTTTTCTCTATATATTAAAAATATATGTTGGAATACTTTGCTCCCCAGATCTACAACAACAATAACAACAATCAACTACACAAAAAAAAAAAAAAAAAAAAAAAAAAAAAAAAAAAAAAAAAAAAAAGAAAGATACACACACACAAAAACCATAACTCTAGAGAGATGAACGTATGTTATTATTTCAAGATAGAAGTATGCAAGGGGATTCTCAGAACCCTAAATGAAAATATGAGAGTCAAATATTCGAAGCTTTGATTCTCAAATCTGTGTTGAAACAATAACATACTCGCCATTGACTATCATCATCATCACCTCCTCCATGATAGAAAAGTGGGAGAGGGGTGTATACCAATTGTGATGGTATATAAAGAGATGAATTAATTGAATAAATATTCATTTTATTCAATCACAAACAAATTATGCAAAACAAAGCTATCTCTCTACTAACTCTTAAATTATTTACTCTCTCAGAATTCTCCTTATCTAGAGATGTTGTGTTTATCCCTAGAGATTACATGTTTCTTCCACTCTATCTCAAACAAAGTGCACAATGTTTCTTCATCCTTAAGCTTCAACAATGGAGCTTCCTTGAAACTTTCCAACAGTCTTAAGATTACATCTTCTTCTTTATTTTGGCTTTCTCTTTTTTCTCTCTGGAACTTTCCAACAGTCTCTTGCTTGTTTTCCTCTTGTTTGGAATTCTCCTTCACCAAACTCAAATTGAGTTTGTCTTTCCAACATCCTCTCTCAAACTCAATTTGTTAGATTCTCTACACGATACTTCATATCTGCTCGTGGATGACCTCTTGTTTGGTCTTTGTAGACAATCCTCTATTGACTTCTATCTCTCTTTGAACAACCTCCGGTTGTTCGTGGCTATCAACTTCCTGTTGTTCATGGTTATCAACCTCTTGTTGATATCTTCTCTCTTCAATGTCTTAGAGCAACCACATGCTTGCTTGTCTCGTCCACAATATATGGGATGTCTTCTATCACCTTTTTATCATATCTTCTTTGTTGTATTCTTCGACTCCCTCTTCGAAAAATATGTTTTCACTTCATATCTTCAAATAAAATCTGCAAATTACAGGTATGAAATTTTCAAAATCTGACCGTACGAATGTGTTCGGAATATTTCAAATAGTTGAAAACCACTATTGGATCATTGCGATTAGACTCCAGACGACTTATATTTAACCAAAATAGATTAGATGGTTCAAATTAACAACTGCAACTCAATCGCAAAGCACTAAATAATTTCTCTTGAATGTTCTGCAACTTCAAAATTCTGGGGAAGACAAGTGCTATGTACGTGCTCAACTTCTTGGTAACCATATAGGTTCATTCAGAGTTCGTTTGAGCTGTTCTTTATACTGTCAAAATTCTCTCGACGAATGCTATAATCCGATATACTCAAAACTGAATTTCGATAACTCTGAAAAATTTCAGTATTCGAATGTCGCAATTATCGGCGAACTTCAGCTACTTCTTGAGTCTTCTGGTTGATGGGTCTGGACTCCTCCAGTCGACACGAACCCTCTAGTATATTCAGATATCAATTTCAACACCTTTAAAATCTGGACAAAATTGAAATCAGCCTCTATTCTTCTCTGTTTCTTTCTAATTTTTGGCCTAAACTAACTCTGATACTGTAGACACCCTCCATTTTGACCGGCCCTAAGACTTGGGTACTTTGTTTTGACCATCTGCTGATGAAAATTGAAATATGCCATTTTATGAATTTCTCAGCTGAAAAATCAAATTGAAGCTTTAATTCCAAATTTCACCCATTTTGGCCATCACTAATATTTTAGTATTTTATAATTTTATTTATTTTTTATATAAATTTATGTGTATGTACATTTGTTTTAGGTGTGTTTTATATAAATTGATAAATATTTTATAAAAAAAAAAATAGAAAAGTAATAAAACAAAAAAAAATATAAAATATAAAATAATATAAAAAAAAAAAAAGTCAGTGAGTGTTTAGGTGAAGAAAAAAAAAGAAAAAAAAAAGATGCTAAGAATAAAATGATTATACTTGTTGATTGTTACTGTGAGTGGTCTCGTGGGTGGCCTCGTGGGTGAATAAAAAAAGAATGAGGGAAAGAGGAAGCCCACTAAAAAAGGGAGGGTGAGTGAGTGAAAAAGAGGAGGGCACTGATCAAGGAGAACGAGGGATACACACATGGTTAGAGAGAGAGAGAGAACAACACAGATTCACCCACACACACCATACACCCACATTCAACACACGCACACAGTACCATGCACACCTGAGAGCATCACCAACCCACCTCTCACACCATACACAGAACATACGATTAGGGGGAGAGAGCACAACACACATTCACACACAACCCACCTCTCACACCATACATAGATACACGGTTTAGAGAGAGGGAGGAGACCAAACCCAGCTCTCTCTCTCTCTCTAATAGAGCTCTCTCGCACACTCAATCTCTCTCTTCCCTCCCTCCCTCACGATTTTGACTTACACACACTCACTCCACACACATCACAGACATACATACTCAGGCACACACACACGGGGACTGATGGCACTCCACACTAAACACACCTAATAGGAGACCACACACCCAGAGACACACACAGACTCACCCACACACACAGTCACACACACACGGATACAGGGAAGGAGCACCATACACACACTCACATGACTCACACAACACACACACCCACTGCCATACACCCAGCAGCACCATACACACGGCACACACAGCTCTCTCTCAGGGCTCTCTCCCTCCCTCACGGCTCTCTTGGCAAGTCCACCACCTTCCCAAGTCTACCCCTTCAACGCACATAGCACACACCCAGCTCTCTTCTCTCTCTCGGATGACACACGTAATTCACACACAACCCACCCCTCACCATACACAGAACACACGGTTAGGGGGAGAGAGCACAACACACATTCACACACAACCCACCTCTCACACCATACACAGACACACGGAGAGAGAGAGAGCACACACATATAAGGAGGAGACCAAACCCAGCTCTCTCTCTCTCTAACAGAGCTCTCTCACTCTCTCGGAGCTCTCTCACTCTCTCGGCTGAAAAGCAACACTGACCACACCACGCATGCACATGACACACACCAAACCCAACTCTCTCTCTTCTCTCACTAAACACACACAGCCATGGACACTCACCCACTCAACACATATATCACACAGCACACCCATGCATGAGACCACTACTGACACTCCACACCCTAACACACAACAGAACACACACGGGCTCTCTCTCTTCTCTCTCTAGGGAACCCACCCAACTTCATATCTCTCGGGTTAGGGAGGAAGAGAGAGATACACAAGCACACACCCACACACATAGCTTCATACACTCACACACGGAGAGAAAAATAGATACACACACGGCAGAACTCTCTCTCTCTCTCTCTCCATGCATGACAAACACAAGTTCTCACTCTCTCTCTCTCTCTAGCCGAAACCAAAATCTCTCTCTCTCTCGGCAGTTTTGGATTGAAGATACATACACACAAATGATACACGGCAGTGAGGGGGGGCTCTCTGAATTGAGTATTGGGAATAGAAGTTTGGGTCGGGTACAACTCCGAGGTTCTGAAGAGGAGATAGTCACTCTTTCTCTCTCTACACTCTTAGGAAATTTGCACATCATCCAATAGTGATTTCCCTATAAGCCATGCTAGTTAGATTTCAAATCCGTTCTTGGTTTGCCGCTTGAATCTAGAAAATGTGAATCATGCGATGTTGCGGAACCCAGGACATGCGAAAAGGAGTGACATGTGCCAGTGATGAAATTGTTTATTTTATTTTTATTTTGAGTGTTGTGAGATTTTATTTTATTTTATTATTCCCTTCTCTCTCTCATCGGATCTATAATATTCAAGTGTTGTAATAATCCCCCACCCCGCTTCTTTCTATCCCATTCTTTTATCGCTTTCCCTAACTGTGTGTATGTATATATCTGACATGTCATGCATATCCATACTTTACATTTATGTCTCATGCATTAAGATTCGGCTATATTTACATGTGTGGATTTAATCAATTCTTCTGTGATTCTATGCGCTACCTCATGTTATTGAGACGATTCACATGCCATATTTTAGAAGCTGAATCTTTAGTGCATCTCATGAGTGAATTGCATTAGGATTCTGTATATAAGATCATGCATATTTTACTAACTTTGTTTTGTAGTTGTTCGAGGGACGTCGGTCAATCTGTGAGTTTTTATGCTTTAGCATCTCATTTGTGTGTGATTTTCTTATTATATTTAGCATCCTACCATGTGGATATTTGCTTAAGTGATATAACTGTATGAATGCCTGTGGATGAAGGCTTGTTGTTTGAATTGGAATAATTCAATAAATGTACGTTTTAAGCCCACTTTGTCGAGTGGCAAATTCAAACCCTTTCGAAAAACAAACATGAAGTTGAATTGTTCCAATTTGAGCAAACTAGTCTATACTTGTATGCTTCACATAGTAAATTTTAGGATTTATTAACTAATCAGAACATGAACATATAAAGAAAATAAAAGTCATATCATGGTTTAGTAGAGGCCGATCTTTTGATCGGGTGAGTGGGGGTGCTCATTATTGACCTTCCCCAATCATACCTAAGGTTTCGAGCCAAGCATCCTTAGTTACGACGAACAGTGGCCTTGGCACCGAGTCATGGGTTTCCTAATTTCCCAAAATATTAGGTGGCGACTCTGAGATCTGATTACGCAGTCCATTTTTGACAAAATTGCAATAAAATGGATTTTCAATAAAAGTTGCCAAATCTAGACTCTCATCTATGTTTCACATTGCACTCGTGAAACTTGAGATCAAAGAGATCTCGGGAGTCCGAACTGTTTAACGCGCGCGGGTACCCCCCGGGCATGTTACAGATACCACTGATAGAAAAGTGGAAGATGGGTGTACACCGGTTGTGAGGGTATATAAAGAAAGGAATTAATTGAATAATATTTCTTTTATTCAATCACAAACAAATTATATAAAACAGAGCTATCTCTCTGTTAACTCTCAAATTCTCTACTCTCTTAGAATTCTCCTTATCTGGAGATGTTGTGTTTATCCATAGAAATTATATTTTTCTCCCACTCTATCTCAAACAAACATATAACCTATTCAACAATGAAGCTTCCTTGATGCTTCCTCATCTTCTTTATTTTGGCTTCCGCTTCCACTCTCTGGAACTTTCCAATAGTCTTTTGCTTGTTTTTATCTTCTCTAGAATTCTCCTTCACCAAACTCAAATTGAGTTTGTCTTTCCAGCACTCCAACCATTGGAGTACTGTGGAAGCGAAACGACCTCCAAGAGTAGTGTCGAGAGAAGCGTTGGAAGCGGCGAGTTCCGACAACATTTTTAGCATCTCAAATTTCATGTACTCGCACAAACAAATCGAACACATTGAATTGTTGATTCCACCACATTGACCCTTTGATAATGGAAACCTAGGGTATGAATTGATGACCGCTTGATCAAGCATAAGACGGTGTTATCGTTATCTTCGTTGTCGTCTTCGACAATGAAGATTACGCAGGGGAGAATGATGTTGTTGCGGCGGAGGTTGTCGAATCTGTGACGTGAGAGTAAGAGAGAGGAATCAAATGGCGACGCAATACAATTCGGTGAGAAAGAGATCGATGGCGGGGAGAGAGAGGGAGAGAGAGAGTCCAGATCAGTGGCGACGAAGGAGGTTGACAGTGACAGAGGTAATTAGCGACGAAAATGAAGAGGGGAGAGAGAGAGAGAGAGAGAGAGTGTGTGTGTGTGTGTGTGTGCGCGCGCGCGCGTGTGTGTGTGTGTGTTTGTTTGTTTGTTAGGGTTTGAAGAGAGAGAGAGACAGAGACAGAGAGACAGAGTAAGAATAGTTGTTTGGAAATGAGAGTTTCTACCATGTCTATGATATATATAGGGGTATTTTGGTCATTTTGTCCAAGCTTGTCCTTTTTGACAAAGCATTCTAATGCCTGGACTTTTGGATAAAGAAAATTCAAAAATAAATTTATCGCCTAAACGTCCAATATAAAATAGGATACATAATTTTAAAATTTGATAACTTATAATAGGGTTGTTTGGTGCACATTATTTGTGTTGTTTATAGCATTTTTAATATTGAAAAAAAAAATGGTACTAAACTGTTTGATGGACTTTCTATTTATAACTTATGCAAAAATAGACCAATTAAGTTCAAAAAAATTATGTGAAAGTTGAAGAAGAAATATCTTTATTTTAATTTTTTTTATTTGTTATATAGTATTTTTAATATTTTTTTTAAAAAAATTACACTAAATTGTTTGATGCACTTTCTATTTATAACTTATGCAAAAATAGATTAATTAAGTTCAAAAAAATTATGTGAAAGCTGAAATAAAAATGTTTTTATTTTAATTTTTTTATTACCAACATTTAACTTATAATAAATTATATGAAACACACCCAATCAAACAAACATGATAATTTCAACAAATTGAGTTATTATTATGGTGTCTGTGAAATTGTTATTTTAACAGGTTATTTTAGTTTTTGGTTATTTTAGTAGACTAAATTTTTTGTGTTTGGAAAAATAATTAAATTTTTTTATAATTAGATGTGATATTTGTGAGAGAAAAAATAAAATAATTAAAAGTTTAATTTGATATTTTATTTTATTAACTATTTAAATTTTATTATTATATATATATATATATATATATATATTGTAAATTTTAACCTAAAAAATACTAAAAACTTTCTGCCCCACGTGCGTGCAGGTTTGCCTAGTAAAGGAAACAAAATGTGATTGAACTGCCTGATCAGGTAAGTGTCATCCACGGATGGGTTCTTCACAGCCGTTAAAAAGCTATGATAACTTTGATTGAGTTTGATTTATTCATAGAAACTTGTGTGGGAATAGAAGGTTTTAGAATTTTATAAGTTAAAAGATATATAATATTTTTGTAATTGTTGGGATTTCTTAATATTTTCAGAGAAAGAAATTTTTAACTCTTCATAAAGAATTTTTTTTTTTTTTTTTTTTACGGAGAAATTTCAAATTCACATAGAAATTTCAAAAATTTCACAGAAAAATTTCAGCTCATCATGGAGAAATTTCAGACTGAAAATTTCTCTAATAATATTATTGAGTGACTTTAACTAATAAGAAAAAATATATTGGACCTCTCTAATTACCCAAAGTTGGAGAGAGATATTTCACTAATTTTTTCAAGAATAAAGTACACATTTTGATTCCTTTTGATTAATTTTAAACAGTAAAAGTTGTAATATGATATCAATATATTTTTTAAATAAACAAATTTAATGTGTTGGATCAATTAAATATTATAATTTGTTTCAACTCTCATTTTTAAATTGGTGTGAGGCTCTTGTATATATAGGGGTGATTTGGGAAGTTGATTAAAAATTAATTTTTTGATTTTTTTAAACTTTTTTTTGCCTTTTTTGTGTGTAAAAAAATGTGAGAAATTATGTGATCCAAAATGGGTTAAAAACTTCCCAAATGGTCCCATAATATAAATATTTTTATGTGTCAATTGGACACACACAATATATATCTTACTATTATAAATAAGAGCCAGTTAGGTATTACTGCGGTAGATGGCTCGCATTTTTTTTCTTTCCATTTTATCCTTTTGTTTTTTGCGCTGTTGCATATATATTTAATTTGGTTAAAAATTAATATTTTAATTCATTCTAATTTAACTTCATCATCAATTTGCTGCCATATACCTGGCAATTTACATCCATGTACCTAGAAATTTACATCTAAATACAATCATTGCATTTAGCATTCATTTGGGATCAAATGCTTGGGCTAATTTAGCCGCATCCGTTCAAAATAGGCTAATTTAGCCACAAATCTTACTATTATAAATAAGAGCCAGTTAGGTATTACTACAACAAATGGCTCTCATTTTTTTCTTCCCATTTTATGATTTTGTTTTTTGTGCTGTTACATATATATTTAATTTGGTTAAAAAATAATATTTTAATTCATTCTAATTTAATTTCATCATCAATTTGCTCCCATACCTAGCAATTTACATCTAAGTACAATCATTACATTTAGTACACGTTTGGGATCAAACGCTTGGGCTAATTTAGACACATTTGTCCAAAATAGGCTAATTCGGCCAAAAAAGACAAAAATGAGTCATGTGTTGCATGACGGGTTCAGCCTGTGTGGAAATTACCAAACTACCCCCATCGTGAATCCTTTTCTATAACACCAGCACCAAAAGAAACCACACATTTTCCCTAACCTAGGGAACGATTAGATGAGAAGAACGAGGTGAAAAGGGTGTCTACTATTGGCAAAGAAGAACAACAACATTTGTTGTCCATATCCCAAGCTCACTGGAGTGCACATCGCCGGCACACTGCAACCATCGTGTCCTTGCCACCACCAATCGTCAGGCACACAGATTTTTTTGGATTTTGGATATTTCGTCTCCTTCAACCCCGATGTGCTGGGGTATTGATTAATCGTCCATTTTTTTTTGTTGTGTGGATGTTATTTGTTTGTTGGGCATATAGGAAAACCACGGTATTATGATGGATCAGACAGGAAATTGTGATGTGTGCAATTTTTTTGTTTTTCTTTAGAAAATTGCTCTCTGAAATTACAATATTCCGGATGTGTTCCATTTATTTTTTTTTAATCAAATCTTTGATTTTACACAGCAATTATCTGTCGATTTTTGTGAAATTTTTAATTTTTTTTTTCTATTTTGTACATGTCCTGCTGCTGTGTTGTTGATATTGTGCTGCAGTTTTGTGTGTTGGTGGAACATTTTTTTCTTCATGAAATAAATTTTTCATGCAAAATATTTTTTTTAATGCTATGTTATCTGCCAATTTGTTAATGTTGAAGGTTAATCAGTGTGGAATTTTCAATTCATTTGGAAGATATGAAATTAGGATTTTATTATGTGCCTCATTTGAAGAGAAACAATTGTCCATGAAAATAAACCTATTGATTACAACTATTGAAAGAACAAAATTGATTGATTCACAACCTTTAAAAAAAAAAAAAAAAAAAAAAAAACCAAAAACGGACCTGTGTTTCTTACAGATAGAAGAAATAACATATTGTAAATGTGGCTTTAGAATGGTAATTACAACTACTCATTTGATACAGAAAAAATAAACTCGAACGAATGACCAATCATTCACACCAATTTCCTATTATAAGAAAAGATAACATGAACATATATATTGACAATAACTTGCCCAATGAATAATTGTGCAACTCAATTTTGTCTGCATAGTTTCTAATTTTACAAAAAATTTTGGTTTCATTTGTTACAATATTTGTATTCTACACATAAACAATATGAATTAAACTACAAGAAATATGAACGCTTCTGGTTTACTATTTGTCAAGTTATTTGTGCTTGTAAAATTTTTTTTTTTTTTGTAAGACCCCATTTTTTAGAAACAAATGGGGACATTTGTCATTTTTTATAGAAAAAATTTCTGAACTCTGAATTATGTGGACCTCATTCATACCATATTTGTTGTAGTAGTCATTTACACAGTCAGAAAACAAACCATGGTTTCTTTTACCTCAACTGCAATTTCCACTACATGGCCACCTCGGATGTGTGCCTGTGGCTATGGTCAATGTGTTGTGAAGATATCCAGATCAAACAAAAATCCAGAGCGTTTGTACTTTGCTTGTCCCCGCCCCGTGGTGAGTGCCCAATTCAATTACGGTCATAATTTAATTTAATTCCGGACCAATTGACTAATAACTTCGTCATTTTCACTCGTCAACCCTGTGTCAGTGGGATTGGTTGGTGCGAAGAACCAAGGAGACAAAGCACAGACTATGCGTCCTCCACAAATGACATTGTCATGCATTTGCGAGATGATGTCATAGACATTCAACACTCGTTGTGTCTCCTTAAAACCATTGTCTCTATGCTGTGCATTGTTGTTGTCATTTTATTGTTGCGTATGTAAGCAAACTTAGCGTTTTGCATGCATGACTATTGTAATGATGTTGATTGTAATCACTTTAATTTCACATATGGTTCCATGAATAGTTCAGGGGAGACGTTAATGACTACTTTAGTGCAACAAAATTATTTAATAAGTGTTTGTATTCCTAGTTCCACTCGTTCTACATGAATTTTATGTGTTGCTATTCTTATTTTAATTACTGTGCAATGCTTATATACTGTCAACGCAACAACCAAATATTTTTCATATTAGTCACTGCCATGCAATTTTGTGATTGTGATCATTTTGGCCTGTAAATTACTTGGCGTGTATTCGTGGTTAGTCGAAATGGCTTTGATACGTACTTCTTCTCGTACCCCGTCAAAGAACAAAGGGATTGCAACAGAGAAATCTAACAGTGTTGAAGAAACACAAAAGCCTCACCACAAGGCATCCTAGGATAGTGAATCAACAGGGATTTTCTTGTAGTTGATTGCCAATGAGATTACAAAAGGGAATCACCCATTCCTAGTCCTAAGCTAAACTGGGTACAAGTCGTTGGCAAAGAAATTTGAAACAAAACAATTGGAAAAAGACATGGTCTGAAACAGTTGCAGAAATATATGAGTCTAAAAAAAGAATGGAATGCTTGGAGGAAGTTGATGGATTCCAACAAAGGAATCTCAGGGACTGGATCTGACAGCGAAACTGGTTCGTTTCAAGCGTCAGATGCGTGGTGGGATAAGATGGAATCAGCAAGTAAATTTTTATTTCCGCACGTTTGCTTTGTTTAATATTTTTTGGATACCATTTATATTTGTTTTTGTTGGTAGTACGCCACCCTCATATTGCATGTAGTAACACTTCTTATTTACAATTTTCATTTTTCAAAAAACAAGGCGTGTGCAAAGTTTAGGAAAAAAAACACTGGAACATCGCGAGTTGATGGAGATGGTCTTCATAGGGGCTTCTGGTACTAGTAAAAATCATTGGACCCCAGGAGAGAAAGTAGTTGAATCTGCAGCTGTTTCATCAGATTCTATTGACAGTATGGGATTATGCCCATTTGTTGATTCGATCCCCGCATGTGCAGCGGACGTGGACCCAAATTCTTCAATGGAACCAGTTGATACTACGGTAAAAAGGAAACGAACTCCGTCAACAAGTTGTGCAAATTTGAAGAAGGCAGCAAGTGGTGCATCAATTATAGCGGAAAGCATGAATAATTTGACAAACGTGTTTCGGAGCCAAAAATCAGCAAGTCACTGTTAGGCACCTCACTAGTAACAAATCATTGTACACAATTTTAGAGTGCATGCAACAACTCAGATCCATTCCTTCCCTTCTTGGTACGTCGCTATTCCACTTTGCATCGACACTGATGGACAACGCAAATTACTGGGAGGTAATGATGTACCAGCCCAATGATGACCACATTATAGGGTGGCTAACACAGAAATAACTATAATATAATGTTGATACGCCGTTTGCGAACCTGTTTGGGGCTCGACGGGTTTGATAGCTAATTACGTGAACATGGGTTGGGTTTCGAAACTTTGAAAATTTTGAATTACCGTGGATGTGAGCTTGTAATAAACAGGATGGTTGTGTGTGCTGTTTTCAATTTTTTTTTTTTTTTGTTCTTAGCTATGTTTTATCGTTGGTAGAAAACTATGTGATTTTTATTAACATAGATTGACAATGGCGAGCTGCCATGTCATGCTTTTTTTTTTTTTTAACCTTTGTCTACCGTAATTTTCGTTTTGTTGATAATGCAAGCGAATAACTCTTGGTTTTTATATTAGCAAGTAGCAGCAAACATGTGTTGATCTATTATGATTTGATAGCTTGTTACATGCAATTATACCCATCTGTTACCTATGTTCAACATGGTCACGAATAAAAGTGGCTTTGATGGTCAAAAAATGTCTTCGCAACTATTATAACATTATCTCAGTCCATCACAGGTCAACTGATTTGAATAGTTCCTAATGTTGTAGGTGTCGTTGAATTTGACATAATGAACAATGGGGAAGGTAGCAACAATGACGGTCTAATGGAAATGCTTAACCAAATAGCCATACAGCTTCAATAACAAAATAACTAGACATTCCTTGAAGCATGCCGGTATGTGCAAGAGTGGTACGAAAAACACATGTGTAAGACGCCATGTCGCACTTCTATTTTGACTGGACATGCATGGATAACCGAACTGTATGCGGGCCATGTCGGTCAGTTTGAGGAAAATGTGTGTATGCCAAAGGAAGTTTTTGCATCTTTGTGTGACACGTTAGTCAATGAATTCAGGTTACAAGTACCGTAACATGAACATGGCTTAACCGTTCAAGAAAGCGTTGCAATGTTTATCCACGTGTTAAGAGGGTTTCAGAATCGAGAAATCTAAGAACGGGTTTCAACATTCGGGGGAGACTTTGTCCCGGCACGTGTATAATGTGTTAGCGATGATAAAGGAGTTCACTGTTGCACATTGCAGGCCAACATATAGTCAGCATCATATATATCCATACGTGCTGTCCAAATGAAAATACCTACCTTTCAAGGTACTGTTTTCAAACCATGACTTAGTTAAGTTTATTTCTGTGTTTGGAAATGATGTTGACGTGACGTGTAAAAAACACCATGCTTTTGGTGTCATCAACATTCCAACAAAAACCATTTCATGTACCCCTAGAAACAGTAATTGTTGGTTTATTTCATTGACAAGATGTTTGTTCAAAATTTAAAACGTGAACGGGAAGTAATGCAAAGAAAAAGTAGGAAAATTGTAATGTATGTCCAAAACATATTAACTTGACAAAAAAAAGGGTAAATGAGCGTCATGTCAATGTTGAAGCGAATGTGTAGATAACAGGGTTGTTGGCAGGACTGTATCAGAGCAATTGATGAAACACATGTTACTGCGCGGGTTACGGGGCCAAAGGCTCCAACATATTTTGATAGGAAATACTGTCACACCCAAAATATCGTTGTCGCGTGTGATTTTGACATGTGTTTCACCTTTGTATCGCTTGGATAGGAAGGAAGTATGCACAATAATCGCATCTTCAATGAGATAATGACAAATAACAATGTTCCTTTTCCACATCCTGAAGAAGGTATCATACAATAATGACAAATTTCGGTACATAATATTTAGAAAAATAAAAATAAAAATATCGTTGTATTTAATTTGAATTTCTGGTATTTTTGTAGGCAAATATTATCTTGTCAATGGTAGCTATCTGAATCGCATAGGTTACCTAGCACCATTCAAAGGTAACCGTTACCACCAATAACAATTTCGCGTTACTGAAAGGCGTAAGACAGGAAACAACCCTAGGGAATTATTTAACAAAGTTCACGCGTCGTTACGAAGTGTGGTGGAACGCACTTTCTGAGCATGGAAAAATCAATGGGGGTTTATTCAAAATATGCCTCGGTATGATTTCGCAAATGTGCAAGTGTAGTTGGTTGGTGGGTCAATGGCGTTACATAACTATATACGTAGAAATATTGGCAATCCAACGACTGTTAATGTCATGACCCAAACCTGCCCCTATAGGTTTAACGTCATAACCGGCCAGTAATCCTAGGATTACCAAAGGCCTCTGAACTGATCATTACTTAATAAGGGGCTGCGGAAGCAAATAGAAAACATACATAGTCCATTGAGTTGTGCTGACATACATGAGACAAAAACTTAAAGCTTATATACATATACCCACATATGAAATCATATACATAGCCAATCTACATCGTCAACCATATGCCATAAAAGAACGGTTCTTAAAAAAAATAAAAGAAAATAATTAAACTTGCATCATGTTCACAAAACTTGACCTCTTGACTTTTTGTAAAACCTCCTCAGGAGGCAAAAAGGTTGGATAACCAAAAACAGAATTCCAGGTGATCATCATTGAGCCTGGCCACATGTCTGGTCACCTACATACATAAATAATATAGTGAGTTAGAGCCAAGTGAATAATAATAGAGTAAAGATTTTAATGAATAATGTCTATAACAGATTCAGAATTCAGATTCTTATTCAGAAGCGGATACAAATTCATATTCATGTTCAAAGTTTATACATTCCACATGATCATACGTAGTACATTCATTAGCGTTAACAAATCCGATGACCTATGAAGGGACGGCTATAAAGGCATTCCGATGACTCATGTGCACAAAGACGTTTCCAATGACCCATAAAGGGACGCATATCATATAACGTGTTAAGGATGCCACAAATACATTTCAAAAACTTGGACAATCATTCATTCATGCAAAATATAGCATTTCATAAAACTGATCATTTCATATCATAATGTTCAGAAAATATTTAACATTGAACATACCCTTACAAAGTTATTACTCACAGATAACTTCGATAGCAGAACAAATGGATTCAAACAGCTCACGGAGCGTGACTTACACAAACATGGAACAGATTCACATATTGAAACACACACTTGGATAGTACTTAATTTATTTTGTTTCATTCCTAGTGTGTTTCTAGCCTTTATCCTCATTATTATGTCTTAATTAGGGCTTAGGAATGCCTAAGACGCAATGAGGATGCCAAAATATAACTCCGAACACTTAGTCAAATTTTTGAAAACAGGGCAGTCCGCTCAAGTGCAACTTCTGTCACTCGAGCGGTCTGTAAAGTTTGCAAAAGTACTGGTTGCTTGATTTTTACGCTCGACGTCCGGTGGATCGTCGCTCAAGCGCAAGATAGAGTGAACAGAGTCTTCGCTCGAGCTCAATTTCCTATGCTTGAGCGGTCTACTAAAGTCTGTAAAATTTTTCGGAACTCGCATTCTATGCTTGAGCGCAGACTCCACTACTCGAGCAGGAAGGTGCAAATTCTGGAATTTCCATATTGGTGTTCAAGCTTCAAAACTCAAATTCAAACTGAAACCAACAAAACACACATCCTTTTGGGCCCAAAACTTGAGGAAACAAATGTAAACTTGTAAAACATTGTGAATTCAAAATTATTGATGGCTTGTCATATTTTGTCATGTTCAATTACGATCTGTTTGTGATTTTTGCATAACTTGATATATGTTTGGACCACTTGTGTGTTAACCATAATTTAGGACTAATAATGAACTAAGGTTTTAGAAAAGTGGCAGTTTGGGGTTGACTCCGATATGGGGTTTCCAGACTAGGTGACATTACGCCAAATTCATTCTTGCCCTTCATTTTTGATCCACCACCAATCCAAAAATCAAGACAAAACAAACCCATTGAAATGAAAGTACATTAACCAAAACCAACATGGTATTAAATCAAAAACAAATATGACATACCTTTGTAAAATGATATGTCAGATTTTCATAACCCATATATGTGACATTCGGGAGAATAATAACAAAGATTTGTACCTTCTGTCACATTGATATTCACATTTGATCACCCTCAAAATTCAAATAGAACATGAATCCCACTAATTAAAGGAACCACTCCAACAGAAAATCCCACTAGAAATGTATATAGGGTTTGACCTTCCAAAAACGAAAATGACGTGAAAAAAAAAAAAGAAAAAGAAAAAAAAGAAAATTATGTAAATGCGTGAATGAATAAGGGCATGACCCATGTTCGAATCTTGTGAGGCAAAAAATGGTTTTTTTCCAGCCGGCTCTCTTTGGAGATCTCACCCTGTACTGTGATCGAAATTTGGGCTCGCCTATGGCATATGGTCAAGCTTGCTAGTGCCTCAATTGTGGGTCCCTTCCTATGGGTTGGGTCAAATCAGGCCGACAACTAGTTACCCCAAGGCCTGAGCCCACAGATGTCGTGATGACACCTCAGAGTATCAAAAAAAATTTTTAAAAAAAGAAAAAAGAAAAAAGAATAAGGGTATACTCATCCACTAAAACCCTTAAAAATAATATAATAGGATCTTATGGAATAACTTTCCTTCTAAATAGGACTTATATGATTATAAGAAAAGAGATTAAATTATGTATGGTCATCCCATAAACTCAACATTTACGGACAACCAACCTGAAAAATCTAAAAATCCCGGAGATATTGATTTGTGATTATGTATCAATTTTAAGTAGTAAATAACAATCCCAATCAAATAATCAAGACAAATCGACACAACGATTTTATGTGGAAAAACTATAATTGGAGTGCCTCAAATTGTGATAAAAAAAAACCGTCGGCCAAAGCCACAAAACAATCCACTAAGAAGACACAAAATAATTACACAAGTGTACTCTCAATTACCTAGCGAATCCACGTCCGAATCGAACCGACCCCTATGTGCCTCTTCCAACCCCGTCTTCACCTTGGAATTGTCTTGCTCAACGTTGAATCCACAACGCTGATGTCGAATTTATGACGATGAGCCACTCCGGAATCCACCAAAGCTTAAGGCCCAAATTTCACGGAATCCACCGAAGAACAACTCTCTCTTTTTTGAATAAAAACAAACTAAACAAACCCTTTGATATAATCCACTCAATTCATGATTAAACTCTCACAAATATCAAAGCAAACAAGCAAAGAAGATACAGATGAAAACCGTAATACCCAAGAAGCAGATTTGGAAACTGTAACCTAAAACCTGACTGAACCACAACTTTTATAGCAAACAGATCCGTGATCTGCGCTTGAGCGTAAGAATGGCTGCTTGAGCGGACTGACTAAAATGCCTGTTTCAGAACATAGATCTACGCTCGAGCTCAGGAATGGTTGCTCGAGTGGAAAAAAACAACTCCTAGTACTTTTGCAAGCGAGTGAAACTTCTAAAAGGACGCGATCTCCACTCGAGCGCACAATCGGCCGCTCGAGCAGAAAAACAACTTCAACTGCATAGACACAATTCGGGTTGGATTCGCATCTAAATACTCATAGCCTCACTTAAATAAAAGAACGAATAATTTTACAACTGAAAAGAGTTTTGTCAAACGGGATTGTCAAATACAAAAACCTAACAGAACCACAAAGTGCCACTGCAACAATTTATGGGACCCACAAGCAATCTATCCCATTCTCCATTGTTCTTTTCCATTCACCCACCAAACACTTCTGGAAATAATACTCCCTCCGTCTCAAAATAATTGTTCCTTTTGAGGAATCTAACTTTTTTTGGTAGTACAATTATTGCACTTGAAAAAATTAATTTTTCAAAATTACCCTTTGATAGTATATTTTTTGGGGAATACCAATGTCATAATTGTATTTTTTATGTTGTTAATAAATTTAAAAGAATGGAAAAATAGGAGATTTATATTGTTTTTGTACTTGATTTTTGAAAAGGGACTAATATTTTAGGATGGAGGGAGTAGCAATTTCAATTTTGTGCACAGTTTGATTAAAGCAAACGAAAATGACGACCAAAGCTCAAAACAAACAAAAAAAGGGTGAACATAAATCGTAGGCTTAAGCTTTCAATAAGATTTTGGAGAGAGAAAGCGTGACAATGGCTATGTCTTAATTTGTAATCATAATAGAGATGAGGGCTTGCCAAGAGAGAAGACGGACAGATAAAGAAGGGGAATTGCCGGTGTAGGTAAGGATGGAGTCACCGTTTTCTTCGCTGGAGGAGGAGAGTTGCCAGAGTGAGAAGGAAATTGTGTAAGAGTTACAGTGTGGGAATAATATGTTGAGGGAGATTGCCTCGTTTAGCAACCTTCAGTTTTAGTCAAAAAATCACTATAAGTTATTAAATTATTCTTTCTAATTTTTTGCAATATTTTTTTAAAAAATTAAAAAATTACTAAAATAATTTATTTCTAAACGTGACCTTTAAGGCTCACAATTTTGCTGTTGTGACACACAAACATTGGTTGTCTGTAAATTCAACATTCACGAGACAGGCGTTTGTAATCTCATAAGAAAATATACAGGGCTTTTGGGTATGCAAATTTATGTAATTGCATTTTGGGTAAATTTCCCTTTATTTTCTTGCAATTAAACTGAAAAGACATTCCACTTTCCTCTGAATATGGCTGGTTTATGTATTTAACATAAATATTTCCATTTGGAGCAAAAATGGAATCTTTATTTTTATTTTTTGTTTTAGAAAAAAAATAAAATCTTCATTTGATGATTAGTAGTTGTTAAAATGTTACATCAATAACTATTTATATTAAATTTAAAAATAACTCAAGGTGATGGATTATAAAATTAATTCACGTTAGGCAATTTATGCATAATCATTTTTAAGTTTTCAAATAAAAATTTTGTAGTAATTGCAAAAAATGGGAACTTCTTAAATTATTCTCATTTTGATGAAAAAATCTAAAATATTTTAATTTTTACCTTTTCTTTCTTTCCTCTTTATTTTCTTATATTTATGAAGTTTTTCGTAACTGAATTGCTTTTCATTCTTTATTTAATTTTTTTTATTATAATTCTTTTACTATTAAGTTAGAGTATCTCTAAGGACTCTTTAAACAAGGCACGTTAGTTATTTTAGCTAGATTTATATATTTTAGTCACTCCAATGGGATCTCCAGCCAAACTTTTCACTTTTTACTAACTAAAATATAAAATAAAAAAAGTATTTTTTTAATCTATATACTTCGACGCTACTCTTTATTTTACTATTTATACATACAAATTATTTAATGAGCCTCACAAGGCTCTTCAAATGTAGCTACCCTTAATTTTTTTTTTTTATATTAAAATAGCTATTGTAATAGCTAATCAATTGGAAAAATTAAAATATGATAATACTAGTTATAATAGCTAACAAGCATCATTTGAAAATTTATTAAAATAGCTATTGTAATAGTTAACCCATTGACAAAGTTAAAATATGGTAATACTAGTTACAATAGCCAACAAGCCTCATCTAAAGAGTCTCAATGTTGACTACATTTGAAAAGTCTTGTGAGGCTCCTTAAACAGTTTGTGTGTGTATATATATATATATATAGGTAAAATAAAGAGTAGCGTTGGAGTACATAGATAAAAAAGGAATTAAACAAAATAAAGAACATACCTTTTTTCACATTTTAACTAATGAAAAATGAAATGAAAAATGAAAAATGTGGTTGGAGTTACTCTTACACTTGAAATATTAATTCTCATTATTGTTAATAATATATAATTTATTGAGTCAATCAATCTATCAATTCTTTTTATAGTATACTAACATAATGCCGTGTTATGTACAGTCATAAAGAAGTAATCAAAAATAATTTTAAAATTGAATAATAACATAAAATTTGTTTAAAATATATAGAAAAATATTTTAGATGAATTAAATTTTGACTAAGCTTGCATTATTTTTATTATTGTTATGTCATTGAATGTGTGTTTTAAGTTCTTAATAAGAAATATATGTCATGATTTAATTGATAAACTTTATTTATAAAAAAAAAGAAGTTAAATTAAAATTTATTAGTTGTATATAAAGTAATGAAAAATTACAAATTTAATGCTACATGATTTATTGACTTTATAAAACTAATAAAATTAGTCAGTTTTCTCTCATCCCACTTAAAAATAAATAAATAAACTGTTAGTTTTTTTTTTTTTTTTTTTTTTTTTTTTTTTTTGATAAGCAAAATAAAACTTTGTTGATGAAGAAAACATAACATGCAAAAACTTACATCAACAAAGAGGGAAGTGCAAGAAGCAACAATGCTGAACTTAACAATCCGAACTAAATTGGTACTACTAAGGAAGCACTATCAATTGCTAGCACTTAATGTAAGATTGGCGAGAAACCAATCAATAGAAACCAAAAGACAGTGAAAAAAACAAAAATAGAACAGCCCAACCAGCAGCATCAAAGCAACAGACCAATAGCATCAACATTTCAGCTCCCCTGCTAGTCAACCAGCAGACCAACAGCAAGTCAACCAGCAGTCGACATCAGCAGGCAACATACAGAAGGCCACACAGCATCATATATTAGCAGCATACAGCATCAGGCCTACACTCATATGAGTTGCACCACCAACAAATCTTCTTACACCTCTTCCCCTACACCACACAACAGCATTCAACAGCAGGCCTCAAAGCAGCTACATACAACTTCATACACAGCATACAGCAGCATGCCTCCTATACTAGACAACCTCTCACTTGTTTCAAGTTTGCCACAATATCATGCACTGAGTAATTGAAACCCTTAACATTTGACTTCACCCATAAGGCAATTCTTACCTTTAAAAGCTCCACCATCTCTGCAAAATCAGCCTTGCCATTATTAAATAAACAATCATTCCGTAATTTCCACAAAGACTAGAACATGGCCAAAGGGACAACCGTCCAAATTTCTAACTCCTTTCTAAATTTCATACCAGACCACCATTGCAGCAAAACATTCACAGAACCTGAAGTTGCCCACTTTACCTCCCACCAATTTGCCAAGTCAAAACATATTCTCCACACTAATGGACATAAAAACATCACATGATTAATTGCTTCCACATCTTCCTTGCAAAACACACATAGAAAACAATCATTGGCAGACAGAGCTCCAATTCTATGCATGAAGTCTTTAGTCTTCAATCTCCCCTTCCAAGCTAACCAACTGAAAAACTAAGCCTTTGGAGGTGTTGAATTTCTCCATAGGAACTTTGAAATGCTAACCATGGGCCCACCAAGTGATTGCAGCTTTTTCCAAACCGAAGCCACAAAAAAAAACACCTGAAGGATTAGCCATCCACAAACATGTATCCTCAGTCAGCTGATTTAGATTTGGTGTCTCTGACAAAAATGCATTAAGCCTTTGAACTTCCTCTTCCTTCCAAGCTAAAAGTGGTCGTCTAAATGCTAACTTCCAATCACTGTCATGCCCTTTTCGTTGATAAAAAAACTGCAAGGAGCCTTCCTTCTCAATTGATAAACTAAAGAACCTCGGAAATTCATTCCTGAGACTTGTGCTGTTAAACCACCTATCTGACCAAAAATGAATCCTTTCCCTATTTCCCATGACAATCTTAAAATTTTGTGCGAAAAACTAATCCACTACAATAAGTGATGAACCTAAAGATACAATATCCTTTCATACCTTAGAACCCATGCCATCAGCCACTAGTTTTGGAGTCCACCTATCCCCAAAACCACCATATCTGCAACAGACCACCTGTTTCCACAATGATTTATGCTCTCTACCATACCTCCACCACCATTTTAGCATTAAACACACATTAACATCACTCAGTCTTCTCACACCCAACCCCCCTTGAGCTGTACTTTGACACACCTCCTGCCACTTAACTAAATGAATTTTCCTTTTAATTTCAGAACCTCCCCATAGAAAGTTAGATTGAATCCTATCAATTGTTTTAGCAACACCAACAGGTATTTTAAAGATTGATAGAAAATACACTGGTAAACTTGACAATACGGACTTAATTAGGGTCAATCTACCTGCAAATGACAAGTATCTCCTCTTCCAAGATGCTAATTTCTTCTTAAACTTTTCCACCACTGGTTTCCAAGTACTGCTTCGCCTTGGATTTGCCCCCAAAGGTAAACCAGATATGTAAGAGATAATTTCTAACTACGGCAATTGAGTTTTTTAGCAAACTCCTTAGTTAACCCCTCTTCCACACCAATGCCATAAACCATACTCTTATGGAAATTAATCTTAAAACCTGACACCACTTCAAAACACCTTAGAATTCTTTTGATCATAATGATTTCATCCGATGTGGCTTCACAAAAGATAATGGTGTCATCTACAAATTGTAGATGAGAAATTTTTTAACCCTTGATAACCCACTAAAGCACCTTTAATCAGCCCCTTTTGTTTTGCACTCTCCAAAAGGATATTCAAGCCTTCAGCCACTATATTAAAGGGGAAAGGTGATAGTGGATCACCTTGCCTCAACCCCTTTTGAGGAGAAAATTCTGCTGTGAGTGACCCATTTACAAGCACCATTAAACTGTTAGTGTACGGGAAAGAAATAAACCTTCTCGTATAATCCTGTTGATCAAGTCTGCGCTCCTCTGTACGTCGTCGCTTTACTCCCTGAAAACACAAACGTGAGCTAGCCGGCGGGTGTGTGCCAGAAACCTCTCCGATGCCTAAGTCAGCAAAATAGACAAGTAGACAAAAGCTCTATGTATTCGAAAATCCAAGTTGTGTTACCTCTCCATAGGTGATGTTGTAAGCTTTTATAGGTTCCGTATGGCACAATCCTAATAGGACTCTTACTCCTCCATGTAGAGTCCTCCTAGGATTCACATTTTGAAAGATAATGCTTATCTTTCAACACCCCCTCACTACTTAAACTAAGTGAGATGGTTTTACCATGGTCAGACTCTAATAGGACCGAAGTAAGTATGGCTATGCTGAACCGCAGACTAGACCGAGATAACTCTACCTTGGTTCTTTCATTCACTGCTCCTACCTCGGTTTTCCCAGTGCTAACCATAGTACTGCTTAGACCGTGCTAACTATTAGCTAGGTCTGACCGTGCTAGATGTGCTATGTCGCGACCGGACTAACTTTGAATGCGGCAACCTGGCGACCGAGCTATCCGCAGCGCTCTTCTAGACCGAGATAACAAATAGGCTCCCTGGGACCGGTCTAATCTTAAGGCCTTCCGAGACTGGACTAACTTTAAGGCCTTTTTACTCAGCCCTTCGTATTGTGGGCCATAATGACCCATTGCCCAGCTTGGCCCAATTTTCACATAAATTACCCTCTCAATTGCCCCTTAATTCCATCTACGCAGCATAATAGGGATTACCTGTCTATCAGCCGAGCTAAAGTTTTAAGCCTTTCCAGCCGAGCTAAAACCCTTTAGCCTTTCCAGCCGAGCTAAAACTCTTAAGCCTTTCCAGCCGAGCTAATTTAACACCAGGCTCTGCTTGTCCGGTCAAAACGTCTCTTCAATCACAGCAACTGAATCGCTTCTCATCCCAAGGACACGTGGCATGCTCTCATTGGCTGAAGGCAGCTGTCACGCCCCTTCGTACCTCGTGTTTTTTGAACAGTTCCCGCCTTTGTTCCTTCTCTCTTCACAAAACAAACCCTTTCACTCTCCTTTGAATTACTCACACCACTATTCATCTCCTTCTCTCTCTCTCTTCGAGCCTCCATTGTTCTTCCAACCTTGCAACGGTGAAGCTCGCGTCTGTGGCTGCTTTCTACTTCCCTTTCCTTCCTCTTACCTTGGTAAGTAACACAAATCTGTTCTCTTTTTGTTTGTTTTTGTCTTTGTTCTGATTCATAGCATATTGTTTGTGTTTTTGTAAAACACATTTTTTCCATTTTGTGCTATGCCTTGCATTTTCTGGAAAAAACCTTGTAAGAACCACTTTGTATTCATGAAACAACCTGTAGAACGCTGTATTTGATCCAAAATCACGATATAACCGGAGTAAAAAGTTGTTTGTAGTTGATGTCAATCTAGGCAGACCATTCAACCGAACTAACACTTCATGCTATACTAGTAGTTTTAACAAGTCAAACCATTTTTTGATTTATCTTAGCCGAGCTAACAAACCGTACTAAGGCTGCGTAATAGTGTGCTTGATAGTCTTAATCACGGCCGAGCTATAACTTGGGGCTAAACCAGCCTTCGTAGTTCAAACCGAACTAAGAGCGCTGCCCCTAGAGGCTCAACTAGGCTAACAAAACCCTTGCACAAACCGAGCTAACAAACCCCCTTGCACAAACCGAGATATCGAACCCCTTGCTCAAACCGAGCTAGGACTACATTTATCTTGCCTTTATTTCTTTTAGCACGGTCCCACGATCTGTGCTTAACACTTTTGTTTTTCACTTTGTAGACTTTAGGTTGCCCAGGCACTCCTTTATGCGCTCAACCGAGCTACTCAGCACCTTTCTCCGACCGAGCTAACACAAGTTTAATTTATTCATAACTTAAGAGAAAAATGGGTAAATATAGGTTTTTAGTAGACATACCTGGTGGCTTGGCCGAATTCCGAAGGGAGTATAACATTCCTGACGATGTCCACCTCACCTTAGCCAAGCAAGATGTCACACCATGGGGAAACCATGGTTTTGTACCTTTTACCCTTCTGTCCATTATAGAAACCGGACTAAGATTCCCTGTACAGCCTTTACTTTGTGAATTCCTTAGGCAAACTAGGATATATCCCACCCAGCTTTCCACAAATTCATACCGCATAATAAATGGCATAGCCGAGCTAAACCGCCGAGCTGGTATTAACCTCGGTTTAGCCGAACTCTTCCATCAATACTCCATAGGATCAAAAGAAGATGGCTGAGTCTATTATCTAAGAATACGTCGCCGCCGAGAGAAAATAATAAAGGACACACCGGATAAAGACTTGAACGACGATGATTTTTTCTGGGTATCTGGGAATTTTGAAGATCACCAAGCCCAGATCCCTGGTCGTAGAATAAACTGGAATAAAGGAACCCCCGGTATAATTACTTCGGCTTCGTTGCATGCTTCTCTTTATTTCGGTCTCCAATTCCTGAACCGATCTAACTTTTGTCTTCTTTATGCAGATTCAGCCCACCTCAAGTCTCTGTACAGTTACCCTAATTTGGACACACTTCGCGCCGCGTTGCGATTTCCCGAAAGAAGTTGGGCCAAGCTACTGAACTTTGAACCGACATACAAATATAGCAGTCGACGAAAAGCGAAGGTAACTGACTTTTTGCTAGAAGCCTCTCCTGAACCGGACCCAAACTTGCCTCAAATCAACCTGGTCCGTACTACTGCTGAACAAGAAATGGTGAAGAGGAACAGAGTAAGGGCCCTCCTAACCGAAACACACCAAGCCGAGGTACCACAAACCGGTCAAACTACTGAGGCCGTGGTAGCTCTTCCATCTCAACAACCCTCTTCATCTCGCCCAAACAAGCGTGCCCGGACTATCCCAACCGAGCAACGCCTTGTTGATGAAGACGAAACCATTCTTCCACCCAGCCCTCCACCGAGCCTGCAACCGGAGTGCTCTGACCGAGCTAGCTCCTCCAAGTGGGCACCCAAAATCACTTTTCAGAACCGAGCTATTCAGGACACTGATTCGGTGGTTACTGAGAAAGATCACTTAATGGCATTCAACCTTGCCAAGAGTGTTTGCCTTCCAGCAGATATGGAGCACCACAATCATTTGACCGAGCTGAAGGCCATCCGCTCGGCCACAAAATCCATGGTGCTTGTAAGTAGCTTCTTCTGTTAATCTTTCTAATTTGCATAACTTTCATCTCGGTTTGATTACAAGTCTTCCCATTCTTTTGTAGGCCATGCAGAAGAACCACATCGCTCACAAGCGTGTGCTGGAACTTCGCAAGACAACAAGGCAAGCCATGGCCGAAGTGACTAAAAAAACTGCCGAGCTAGATCAAGCCAGGAAGCAG
This sequence comes from Camellia japonica, assembly GCA_030407325.1. NCBI lineage: Eukaryota > Viridiplantae > Streptophyta > Magnoliopsida > Ericales > Theaceae > Camellia > Camellia japonica. The sequence continues at coordinate 74,177,783 of JAPPVO010000007.1, read as the reverse complement.
ATAGCCGAGCTAAAAATGGAGAACGGTCGTCTGACCGGACTGGTTAGCTTGGCCGAAGTAGACAAGCAAAAGCCGCGATTGAGTTAAAAGAAAAGTATTTGCGCCAGCTTGCAAAGCTTGAGAAGAAGAAGGACACCGAGATCACCAAGCTAAAGGAGAGTGTGAAGGATGCTGAACTCCGGGGCTTCAAGGAGGGATAGGCAATTTATACGCAACAATGCGAAGCCGCCAAGGATCTATTTTTCAAGTGCAGATGGAGAGCAGCTGTGACACAACTCGGCCATGGTCCAGAGACCGAGGTCTTCCATTCTCCTGCATATTTTATACCGGGCTCCATGGCGGAGTATGCTGCTGCCCTTCAGAAACAATTTCTTGAAGATTCAGACGATGAAGAAGAAACCGTGCCCAACGATACCCCGGTTATTAATGAACCTGCCGATCAGTCAGCTCGGTTGGAGCCAACGGTGGAAGACCTGACTAACGAGCTGACGACTGAAACCGTGCTCCCATCCGAGACCGAGCTCCCAACCGAGACCGTGCTCCCGTCTGAAACCGGGCTCCGAGTTGATATTGATGCTGACCTTGATGATCTGTTTAACTGATTTTGTATTTTCGTCTTTTCGTTGGAAAAAAGTTTGTAACCGGGCTGAGTCCCCTTCTTTGTATTTGCTTTGAACTTGCTTTGAACTTGTTTTGAACTTGTCAATGAAAATCTTCTCTTGCTCTAACTGTTATCTCAGTTTGCTGTTCTGTTTGTACTTGCTTTCTTACTGTAATTTGAATGAAGTAGAGTGTTCTCTTGCCGAAATCATTTATCCTGGTTTTGGCTTTGTAATCCATCTGGCCATACCAGCCAACCGCTTCAGCCTAGATCTTTATCTTGGTTTGAAGCATAATAAGAGTTGGTTTTTCCAGCCAACCACTCTTCAGCCTTGATCCTCACTTCGGCTGGAGAGTACTAAGAGTTGGTTTAATCCAGCCAACCACTCTTTAGCCGATATCCTTACTTCGGCTGAAGAGTACTAAGAGTTGGTTTAATCCAGCCAACCACTCTTTAGTCGATATCCTTACTTCGGCTGAAGAGTACTAAGGGTTGGTTTAATCCAGCCAACCTCTAAATTGGTTATTCTTGCCAACTTAGAATAAAATGTTTGGTTATTCCGACCAAACGTCCTGCAGCTTGGATCCTTATCCTGGGCTTAGGAAGGGTGTTGGTTTTTCCAGCCAACCTCTAGATTGGTTTTTCCAGCCAACCTAGAGTAAAGTGTTTGGTTATTCTGACCAAACGTCCTGCAGCCTGGATCCTTATCCTGGGCTTAGGAAGGGTGTTGGTTTATTCCAGCCAACCTCTAAATTGGTTTTTCCAACCAACCTAGAGTAAAGTGTTTGGTTATTCCGACCAAACGTCCTGCAGCTTGGATCCTTATCCTAGGCTTAGGAAGGGTGTTGGTTTATTCCAGCCAACCTCTAAATTGGTTTTTCCAGCCAACCTAGAGTAAAGTGTTTGGTTATTCCGACCAAACGTCCTGCAGCCTAGATCCTTATCCTGGGCTTAGGAAGGGTGTTGGTTTAATCCAACCAACCTCTAAATTGGTTATTCCTGCCAACTTAGAATACAATGTTTTTTAATGCCCCTAACTTACCTAACTCACTAAAACAAACTTTGACAGAAGGAAACGTCTATATTGAAAAGAAACTACTTGTTTTATTGAGAAAGGAAAAAATTACAGATACTTAAAAGAAAAAGCTAAAAATAAAATAACTTGAGATTGACAGTATTCCATGGCCTGGGAATTGCCTTGTCGACCTTATCTTCTAAGTGGTATGCCCCTTTGCCTACTAATCCAACCACTTTGTAAGGTCCTTCCCAATTGGGCCCTAACTTGCCATCTCCCGGTACTATGGTGTTTCCCATCACTTTGTGCAGCACCCAATCTCCGATCTTGAATTACCTAGGATGCACTGTTTTGTTGTATTTTCTGGACAACTCTTGTTGGTACGAGGCAATGTGAACTAATGCTCTTTCTTTTCTTTCTTCTGCAAGGTCGAGCTCCAATGCTATGGCTTCGCCATTCAAGTCTGGATCAAAATTTTCGCTTCGAATTTGTGGGGAGGCCAACTTCTAGTGGGATTACTGCTTCCATACCATAGGCTAAGGAGAATGGAGTTTCTCCTGTTGACCGCCGAGGTGTGGTACGGTAAGCCCATAAAACATGAGGGAGTTCTTCTGCCCACTTACCTTTTGCTTTCTCTAGCCTTTTTTTCAATCCATCCAAGACGACCTTGTTTGATGCTTCTGCCTGACCATTTGCTTGGGGATATGCCGATGTAGAATTGTAGAACTCTATCTTGTACTCTTCATAAAAGCCTCTAAAGATTCTGTCGTCGAATTGAGTGCCGTTGTTTGATATTAGGGCTTTTGGTATGCCAAACCGAGTGATGATATTCTGCCAGACGAACTTCTTCAGGTCTTTCTCCTTGATTGATGCCAAGGCTTCTGCTTCCACCCACTTTGTGAAGTAGTCGGTTGCTACGAGAAAGAACTTCCTGTTGCATGGTGCTGTTGGAAGTGGTCCTACTATGTCTAGGCCCCACATTACGAAGGGCCATGGGCTGGTTAAGGGTAGAAGCTCTCTGGCAGGTTGATGTATTTGGTGTGTGAACTTCTGACATTTCTCGCACTTCTTCACATACTTCTCTGAGTCTGCTTGCATATAAGGCCACCAATATCCTTGCGAGATTGCTCTGTATGCTAGTGATCTTCCCCCTTGATGGCTTCCGCACACGCCTTCGTGTATTTCAAACAAGAATGCTCCAACTTTGCTGGGATGAACACACTTTAGGTAGGGTCCTAAAAACGATTTTTTGTACAATGCCAAAGATGGGGAGAGCCAAAATCGTTGTGACTTTGCTCTTATTCTGTTGGCCGCTTTCTTTTCTTCCGGTAGGGTGCCATCTTTTAAGAATAGTATGATGGGATCCATCCAAGAAGGGCCTAGCTCGGCGCAACATACCTCTTCTGCTTCGGGGTCTTCAATGCTTGGTCTAGGTAGGTAGTCGATCAGTAATGGATGAGGGACGGAAGTATCTGCCATTGAAGCAAAGCCTGCTAATTCATCTGCTCTGCTGTTTTCCTCCCTGCCGATTTGTTCTATCCTGACTACTTCAAATTTCTTGATTTCTGTTCTGACCAACTCTTGGTACTTAGCCATCCTATCGTCCTTTGCTTCGTAGTCGCCTGAAATTTGGTTTACCACCAGCTGTGAGTCGCTGTATACCATTAGCTCGGTGGCCTTCATGTAGAATGCTGATTTGAGGCCTGCAAGAAGCGCTTCATACTCCGCTTCGTTGTTTGATGCTGGGAAGCCAAGGTTGACTGCTTGCTCTACTACTAGGCCGTCTGGAGAGATGAGGACTATGCCGAGTCCTGTTCCATGCCGGTTGGATGCTCCATCCACGAAGAGCTTCCACATCTCTCCAACGAATAACTTCCAGCAAGTGGGGGGATCAGATGATGCCTTGGGGTCCAGAATGTTGCTGGTGTTTTCTTCAAGGTCCATGCTTGCTGTTTGCCCCTCGCTATCTGATTGTACCAAGTCTTTATTTGTTGGTGAGTCTTGGCTTGGTGTAGCATGGTTTGCTTCTTCCTTGCTTTCTTTATTCTGGTCTGCCTTGGGGTCTGACTGAGTATCCTGTACCAGGGGTTGCGCTATTTCGGCGTCAACTTCCATCCCTAGTTCGGTTGTGTCAGTCAGGTCGACTGGGCAGATATGATGACTTCCTGGGGTAAATTCAGCGACGAAGTCTGCCAAGGCTTGAGCCTTTATCGCGATCTTGGGTTGAAACTTGATGTCATATTGTCCTAACTCTACGGCCCACTTTAAGATTCGTCAAGAAAAGTTTGCCCTTTCGAAAAGAGCTTTTAACGGGAAAGCTGTGAGGACGACTATGGTATGGGCGTGAAAGTAGTGCGACAGCTTCCTTGAGGCCATCATCAAGGCTAAGGCTAGCTTTTCCAGTGGCAAGTACCTTGTTTCGACACTCAGTAATGTCTTGCTGACATAAAAGATAGGCAGATGTTGGATTCCTTGCGCACGGACCAACACTGCGCTAATTGCGTGCTGTGAGACTACCAGGTACAAGAAGAGTTCTTCTCCAGGTATTGGGGTGACAAGCAGTGGTGGGAAAGACATGTATTCTTTCAAGCTTTCCAGAGCGTGGTCGCATTCTTCGTCCCACTCAAATTTGGCCTTTAAAGCATGGAAAAATGGTCGTAGTCTGTCTGACAACCGGCTAATGAACCGATTGAGCACAACCGCCATGCCGGTGAGATGCTGCACTTCTCTTACTGAATTTGGCCTCTCCAGGTCCTGAATTGCTTTGATCTGAGAGGGGTCTGCTTCTATACCCCGATTGGTCACCAGGAAGCCTAGGAATTTGCCAGATCCTACTCCGAATGCACATTTAGACGCATTGAGGCGCAACTTGTGCTTCTTTAGGATCTCAAACATCTCACATAGGTCCTTGAGATGGTCATTCTCATCCTTGCTCTTGACCACCATGTCGTCGATGTAAGCCTCCATTGTTCTACCTAACAATGGTTCAAACATCTTGGTGACCATCCGCTGGAATGTCGCCCCTGCGTTCTTTAGGCCAAAGGGCATGACCTTGTAGCAGTATGGTCCGCTTGGAGTTGTAAAGGACGTGACCCCTTGGTCCGATTTATACATGGTGATTTGATGGTAGCCTCTGTATGCATCAAGAAAGCTAAGTCGGTTGTGCCCCGCCGTTAGGTCTACCAGTTGATCTATCCGTGATAGGGGGAAGCTGTCCTTCGGGCATGCTTTGTTAACTATCTTGTAGTCGACGCAGACACGCCATTTACCATTCTTCTTGGCACTACGACTGTGTTGGAAATCCATCTGGGGTAGTGCACCTCTTTGATTGCTCCTGCCTTCAGCAGGTTTCCTACTTCTTTCGCCACTATCTTGGCGTGGTGGAGTGCCGATCTACGGGTGCGCTGAATGATTGGTCTGGCAGTTGGGTGGACGTTTAATTGGTGACAGATGAAGCTTGGGTCAATGCCTGGCATGTCGTACGGTGTCCAGGCGAATACTTCGACGTTGGAGGTCAAGAATTCCATGACCTTTATTCTCTCAGTGCTGGACATAGATGAGCCAAGCAAAAAGAACTTATCTGGGTTCTTTTCATCTATTCTTACCTATACCAGGTCTTCCACTGCCTTCTGTTTAGCGGCTTTGCCGACATCTGCGAACAGTTCATTGCTCTCAGGTTCTTCCACTGAATGAACATATCCCTTGGCAGCGCGGCTGCCGTTTACCGTGACAAAGCATTACTTGGACATAATTTGGTCTCCAAAGACCTCTTCAATTACCTCGGTTTCGTTGGGGAACCGCATTACTTGGTGGTAGGATGACGCTACCGATCGCATGGCATGCGGCCATGTTCTTCCCAAGATTATGTTGTAAGTGGAAGGGACTTTCAGCACCCAGAATTCCACTTGTTTCGTTACGCTTCCCGCTATGACTGGGAGGATTATTTTGCCGACTGGCCATTCTGGCATTGAGTTGAATCCAATCAGGGGAGATACGGCAGGTGCCAAGTCTTTGTCTTGTAGCTTCAATTGTTTGAATGTTTCATAGTACATTATCTCACATGAACTACCCTGGTCGATCAAAATCCGCTTGACGTCAAAATCCTTGACTCGGAGAGTGACAACCAGGGCATCATTGTGGGGACAATATATCCTCGCCAAGTCTCTATCTGAAAAAGACATGATGTTCGTGGCCTCTGTCTTCCCCTTTTTGATGGTAGGTTGTGCACTTAGTACCTCCCTTAAGTGTTCAGCCTTCTTGATTGACCCTCTAAGCTCGCATACACGCTCAGGTTCGAAGATTCCATGTATCACATTGCTTACGCCTTGAGGTGGGGCGTCGATTGGCATCCCATTCGGGTGGTTGTCGTTCTGGGGGGCTGGCTGCGCCCCTCCTTCAATGTATTTGTCCAGGTGACCGGCTGCCACCAACTCCTCTAGATGTTGTCTCAATGGTGTACAGTTTTTAGTGCGGTGCCCCTTTCTTTATAGAAGGTGCACCGTGATCTTTCGTCGTAGTCCTTCTGAGCCTCTCCTAGCTTAGCAGGCCATCTGACGAAAGGTTCATCGCGTATCTCGCTTAGAATCCGATAGATTGGCTTTTTGAATACCGTGGTAATGGCAGTGCGAACTCTCAACCATCTTTTATCCTGGTCTTCTCCGTTGTCCCACCTGCCTCGTCCGTTTTTGTTCGGACGTTCTACCGCGTTGACCTTAGCCGCGGTCTTTTTATCTGGTACTGCGGTCGTGCTAGATTTTGCTTTAGCACGGGCGCCATCCTCTTCCACCCTAATGTGCTGGTGCACTCTTTCCATTAAGGCCTCCATCGTTAGAGGTGGCGTCATAATGATTGAGTCCCTTAGTCTGTTCCCAACTGGAAGGCCCCTTTTGTATTGTGCGATGGCGAGATTGGTAGGACAGTCTCCAATCTGGTTGAAGGTCTCCCAGTAGCGACTATTGTAGGATCTAAATGTCTCTTTGTCGCCCATGTTAATGGAGAAAAGCTGGTCGATCTCCACTGGCGTTTTGGTGTTTGTTCTGAACCTTGTTACGAACGCCTCCGCCAATTGCGTCCAGGAGGCTATGCTGCCTTCTGGAAGTTTTTCGAACCAAGTCAAGCCTAGGTCGCCAAGGCTTGATGGGAAGAGGATGCACATCAAAGCCTCGTTTCGACGATATACCGCCATAACCTGGCGGAAGTGGCTCAGGTGCACATAGGGATCTGTCTTTCCCTCGTACGTGATGAATTTGGGCTGGAGGAAGCCTGAAGGCAGGGGCGCGTTTTCGATTGCCGGAACGAACGGCGAGGTCTGCAGCCTCGCTAATGCCTTGTCCGTTGGTTCGTAGGCAGGGTGCGGTAATGGCATTCCAACCTCGACGCTTCCATGCGTCCGAAGAGCCAACCGCTGAAGGGCAGATACCCTGCGAGGGTCGCGCGCCCTATTATCCTCCTTCCATCATGCCCTTTCTTCCAGCATGGTCCGTATGTCGGATGATCTTGGCAACTCCGTCTGCCTGGATGATGTCTGGTGCGTGCGCGAGGGCCGATAGGTACTTCCCTCTGTATACGACCTCTCAGTCCTCGTTCTCTCAGACCTGGAGCAACGAGTCCTGGAGGTTCTGGATTGAGTATCGCCTGTCTTGAGGCTTCTACTCTCTGCTTGTACTGGTGTGGTATGCCTACCATGGTCTTCTGAGTGGTGAGGGGGCGTCTTGCTTTTGCGCCCCTCTCCTGTCGCCACGCCTTTTCCCTTCATCTGGCGCTTCATAATCTCCATGTCCGCCGCCATCCGTCGTATCAATTCGTCATGCTCCTTTACGCGGTCCTCCAGAACTTGAGGATCAATCCTCCGCCTTTGTTTGTCAGGACTTTGTGAACGAGAGTGACGGGGGCTGTTATTCCGCCTCCCTCTAGCATCCCTCCTGGGGTTATGTCGTTGGGGCTCTAAGTCCGCCATGGAGGGGACAGGAGGTAAACCTTCGCGCCTCCACCTCCTTCTAGGGTTTGTCCATCGATGGCGGACTGCGGCAAATCTTTGTTGTGTGCCATTACTTTTTATTAGCAAGGAAAACTTAATCAAGAGGTTTTGTTCGTTTTGTTTATTCCCACAGACGGCGCCAATTGTACGGGAAAGAAATAAACCTTCTCGTATAATCCTGTTGATCAAGTCTGCGCTCCTCCGTACGTCGTCGCTTTACTCCCTGAAAACACAAACGTGAGCTAGCCGGCGAGTGTGTACTGGAAACCTCTCCGATGCCTAAGTCAGCAAAATAGACAAGTAGACAAAAGCTCTATGTATTCGGAAATCCAAGTTGTGTTACCTCTCCATAGGTGATGTTGTAAGCTTTTATAGGTTCCGTGTGGCACAATCCTAATAGGACTCTTACTCCTCCACGTAGAGTCTTCCTAGGATTCACATTTTGAAAGATAATGCTTATCCTTCAACACCCCCCTCACTACTTAAACCAAGTGAGATGGTTTTACCATGGTCAGACTCTAATAGGACCGAAGTAAGTGTGGCTATGCTGAGCCGCAAACTAGACCGAGATAACTCTACCTTGGTTCTTCCATTCACTGCTCCTACCTCGGTTTTCCCAGTGCTGACCATAGTACTCCTTAGACCGTGCTAACTATTAGCTAGGTCTGACTGTGCTAGATGCGCTATGCCGCGACCGGACTAACTTTGAATGCGGTAACCTGGCAACCGAGCTATCCGCAGCGCTCTCCTGGACCGAGATAACAAATAGGCTCTCTGGGATCGGTCTAATCTTAAGGCCTTTCGAGACCAGACTAACTTTAAGGCCTTTTTACTCAGCCCTTCGTATTGTGGGCCATAATGACCCATTGCCCAGCTTGGCCCAATTTTCACATAAATTACCCTCTCAGTTAGTTAATAGGTGCCTCCTACAAGTAAACACAATTAAAAAAAAAAATGCAAATTATCATTTTTAGCCTCAAAAGTTGTATACAAATAGTATTTTAAATACATAACTATAATTAAAAATAATAACTAATAAAACAAATATGGACAAAAATGTTAACCAATCAATCAAAACAAAATTTAATAAATACTTGTGATTACAATCACCAATAAAAAAGTTTTATACCTTCTAATAGTATCAATGAGAGGAATGAAAATTTAAAATGTTTTTGTTTATTACCCACTTATCAAAATTCAAGAGTAATATTATCAGTAATTCAATGTGGCTAGCTACATATAATTGTGAGAAAACATCCACCGTGTTAAAAATGTTATGTCAGTCCAGATGTTCGCTGCTACTCCCATGTTCGTAGCTATTGAAGTAGCATATAAACAATTGTGTCTCATATATATATATATATATATTAGTTAAAGAAAATATCATCTTTTTGTGATTTATATCTCAATCATAACAAAAGTGAGATTTTAAGAAGAAGACCTTGAGAACTCTAAAAGATAAAACAAAATTTGTTGAATTTTACAATTAAAAAGTAATAATAAACGCCATTTCAAATATATTGAACTTTTCTATTAGATCATATTCAATTTATTCAAAAGAAATGGGGTAAAATTATTGCTATCCATCCATTTATCTTCACTCATTTAAAAATTATTGTTATCCATCCATTTCAAATAATTTTATCTTCAATTATTGGTTCTCTATCTTAATGGGTTATTTACTCACTCGTTTATCTTCTCATTTAACAAATTTTTCCATTTTTTAATTGGCTAATAGATTAAGTATTCAAAATAAAATTAATCGGACAAAAAACCAACAGATTGAGTAATCAAAATTTGTTCCAAAAAAAAAAAAAAAACAAAATACTTGCAGATAAATATTAGGAAATTTATTCCAAAATACTATACCAAAAAAGTATGTAACGGAAAGTTTCATAAAATTTTCTTCTAAACAATTGGGTTCTTTTGAATTTGAAAACGTACACCGTGAGATCCTTTCACTATATTTCGTAGAGATTCCAAATATGGGTATGTTTCATTTGTACACTAATATCTTATTAAACTTTAGCTAAATGTGTCATTCTTAAAATGTGACCATTAAACATTGTTTTAATAGGTGTACTATTATCTTATTAAACTTTTGTGAAATGTGTCATTTTTCTTAAAATGTGACAATTGGATATTTGTACATTATTATCTCATTAAACTTTTGTCAATTGTGTCATTATTATTATTATTTTTTTTATCAGGAAAAAAAAACTTTATTGATGAAACTCAGATTACAAGCTAAGAGTAATACATCAATAAAGGAGGTGAGTATAAAGAGTATCATAACTAGACTTGATGATTCAAACTAGATTGGTGGCATCACAAATCAAGTCCAATCATATGCTAACATACCACCAAGTTGATGAGAAACCAACTAACAGCAAACAATCAAGCAATGCACAATAGAAAACAAATATATATATATATATATATATATATATATATATATATATAAAATAAAACATGAGGCACAATCTCCAAAGTAGCAAGAACAAATCAAACACCAAAATTCAAGCCATAAAGGTAATAGGATATCATTCTAATGTGTACAATTATTAAAATGTGACAATAAAATATGTGTATACTAAATGTGTTATTGGTAAAATGTGACAATAGAATATCATTCTAATGTGTGTATTATTCGTCATATTCTATGTGAAGGCAACAAATGCGCGGACCTCCTTGCTAACATGGGAGCTAATTAGATGGAGCATCTGGTGGTGATGGATGATCCACCAATTGAATTTCAAAGCCAACTAGTGGTGGACATGATTGGGACGGCATATCATAGAATCTAGGATTTGTTTGCCTCCCCTTGCTCTGTATTTCCTTGTTTTGTTTGTTTTTCATTTATGATGTACACAAAATTAAAAAAAAAAATGTGTGTATTATTCTCTTATTAAACTTTTGTCAAATACTCCATTCTTCTTAAAATGTGAAAATGAGACATTTGTGCACTATTGTCTTATTAAATTTTTTATCAAATATGTTATTCCACTACAAGAATTTACACATTTTGCGACCACTTTTGCCGACCAAAAAAATTTTGGTCGCAAAAAAATGACATTTGGCGACCAAATATTAATTAGTCACGAATGATCATTATTTTTGGCGACCAAATATTATTAGTCGCAGAAGATTATATTTTGGCGACCAAAAAATATGTTGGTCGGAGAAAGTGGTATACTTTTGCCGACCAACTACAAATTTGGTCGCGGAAGGTCACATATTTTTTAGCGACCAAAAATTTGGTCGCGAAAAATTTATTTTCAGCAACCAAAAAAAAATAGTCGCCAAATTACTACTTTCAGCGACTAATATTTTAGTCGCCGTTGATTGAGATTTGGCGACTAAAAAAATTTGTCGGCGAAATAACCTGTTTTTGCGACTAATTTAAGAGTTTGGTCGCCAAAAGTTTGGGGGGAAATTTGAACCACCGTCGCACTCCTCATTAGTTGTATTCATGTACTACTGTTGCAGATTGCAAGTGTGGAACAATGAAAGGAACAAGACTAAAAGAAGTAGCAGATGACTCCCCAAACCTCATTTTCTCTCTCATGTCGAAAACCCTTCTCTCCCCAAACCCCACATCAAGCGACTCGTCAACGAACTCTGTGACATCCTCAAAAACCCACCACCACAATCAATGGCAAGACACCCTCGAAACCCGCCTCTCCGAAGAAGAAATCGTCCCATCTGACATTGCCCATTTGGTGCTCGACCGTATTCGCGACCCCGAATTGGGTTTGAAGTTCTTTGATTGGGTCACTCAACGCCCATACGGTTGTTCTCTTGATGGGTTTGCTTATTCTTCTGTTCTTAAGCTCTTGGCCAGCTCTAGAGTGTTTTTAGAGATTGAGACTGTGTTGGAGAGTATGAAAGTTGAAGACAAGTTACCGACTCCGGAAGCTTTGGATGCTGTAATTCGAGCATATTCGGATTCTGGGTTAGTCGATAAAGCCCTTGGGTTAGTCGATCTTCTCTCTCTGTCTATATATATCTACACATATATAGGGAACTTTTATTGTTGAATTAACCAGAGGAAAAAATGTCGACACCGGCGAGGAAGAGGCTGATGAGGGATTTCAAGAGGTTGCAGCAAGATCCACCCGTCGGAATCAGTGGTGCTCCTCAGGACAACAATATTATGTTGTGGAACGCTGTGATTTTTGGGTACATATCAAATACCCTTTTTTGTATCTGTCGATTTTCTGTCTATATCTATCGATTTTGATTTTGATTTTGATTTTGATTTTGATTTTGATTTGTAGACCTGATGATACTCCTTCGGATGGAGGTTAGTGATTTTTTTCCTCCGCCAATTCTTGTAATTCTAATTCAATTTTATGGGCTAGGTCTTGTTAATTTTTGTGGGTTTTTTGAATTATGGATTGATCATGGCTATTGATTGCAGGTTGTTTCTGGGTTTGTGTGGTTGATTGTTTTCTTAATTTGACTAATAATGGTTTTACACGTTATTGTTTTTCTTGATGATGCTTATTTTGTGCATTTCTATGTATCTTTTTCATCAGTACAAATATCATTTTATCTTTGAGTCTTATAGGAAAAAAAATTTATTTTGAGCTTTAGGAATTTTTCTCCTTTCATGTATCTTTTCACCATGTTGTTTTTTTGTTTATTTATAATTTTGTGAGCTAGTTTATTCTTATGGAATTTCTTCATTATTGATTTTTGTGTATGTTCATGATGGTTCTGTTAGGGTTTGTTCAGATTGTGCAACAGTCGTTTGTTTACAGTTTCAATTAATACATAGCCATATGTGGTTTTTTGCATAAATTGACTGCTGGTGTTGATGAGGTATTGAAGAGAAAAAATAAATATTGGGTAAATTATGTTGACACTCTTGAGGTTTGGGTTTAATGCGGATTTTTCATCAATGTTTCAAAAATTACACTTTGTTCCCTGTCAGTGTTCGTCTTTTAATTGAGTAGAACATATAAAATTACTTTGTTAAACTTACACTCTAAAATAAAAATTACCTAATTATCCTCAGCATCTCCACCCTAATACAGGCTCTTCTTCTAAGACCTCAACTCCCACCACTCCATGTGTTCCCTGTCAGTGTTCGTCTTTTTTTAGTAATTAGGGCTTTAGTAATTAGGGCTTCAGCTAGATGGTTAGATTGATCTAAGTCTAATCTGTTTTTTTTTTTTTTTTTGTTCCAGTTCTAAAACGAAATAGATGGTTAGATTGATCGATCTACAGTCTACTACACTCACTGTAACTGAGGTACCTCTCTCTCTCTCTCTCTCTCTCTCCCTCTCCTTCTTCTTCTCATTCCAGACTGTAACTGGTTTTTTTTTTTGGTTCCAGTTCTAAACTTCTAATCTTGTTTTGTTATTATTATTATTATTCTGTTTTGTTCCAGTTCTAAACTTCTAAACTTCTAAGTATTGAAAGTATTATTTGGTCTAAAATTTATGGGCTCAAGTAGTGCCAAGGATCTAATGTGATGTTTGTCTCTTGCTGCTGAAAATCTGCAAACACATGGAGAATGCTTGGATGCTAGATTTAATGTTAAATCTACATTCTCAAGATTGCATTCCAGATTTTGGTTGGTTGTTAAATCTATTCTGTTTTGGATAAAAAAAGGAATTTTATTACTAATCTATGAAGTGTGTTCCATTTGTTTGATGTTTCACTCCACCCAACTTTGTTTTCAACTGATCACAGTTTGGATCACAGTTTGACGAGATCTTCATGTTTTGTTTAATATTAGTTACATGTTCTAAACTTCTATTATTATTATTATTTTACCAAGTATGGATTTAATATTAGTTACATGTTCTAAACTTCTATTATTATTATTATTATTATTATTATTTTGTTTTGTTCCAGTATGGATTTGTAAAACATCATCTACAGGTTACTAATGAAAAGTTGTCTTTTGCAAATTTATTATGGGAAAATTGAGTGTCCTGTAATTGGTTTAAGTTTGTGTTTGGCACTGTGGAATGCATGCCTTGGAATTGGAAATAGAAGCTATATTAGATCAAAATTATAACTAAAATGTCCTCTTATTACAAATTCAATGCATGGACATGCTACCTAATACAGCCTTACTTCTTGGATTTGTTTTTATTAAAGTGCTGTTATTAGCTGTTAAATTTAATATCAGTCCATTTGGCTATTTTGTGGAAGTGATTAGGGATTGAAATGCTAAATACCAGAGGACTTTGTGAACATTAAAATTTCTTTTCTTGTTTCTTGTTTCCCATATTAACTATTATTTTACGGAAAGTAAAAGCTTTAACGGAAAGGAACTATTATTAATTTCATTTTTTTTTTTTTAATGTTTTCAACCGCCAAACCGATTTGTATCGATCCGCCCAATCCGCATCCGCCGGATTGGCGGACGGATGCGGATTGATTTTCTCCAATCCGCCAATCTGGCGGACGGATGGCGAATTAGAGATTTCGTGGCCGCAACCAATCCGCACCCACCCCTACTCTCCACCATGCCTCTTTGAACCACAACCATTCCACAACCAAAATTGGTATTTGGAAAAAACAAATTAACGGTTGACATCAGTAAAATTTGTTAATGGAGGGGGTGATTTGTAATGCGACTTTAAACCTTAGGGAGGCAACAAGGGACTACAGCCCATTGTTAAAAATTAAACCCAAACCTAGACAACAATTCCAAACCTAGGCAACAAGGGACTTTCCAGAAGATTTTGTTAAATATTAGGGATGAAAAAATATTTTGTTAAATATTAGGGATGAAATGTGCTATTGAGGCTAGGATTGCTGCTTGGACTTTCCTCCCTTAAGGTATTGTTAGCCATGCTTGTTATCAATGGACTTTATATATATATAGGAAACGAGTTCTTGTAATTTACTGTAACCTGATGTTGTGATCAGAAAATTGGGAATCCATTCAAATACTTCATTATGAGCATGGTCAGAAGTATGAGCCCCATTTTGACTTTTTGGACCACAAGATCAATCGAGAATTAGGTGGGCACTGTGTAGCCATTGTACTTATGTATCTATCTGATGTTAAGAGGGGTGGAGAAACAGTCTTTCCTGATTCAGAGGTATATTGTATTTGATGATTCTATGGTTCCTTCACATCTTTTGTTTTCTACTCTAGGAGCTAACTACTTGCTTTCTACTGTCTACATGCTAAACATACTCAACCAAAGGATGATAACTGGTCTGCCTGTGCTAAAGATGGCTATGCAAGTAAAATTGCTTTTGTTATTAACTGTTTCTCTCTAGTCTACATATTTGCCTCACCATGTTTGTCATTTGAGGGAACCTTCCAATATTATTTTTTTCTGGGTACAAAACTGGAGGGTTCATACCATCACAAAAAAACAAAAATGGAGTGTTTGTCTGATATATTTGGTGATTTGAACTAGAGAATGCCTGGAATGAATCTGCCTGTTATACTGGGGCCTCTAAAATTGTTTGTACTGATATCAACATTAAAAACAACATTTGCTATAAATTATATGCCATTGTGTTGAGATCTCAATAAGTTGTTTCAATGCTTTCATTGACCCATTTGGAAAATTATTGTGTGTGGTGACTGATACACTTCAATTTTTAGTATCACCATAATGCATGCATCACCATGTGAATTGTGTGGAATTGCCTGTTATTTCAGACAAAAAAATGGCAAAAACCAGTATGAAAATTGAGTGTTTGGTGTTTTATGATTCAAGTAATATGCATAGGTTGAGATTGTAAGATTCTGATCTTCCGAAAAGTGCCTTTTCAGATCGGCTAAAAGCAGTGATGGTTTTTCTGTTATTTGTATATAACCATTCAATTCTAATTTGTGTCGATGAAGAGAAATGCATGGAAGTGGATTGGAGGGACCCATTCCATCAAACATATCCCTTTTGAATCAATTAACTAAATTGAGAGTACAAAACATTCTTATAGCTCATTTATATGACAGTGATTATTGAATTTTGTTCACAAATAGTATATAATTTTTTATCATCATGCAGGTGGATTCTGTAGTTTACGTTGTTGACGCGTACGGCAAAGACAGATTTGCAGAGGCCAAAAAGGAGCTGGATGCCCTACATAAAAAAGAACAACAATACTCAACCTTGTTAACACCAGATGTTTAATTTTTTTGAAATTGATGCTGATTATGTTAAATTTTTGTTGGAATGAATTGGTTTTTGTTTTTTGGGGTTTAGAATAGGGTTTTGTGAATTGTTCCAATCAATGTTGCTGCTGCTGAGTTATGTGTTGAAACTTGGATATAGAAAATTTTATAATAAGACCTGTTTTGATTATGAATTCGTCCTATTTTGATTATGAATTCGCTAAATATTACAAGAGTATTGTTTTTTTGCTTTGGCGACTAATTTATTAGTTGCGACAAATAAATTATTTTTTTTCGTAAAAAATGACAATTGCCGACCAAGAGTTTTGGTCGAAAAAATACATCTATTGCCGACCAAAAATTTTGTTGGTCGTGGAAACTCACTTTTGCCGACCAACAGTTTTGGTCGCGAAAAGTAACAATTGGCGACCAAACTAATTTTGGTCGCAGAATGTCACAATTGGCAACCAAAATTTTTGGTCGCGAAATGTCACAATTGGCAACCAAACTTTTTGGTCGCGAAATGTGTCAATTGGCGACTAAGAAATTTGGTTGGCAAAAGGCGACTTTTCGCAACCAAAGTGTTTTAGCGACAAAATGAATTAGTCGCGGTAATTAAATATTTAGCGACTAAAAATTTAGTCGGCAAATTCAACTTTTGCCGACCAACGAAAATTTTGGTCGCGAATTACTTTTGCCGACCCTCAATTGGCGACCAAACTAGCGACCAAAAAAATTGGTCGCGAATAATTTTTACCGACCAAAAATAGACTTTTAGCGACCAATTTTTTTGTTGCTAAAAGTGTTAATTCTTGTAGTGTTCTTAAATGTGATATTAAAATATTATCCTAATGTGTATACTGTTGTCTTATTACATTTTCAATATATTCCGCCTCATGTTATAATGGATGCTGAAATGGTGTTCAAATAGATCTAAATCAAAATGTTTGGGTTGCCCAACCCAACCATATGGGCCTAAATCAAAGTTTCAAGCCTTTGATCATGGACAACGCAGGCAGGCTTAGTGGGCCATCTCACCCATATCTAAACCTTACTCTTGATTCGGATACGTGTCGGACCCGTACTGGCAGTTGTGGAATTTGCTATGAGAATCTATCAACCGGATCATATCATAGTACAAAAATTTAAAGCTTACGATAAAAGTTTTATAATAGCAATTACGACTAAAACGAGGAGTACAGAAAAAAGACGTGCATGATTTTGATATGGGATAATACTTGAGACCCCCTTGTGGGGGCACCCCCTCGAGCAAGGATCCTCGGCCGCCCTTTTGGGCAGCCGTTCCAACAGCCCCCCCAAAACGACGTCGTTTTGGGGGTTTTTTTGAATTTTTTTGAATTTTTTTCTTTTCTTCTTCCTCGTCGAGCTCGCCGGTGGGGAGGGGAGGGGAGGGGAAGGAGAGAGAGGGGGAGGGGAGGGGAAGAAGAGCCGCCGGTGGGCCGGACTGGAGGGGGCCATAATCATCGGGGGAGGAGGAGGAGGAGGAGGAGGAGGAGGAGGCGGGCCGGAGGCGGAGGCGCGGCGGTGCGGCTGCTGCGACGAAGGCTGGCGACGGCGAACTCGAGGCTGCTGCGACGAAGGCTGGCGACGGCGAGCTCGACGAGCTGCGACGAGGGGCGACGAAGGCTGGCGAGCTCGACGAGCTGGCGACTGCGAGCTCGCCCCGAGCAGCCATGGCGACGGGGAGCTCGGCAAGAACGAAGAAGAAGAAAAGAAAAAAGAAAAAAAAAAACAAAAATCCCCCCAAAACGACGTCGTTTTGGGGGGCTGCTGGGATGGCTGCCGCAAAAGGGCGGCCGATGATCCTGATTCCACCCCCTCACCCCCCCCTCCCCCTTGCCATGTGTCAGGGGGTGATTGGATGTGCAGGAAAGGAGGATCAATGAGAGAAGAGAGAGGGTCAAAAGGGGGTCTAAAAAAGGGGGTCTAAATCACCACCCTTATACGGTTCTATTTGGTAAACATTTATGGAAAATTTACCTATAAGTCCTACTTTTTGAAAAGTTGAATCATTTAGTCTTAAAATTTTTTTTATGTTCCATTTAGTCCCATTTACACATCAATCTAATGTTCGAAACATTAATTTGATGTTCGAAATCTAATGTTCGAAATATTAATCTGATGTTTGAAACATTGTAATGGGACCTTTCAGTTTATAAGAAAACTTTTAGGACTAAACAGTGTATAAGTTATTAATTTAGGATTTATTGGTGCATCTCCCAACATTTATTTGTAAAAAATAAAAAAATAAATGCCAAACCCACCATAAAAATTAGATTTTGAACCTACTTTGAGTTTTGAATTTTTATTTTATTTTATTTTATATTTTACGATGAAAATGAAATAAAAGTTTAATTCAACTAAGGCCAAGGTCACTTTGAAAGGCCACGTTTGTTTATCGAACTATGTCGAATGAAATTATTAATACAATAGAATTAAATGAGGTAATTACTAATATTGTGATATTAGATTGAATATATAAAATAAATTGTATTGTTTATATACTAGTGTGGCATATTAGTTGATTGAAATTAAATCTATGAAATTATATAAAAGTTCTCATTATATAAAATGTGACTTTATTATTTTTGTAAAATAGGGCAGTTTTCACTTTGGATTTGGTTCCTCTCTAGTCCATCATTAGATTGGAGGGTGTTGTGGGCCCTAATCTAAGCCCATCACGATAATTCAAATCGTTCAATATGTAGAATCCGTCAAGTATATCATTCTTCCAAAAAATTACATTGATCGGATATCGATAGTCACTTAATTATATTACACTTTTGTCATAATTTATTTTAAAAATCATACTTGCATTGACAAAAATGTGATCGGCTGAAATGTCTATTAATATCCGATCAATGTAATTTTTTGTAAGAATGATATATTTGATAGGCTCTACACATTGAACACTTTAGATTGTCAAGATAGACTCGGATCAAGTCAGATGCTTTCACTTTCAATCTCATGAAATTAGATGAGCAAACCCAAGTTTCCAATAGTATTGCAAGTCCTCCAATTAAAAGGGTTTTATAGTTCCACGCTACTCTTAATCCATGACAATTTTTCGAAATAAACATAATTTTTATAGGTCTACTTCACTACTAATCCAATTACACACTTCATCTTTGAAAATGATGAGACCTAAGGTGTTCACTGAATACTTTGAAAAAAAAATAATAATAAAAAACTAAGTTATATATATATATATATATATATATTAAAATAAAGAAAAATTCGTAACACATAATCTATTTGGAGTATTAACCATATGCCCTAGTTATAATATATGTGATTTTTAATTATGGCCTATTGTGATATTAGTTATTATTTGATTACGAACTATTGTGGCGTTAGTTATAATTCATTGTGACGTAAGTTATAACATATTGTGATTATTATATTAATTATAATTTAAAATATATTTTTAACATGCTTATGTTGTGTTTGGTTATGATTTATTATTTTTTTTATATGATAGTCAACATTACAAATGTTATAACTTCCATATAGTATACACCCCTTTTAAATTGTAGGAAAGCCTATGGTGTGCACCCTACCACAAATTGGTGTAATTTTACCATATGCACCCTACCACAAATTGGTATAATTTCGTAATATCAATTACAAAATACATAACCTCATCACAAATTAACGTAACAAAATATCTAATTTTTAATTCATGTAATAAAATTTTGTGATTTGATTACGATATTTTTTTGTCTTGACAATTTGTGATAATGTCAAATATTTTGTAATTGATATTATAAAATTTTATAATAAAATTATGTTAATTTATAATACGTTGCATATGATATCTGTCCAAAAAAGGTCACACCATAGACTTTTCCTTAAAATGGATATAGCAGCATGACCCATTAATATGATAGAATATGTTTTTGTCACACTTGTAAAATGTTTTGAACACCGAACACTTGTCATCTCTCTCTTTCTTTTTTTCTTTCTTTTTATTTTATTTTATTTTTTGCTCACCTTGATGCCACTTTGACACTTTAGAATAAGAAATGGTAAAATAAAATTAAACACCGTAAGTTGTTAGTTTTGAACAAGAATTTTATGTCTAATTCATTCAATTTTAAAAAATAAATTCTGCTTTCTCACTAACTTCCAAACTTGATTTTGTTTTACTATATTTTGAATGACTACAAAATTTGTTAGCCAAGAGGTCATGCATATCAACATGAAGTTAGAGAATGAAGTTAGAGATTCAATTTTGTCCATTTACATGTACCTTATATTTGTTTAAAATCTTTGTATATGTGTTTCTTATTAGATAATGTCTCAATGGGATCACATAATTAAATGTGGTGTTATCATTTATAAGAAACCTACAATTTAAGTGATTCAATTTAGTTAATAGGCTTAAGGGTATATGTGTTATGGACCTAATGTGTAGATACTAGTTGTATAATTTATATTTCTATGAGGGGCAGAAATAGAAATTAAAACATATTGGTTAAAGTTGGTTTTCATTCCTTTTGAACTTCCACAACCTTTCAGTTTTGAAAACCAATAAATAGAAATTAAAACCAATAATGGTTAAAGTTGGTTTTCATTCCTTTTGAACTTCCACAACCTTTCAGTTTTGAAAACCAATTACAACCTTTAAAAGGTTATGGTCCCTATTCCTTCCCAAGTGGGAAAAAGAACACTGCCATTTTTTCTAAATCCTCTCAAGGAGAAACATAAGGCGCCAAAAGGGAAAGGATTAGAAGGCAATAACATAATCAATAACAAAGAGTTTATTGATAATCACGCTTCCGTTTAACCGTTCATCAATGGATTCAGGTATGTCATTTTGTCTTGATTTCTTGATAATACACATGGTAAATGATTCGAAGTGTAAGGTTTATGTTCTGAAATTTATGTTTACAATTGGTATCAGAGCATGCATATCATGTGTCTTATCAGAATTGATATGCTTTATTCATTCTATTTAGTTTCCTGGAATCAGATTCTGAATTTTCTTATGGATGTAAATTATGTTTTTTTCCTGTTTTGTTCTGTGAAAATGGCAATCTGTTTTCTGGAATTGTAAAATGATTCGGTGAGCAGTTTTTTTTTTTTTTTTTTCTCAAATGGATGAACATCATGTATTTATATATATATATATATATATATATATATATAGATATATCTTGCGATTTGATCGGTTTAATTTTGAACATCATAAAAAAAAAATATTTGTTTTTGGACCCGTCAATTCTATTTATATATGTATGTATATAATTGGGATTGCTGCAGATTATATAACATATACGGGGTCACAAATTTAGAAATCTTTAAATTTAATGTAATTTCATACAACGTCTACAGAAATTTAATTTTCTAACATTCTCAATATAAGTCAATTAAAACAAGATGTCACAAAAGTGATCTCTCTTGTCTAGATTGTTTTATATGGAATGTTTTGATGTTCATGTCTGTGTATCTCATGCGGGTATTTATCGGTCCAAAGACATGATTAAGACTTGGCAGAATTACACACACATTTTGTGGTGATAAACATGTGCCAATTGTCAAGAAAACCTAATGTGAATAATAAATCCATCAAAAGATAGATTTGTTATTTGACATAACTTATTGTCAATGTTTGATCATTACAACAAAAATACCACTTACAGTTAATATCACTACCCAAAGGCTTGGTATTAATGTTGTGCTAGGTATCTTGAGATGTTGTCATTAAATTAATTTATTTAGAGATTATCTGTTTGGTAACTTAATGTGAGCATAATTGTTTATTCTTTTTATTTTCTTTTCTATTCAGCTTTAATGTCGACTACTTCAATCTCTGCCAACATGAACAATGTTCCAATGTTAAATGGAACAAACTTTAAGGACTGGAAAGAGAACATATTGATTGTTCTCGGCTGCATGGACATAGACTTGGCATTAAGGATGCCAAAACCGAATGCTCTCACTGCACAAAGTACTCCTGAGGAAATTGTGTACTTTGAAAAGTGGGATCGTTCTAACAGGCTAAGTCTTATGATCATGAAGCGTGGGATTCCAGAAGTCTTTCGGGGTGCAATAACAGAGGATGTTACCGTTGCCGGTGAATTTCTTTCAGAAATTCAAAAGCGTTTTGCTAAAAACGATAAGGCTGAAACAAGCACGCTTTTAGCAAGCTTGATTTCAATAAAGTATAAAGGCAAGGGTAATGTTCGCGAGTACATCATGGAAATGTCTCATCTTGCTTCAAAACTTAAGGCACTAAAGCTCGACCTATCTGATGATTTGCTCGTGCATTTAGTTCTCATCTCTCTTCCTGCACAATTTAACCAATTTAAGGTCAGTTATAACTGCCAGAAGGAGAAATGGACTCTCAATGAGCTCATTTCATTTTGTGTGCAAGAGGAAGAGAGATTGAAGCAAGAAAGGACTAAAAGTGCTCATCTGGCAAGCACCTCCAAGCATACGGGCAAAAGAAAGCATAAGGGAAAGGAAGTTGCTATTCCTCAGGGTCCGGAACCAAAGAAACAGACCAAAATAAAGAAATGTGGTGCCCATAGGACTACAGATGTCTTAGAATTAATTCATACGGACATTTGTGGCCCATTCCCTATGGCGTCTTGGAATGCTCAACAATATTTTATCACATTCATAGACGACTATTCCAGATATGGGTATCTATTTCTTATCCATGATGAAAAACCTACGTGATTCGTGATTAGATCAAGATTACCAAATTCCAAATCCCAACAATTCAAAACACACAACCTAAAATCATCAAGCACTTACGAGAGTGATTTTAGTTTGTTTGTTTTTAAGAATAAACAATAAATCGACACAAACGATTTTTTACGCGGAAAAAACCACAATTAAAGAACCTTCAATTGTAATCAAAAAACCACGGGCGAACCGCCACTGATCAATCCACTACTGAAGAACTAAAAGATTACAAAGATACCATACAAATTACCCAACCCAGTCAATTTGTCTCTGAATCTTCTGTAACTCTTTCACCACGCCTTCGTCACGGAACTGATCCTGAAGTTGATTCCACACCACAACTTCACTTGTCGAATTAACGACTACGTAAAGTATCAAACGCCTTTTGAAACTCTACGTAATAACCTTCGGATTCCACCGAAGAGAACTCTCTTGAATATGTTGTATCAAACTCTTTGATGTATGAATCTCAACTCATAAGTTTAGAACTCTCTCAAGAACATCAAAGAAAACTCACAAAACCTCAGAAGAAAACTTCAAACAAAACCCTAGAAAACCCTAAATCAGATCTAGGAAAAGTAAATCTAAAACAAGCCCAACAAGCGAATTTATAGAATCTGAGATCGCGAGGTCCGCTCGAGCGTGGGTATTCCCGCTCGAGCGGAGACTACAAAATTTGTGATTCATATAGCCTTCCCGCTCGAGCGTCCATTGCCCCGCTCGAGCGGGGAATCACACCATCCAGTACTTTGTTCATGCTGCGCAGAGATGCTGAGGACTAGCAATCCCCGCTCGAGCGTTACTTTCCCCGCTCGAGCGGGGAAGCCAAACTTGGAAAACCTGGAAAGCTCTAACAAATTACAATCTTGGTTTTGATTCACGGATTTTGACAACAAAGGGTCCTAACAATCTCCCCCTTTGTCAAATCTCGGACAAAACCATTCTAAGACAGTTTTCCTAAGCAAAAGCACACAAAAAACTAAAACAAGATGCCAAACTAGTCTAAAAACAACTTGCCAAGACGGAACAAACTAATCTAGAATCAAGTGCCAACTGATGAACCAATATGCAACAATCCACAACCAAACATGCGCGAGTACAATGAGCCTGAAAAAGAACAACGAAACACAAGCCAACCAAAAATCTGTGGAAAGAATTAAAATAGTAAAACAAATCCATCATAAAACATGATCCATCCACAAACATATATCAAAAATATAAAAAAACAACTGTATCAAGGATCAAGAAACCAAAAACTGTACCATCCAACTGTACTGTATCAAAAACTGAAACTATACCATCAAACTGCTGTATACCATCCAAAAATCTGTAATCACTCACTCCCCCTCTTTGGCCGGGAGAGGAAAAGAAGGAAGCAGAAAACAAAGGAACAAAAGCATCACGGAGCCGGAGGAGAAGGCGGCAGCTGAAGCAATGTCAAGATCTGAGCCAGTTGGGACGAAGACTACACCACAGAATCCTCAATCCGCTGAGAAGATGCCTCCAAAGCACGGAAACGAGAATCGGCAGTGGTCTCAAGGTCAGTGAGTCGCGCCTCAAAAATATCCATCCTGGCCTCAAGATGATCAAATCTGGTACTAACAGAACGCTCAAGTGACTGAAGCTGTCCATGAATGGTACGAACTGGAGGGTGCTGCTCCCCCTCACCAAGATCTCCACCAGCCACAGCATCATACTCGGCCTCCTCTGCCATGGCCTCATCAGCACTAGGACCTGCACTAGGACGTCCAGAACTAGAAGAGACCCCCCGAATGTGAGACTGACTCTGGGAGACAGTCTTCTTGGTAAATGGACGGGTAGGGGAGGCAAACTCATCCTCATCAGATGTGGGAACCGCAAATTTGGCTAAAAGCCGGTTGATGAGGCATCCATAAGGTAAACCAAGATTGGTGCGCTCAAAAGCAGCAACCATCTTCTGAATGATGAGGGTGGCAAGGTCTATGGGCCGGTTTTGGGCAATACACTCGAGAATAAAACCTTGATCTTGCTTAATCTCAGAACTATGGGTGGTAACAATGATATTTGCACACATGATGAGGTTGAGTAACCGAAAGTGAGGAAGAAGGTCATGTTGTTTAATCAGAGAACCTGAAGGCCAAGAACGAGAAGAACCACACAGAGTCTGAGTAACCTCATCAAAATTACAAGTGGGGCGAGATGGTACGGGAAAGGGATAATAAATAGGTGATCTACGACAAATCCCTAAAAGCTCATGAATAACATCAGTGGTGACAGTGATTTCTTTGGATCTCACCCAGGTCTTAAAAGAGGGGCCTATATCATCAAGACCATTCATATTACAGTAAAACTCCCGGATCCAAGTAAGGTTTTGTTGCCCAGAGAACAAAAGAACCCTATCACCTCCCAGGGAATCAAATAAAGACCGGATAGAGAGAGACTCAAAGGTAGATGGATGAACATTACGTTCAAGGTGTATGGAACGGGAATGGTAAGCTTCACGGTATAACTTAGCTTTTTCTGTTGATGGGAAGCGCTCGGTGTTATATGAAGGGCGAGAGGCTGTCGACTTACGACGTTTGTGGGTGGACATGACTAAACAGAACACACAAACCCCCAACCCAAGGAAAAAGAAAAACCATCAGAGAAAGCAAAAAGATTAGTACCACAATAATAAAACAACATGAGGCAATAAGGATATCAATTGATGCAAATAATGAAAGCATAAGAGAGACAATGCAAACATTAGTCCAATAGTGACATTGAGAAAGATATGTAAATACCAAGAACTGAATCAGGGCAAACAAATCGCAAGTTCAAAGATGGGATAATGGAGCAAAACTTACCAACACAAAAATCGGAACAAAATCCTGAATGTACACAATCATGAGGTCACATGGATGATTAAACCAAAAAGACCAATATAAGCAATCCACAGCAGACCATAGTGAAGATAAAAACCCCCAAAATGAAACCCAATAAAAAACAGAGTCAGAAACCCAAAATGAAAAACCCTAAGAGAAGGACAAATGAAAACAAAACTAGTAGACAAAAGAAACAAAAAACACAACTAAAATAGGAGCAACACAAAAAAACACTCAAAGACTCAATGGAAAAAACAATCAACACAGACAAACCTAATCAAACTGATTCAAACTCGAAATAAAAACGACTCAAGAACAGAGGAGAAGAAGAATGGAGATATACCTGAGGGAAAGAGAAGAGGAAACCAACCCAATGTGAAGGAGAGGCACTGAATCGCCGAAAAACCCTAGAAGAGGAAGAGTTGGAGGAGTTGAGAGGCAAAAATGAGTCAAAAAGTCGAAGGGAGGGAATTTATACAAAACCAGTCCGCTCGAGCGTATGGTTTGACGCTCGAGCGGGAGACAAACTTCGCGAATGCACGCTCGAGCGCGGAGAAAGCAGATCGAGCGGAAAATCACCCCTCCCAGAACTGCAAAAAGTACTGCAAGCCTCAAAACCACGCTCGAGCGTGGAACAGTCCGCTCGAGCGGAAATTTTTTTTTTTTTTTTTTTTTTTTTTTAATAAAACCACCTAGGATGTCCTGTAACAAGCAAGGTGGCAAAGTGAAAGACTATACCACAAGGAAAAAAAATCCATCAAACATGAGTCCTGAAATTTTTGAGAAAAAAAATGAAACACCTGCTCATGTATAAATCAGAAAGTATTAAATCAAAGCCATAAGCATCATGAGAATGCAAAACTCAAAAACACACATGAGATCTCATATAAATGATGTGTGTGTGTGCAATCCTTGAGAGCCACAAAGCTAGAATTAATCCTGGTAGTGATCTGATGGCTGGACCTCCAACAAGAGTGACTGTCAATCACAGAGAAAAGTCAAACCACTAGGAATCACGGGGTATTTGTTGAGTAAATGCGGAAGCTCCCCCTCAGACAATGATTTTTTTTTTTTTTTTAAACTTTTCTTTCTTGTGGGCACTCACTGGTGGCATACACGCTCAAGAGTATGGAGTCCAAACCAGAGAAGAATGAAATCAAAATGATGGCCTGGTTGGTGCCTCTGAGGTAGCCTTTTCCTAATGCCCGGAAATCATGTACTGAGGGAGAAACCATGGAAGTGAAATAAGATGGTAGATGGTTAAGAGACTTAACATCACCCATGATATACCAGTATAGGTCAATTCCTCTGAAAGAGTACAAGAAACACTGTCAGTGGTCCATAGAGAACTTTGATCACTTATGCGGAAACCCCTGCAACAGTTTATCTCAAGGATGTGTACAGAATGAGATCATGAAGTAAATGAGTATGGGCATTCAGAATGAGCTATGAACAAAGATTAATAAGATCTTGTATGCAATATAAGCAGTGTTCATTTAAAAGTTGATGCAAAGATATCAGAACTCAATCACAATGAGATTATCACATCCAAGAACAGTAAGTCAACCACTCACACTCACCTCACAAGAAAAACAGGAAACAACCCAGTTACTGAGACATTACACCCAAGGTCTTTCTAAGAAACTCAAATCGAAGAAGATCAAGGGGTTTTGTAAAAATATCAGCTTTTTGATGCTCAGTAGAAACATGTTCCAAAACAACAAGGCCTTCATCCACTAACTCTCGAATAAAATGATGACGGATGTCAATATGTTTGGTGCGAGAGTGTTGGACAGGATTTTTTGAAATGTTTATGGCACTTGTGTTATCACAAAAAAGAGTGAGAGTGTTCTGTTCTATTCCATAATCATGAAGCATTTGCTTCATCCACAACATTTGGGCACAACAACTCCCTGCAGCAATGTACTCAGCCTCAGCAGTGGAAAGAGAAATGGCATTTTGCTTTTTACTATGCCAAGAAACCAGATTATTCCCAAGGTAAAAACACCCCCCTGATGTACTTTTCCTATCATCAGCACATCCTGCCCAGTCGGCATCAGAAAAACCAGTAATTTCGGCTGTAGTATCAGTGGAAAACCAAACCCCATACCCCAAGGTCCCATTAACATACTTGATGATGCGTTTTACCGCAAGAAGGTGAGACTCTTTAGGACTGGCTTGGTAACGAGCACAAACACCGACACTGAAGGAAATATCAGGACGACTGGCTGTGAGATACAAAAGACTCCCTATCATACTCCTATAAAGGGTAGGATCAACATCAATACCAGAGGAATCTTTGGAAAGGTGAAGACTGGTGCTCATGGGAGTGCGTGCATGTTTGGCAGACTCAAGACCAAACTTAGACACAAGATTTTTAGCATACTTAGACTGAGAAACAAA
The DNA here is from genome assembly GCA_030407325.1 of Camellia japonica. Lineage (NCBI taxonomy): Eukaryota > Viridiplantae > Streptophyta > Magnoliopsida > Ericales > Theaceae > Camellia > Camellia japonica. The sequence continues at coordinate 74,150,126 of JAPPVO010000007.1, read as the reverse complement.
TATGCCCGAAGGAGACTGTTTAATTTGGAGACCCAAAAAATAAGACAACTCTCCCATCATGCTCATCTCAAACTCATGTGTCATGCAATCCGAAAAGTATTTCACAAGATGCTCAGCAGTAGATCCAAACACAATATCATCAACATATATCTGAGCAACAAGAATATGAGACTTGGTATGTTTCACAAATAAAGTCTTATCCACACTACCCCTTTGAAAATCATTATCAAGAAGAAAGGTAGTAAGCCTATCATACCAAGCCCGAGGGGCTTGTTTCAACCCATACAAAGCCTTGTCTAACTTGTAGACATGATTAGGACATTTAGGGTCCTCAAACCCTTTTGGTTGCTCAACATATGCCTCTTCTTTTAAGTACCCATTCAGAAAAGCACTTTTCACATCCATTTGAAACAATTTAAAGCCAAGAAAACATGCAACACCAAGCAAAATACGAATGGATTCGAGACGTGCAACTGGGGCAAACGTCTCATCATAGTCAATACCCTCTACTTGTGTGTAGCCTTGAGCAACCAACCTAGCTTTATTTCTCACAACAGTACCATTCTCATCAGATTTATTTTTAAAGATCCACTTGGTACCTATCACATTCATGTCTCTAGGTCTGGGAACAAGAGTCCAAACTTTGTTACGCTCAAATTGACCTAATTCTTCATGCATAGCATTGACCCAACTATCATCTAGCAAGGCCTCTTTAAAATTCTTAGGTTCAATTAAAGAAACATAACACATGTGTGATACCTCATCCCGAATCTGTCTTCGGGTTTTCATTCGATCCGAAACACTTCCAATTACCTGTTGAGCTGGATGATTCAGTTTCACCCTTGCTGATGGTTTAAGTTCAGGACTTGCGGTGATGGAAGCAACAGGAGTGATGTCCCTTTGAGCACTCTTGGGACTTGAACTTACCTGTGAGGATGGTGCTGTAACATTTTCTTGTGATTGAACCTCAGCTTCTCCTTGATTTGGTGGTTCAGTATCCAAGATTGGGGACTCACCATTGTCATCCTCATTTGATGCCGGAGTAGGAGAACCTGTGTCATCTATAACCACATTGATAGATTCCATTAATGATGAAGTTCGCAGGTTATAGACTCGAAAAGCCCTACTGTTGGTTGAATACCCTAGGAAAATACCTTCATCACTTCGGGAGTCAAATTTGCCCAAGGGCTCTCTATCTTTAAAGATGTAACACTTACTCCCAAAAGTTTTGAAGTATTTTACATTAGGTTTCAAACCCTTCCACAATTCATAAGGAGTTTGTAAAGTGCCGGGCCTTAAATACACACGATTTATGACATAAACAGCAGTATTTAGGGCTTCGGCCCAAAACTTGGAGGAAGACTCTTACTAAGGAGCATGACCCTAGCCATTTCTTGAACAACTCTGTTCTTCCTCTCAACCACTCCATTTTGTTGTGGAGTAATAGGTGCAGAAAACTCATGCTTAATACCATGCATATCACAAAAATCCGAAAATGAACTATTTTCAAATTCACGACCATGATCAGTTCGGATTCTTATGATACGCCCAATAGAAACACCCTGTTCATTTTGGATTTTAAGGACTAAAGCCTGGAAAGCATTAAACGTATCAGATTTTTCCCTTAAAAAATTTACCCATGAGAATCGAGTAAAATCATCAACAGTTAAAAAAATGTATCTTTTACCTCCAATGCTTTCAGTGCGAGTAGGCCCATTAAATCCATGTGAACCAATTCAAGAGGACGTTTGGTTGTAAAGCTGTTCACCTTTTTATGAGGGGCACGGGTTTGCTTGCCAAGCTGACATGGTCCACACACATGGCTCAAATTCTTACCTAGTTTAGGTACTCCTCTCACAAGTTCTTTGTTGGCTATCTTAGTTAGGTCTCTGAAATTCATGTGACCTAATCTTTGATGCCACAGATCAATGTTACTAATGATGGCAGAATGACAAGTGAGATCATTAGTAGTAAGAATCCCATAGCAGTTATCAGATGTGCGAACCCCATGTAAAACAGTATTTCCCTTTTTATCCAAAATTTCACATTTATCTTTTGAAAACAATACTTCATGATGGGAATCACACATTTGACTAATGCTCAAAAGATTAGCTTTAAGGCCATCAACAAGTAAGGCATTATCTAGCTTGGGAAGACCAGCAACACTTATAGAGCCCTTACCAATGACTCTAGAAGTGCCGCCATCTCCAAAGGTAACAATTCCTCCTTCATATTTTTCAAGAGAGGTGAAGTAGGATTTGTTACCGGACATATGACGAGAGCACCCACTATCAAGATACCACATGTGTGAGTCACGTGCTTTTAGAGCAGTGTGAGCAACAAAACAAGTCAAATCATCTTTTCTAACCCAAATCTTTTTAGTCTTGGTGTTCTGCCTAGACATGTAAGGTTGTCTCCTAACCCAAAAAGTATTAGAATTTCTACCCTTTTGAGACACCTTACCAAACAGTTCAAAACAGTAAGGACGAATGTGGCCATACCTACCACAGTGATGACAAATAAAAACAGGTTTTACCTCTCTTTTGTTGATCTTACCTGCTTTTGCTTGATGAAGAGAAGAATCATCCTGGTCTACCTTCAATTTGCCCTTTGCTTGAGTCTTCAAGTTATGTGAGGTAGAGGCTTGTCCCTTTTGAGCTGTCGCACCATAGCCTAGCCCTCTTTTGTCAGAACCCATTTGTTGAGACCCGAGAATGTCTTCTAGAGATCTGGAACCTTTGTTCCACATGGCAATTGTTGCTCGAGCAATACGGAGTTCTTCATCTTTCTGTTTGACTTTCTCTTCCAATGCAGCTTGTGACAGCTCAAGACTTTCAAGCTTTTCTTCATATGTGGAATACACCTTCAAAAGTTCATTCCTTTCAGTTTCACAGGATAGGAGTTTTCCACATAAGTCTTGCCTGTCACTTGAGATCTTGATGACATTCTGTTTTGCTGTCAAGAGTTCTCCTTTGAGCCGGACATTCTCACTCTCGCATGTTTTAAGCTTGAGAGAGAGTTTGTCGTTGGTTTTAGACAAATTCAGAGATTCCTCGTACAGCTTCTCGTAAGCTTGTTGTAGCTCATCGCCATTGATCTCATCAAGGTCTTCAGATATTTCATCATCCTCTCTTTGCTCCTCATTCTTCTTGACCTCGTCCACTCTAGCAACCAAGACAGATAAGTTGCTGGATGGAGGTGGAGGTGAATCTCCTCTTTCATGGAATTGGCTCAGAATTTCCCATGCATCTTTAGCCTTTGTGCAGTGAACGACCCGTTGCTGTTCTTCATTAGAAATTGCTCCACGAATAATGATTAGGGCTCTCTGATTGCCCGGATTATCTGCACCTTCTGTATCTTCTTCAATGGTTTGCCAACCTTCTGGTTCAAAGGCTCTCAGAAAAGCCCTCATTCTGATTTTCCAATACAGGTAGTTGGTCCCATCAAAGGTGGGAGCATGATGCAAGTTCTGACCACGGGCTGATTCCGAAGGCTTTGGAAGAGGTTGAGAAACCGTGGCCCAAAATGCCATGAAAGCACTATCCCCATCTTCACCAGATTCAGGTTCTTCGGGTTCTTGCTCCGACCCGCTTTCATCATCCCAAGTTACGGTGTAGACTTTCTTCCGATTCTTCTTCGTAGGGCATTCAAGGGACATATGGCCAAACCCTTGACATTCATAACACCTGACCCCTGGCCCCCTTACAATCTTCTTTTCAGTAGTTTGAGCAAATTTTGGTGGAAAAGCTTTAGGTTTGTCATTACTCTTATCTTTTGAAATAGGGGCTCTGAAATTAGGCTTCTTTTTCAAAAATTTTTTAAACTGTTTTGTAAGCATAGCCGTCATCTCAGATTCTAGATCAAATTCAGTCTCCGGAGGTTTTGCAGTCTCATGAGCACTCGTGAAAGCCATAGTTTCTTTTTGCTTTTTCTTTGAAATTTGATGGGCTTCATAAGTCTGTAAATTTCCAACCAATTGATCGAGCTTGAGGGTATCAACATTCTGAGCCTCCTCAATGGCTGTCACCTTTGATTGGAACCTCTCGGGAAGGGACCTCAAAATTTTTCCAACAACTTTTGCTTCCGGGATTTTTTCACCGAGAGTGAAACAGGAATTCACGATATCACTGAGTTTTGCATAGAAATCATCAAACGTCTCATCGTCTCGCATAAAAAGGGTTTCAAAGGCGGAGGTGAGACGTTGAAGTTTTGACCTTTTAACAGAGGTAGTACCTTCGTGAATTGTTTCAAGAATATCCCACGCCTCTTTTGCTATTTCACACGTGCAAATTCGACGGAATTCTTCAGGTGTGACAGAGCAGAAGAGGGAGTTGAGAGCCTTGCTGTTCCAACTCGAGTTCTGGTAATCAGTTGTGTCCCATTTATCAAGGGGTTTAGGAATATCAATGCCATTAACGGTGATCATAGGTTCACTCCACCCAAAGATTACACAGTGCCAAACTTTCTCATCGATAGATTTTAAAAATGCTCTCATACGAGCTTTCCAATAAGAATAGTTTGTACCGTCTAGTAAAGGGGGTCTATGAGTCGAGTTACCTTCACGAATAGAATCCATGAAACTAGTCACACAAAATCACACTCCTATAGTTTTGAAAAAACAAAGAGTGACCCGCTCTGATACCAATTGAAAAACCTACGTGATTCGTGATTAGATCAAGATTACAAATTCCAAATCCCAACAATTCAAAACACACAACCTAAAATCATCAAGCACTTACGAGAGTGATTTTAGTTTGTTTGTTTTTAAGAATAAACAATAAATCGACACAAACGATTTTTTACGTGGAAAAAACCACAATTGAAGAACCTTCAATTGTAATAAAAAAACCACGGGCGAACCGCCACTGATCAATCCACTACTGAAGAACTAAAAGATTACAAAGATACCATACAAATTACCCAACCCAGTCAATTTGTCTCTGAATCTTCTGTAACTCTTTCACCACGCCTTCGTCACGGAACTGATCCTGAAGTTGATTCCACACCACAACTTCACTTGTCGAATTAACGACTACGTAAAGTATCAAACGCCTTTTGAAACTCTACGTAATAACCTTCGGATTCCACCGAAGAGAACTCTCTTGAATATGTTGTATCAAACTCTTTGATGTATGAATCTCAACTCATAAGTTTAGAACTCTCTCAAGAACATCAAAGAAAAACTCACAAAACCTCAGAAGAAAACTTCAAACAAAACCCTAGAAAACCCTAAACCAGATCTAGGAAAAGTAAATCTAAAACAAGCCCAACAAGCGAATTTATAGAATCTGAGATCGCGAGGTCCGCTCGAGCGTGGGTCTTCCCGCTCGAGCGGAGACTACAAAATTTGTGATTCATATAGCCTTCCCGCTCGAGCGGGGAATCACACCATCCAGTACTTTGTTCATGCTGCGCAGAGATGCTGAGGACTAGCAATCCCCGCTCGAGCGGGGAAGCCAAACTTGGAAAACCTGGAAAGCTCTAACAAATTACAATCTTGGTTTTGATTCACGGATTTTGACAACAAAGGGTCCTAACACATGAGAAATCACAGTCTTTGGACGTATTCAAAAAATTTAAGGCCAAAGTTGAGTTACAACTCAACAAACGGATTAAAAGTGTCAGGTCTGACCGTGGTGGTGAATACTATGGCAGATATGATGGATCAGGTGAACAACGTCCAGGACCGTTTGCAAAATACCTGGAGGAATGTGGAATCGTTCCACAATACACCATGCCAGGATCACCTAGCATGAATGGTGTATCTGAGAGACGAAACCGGACTCTTAAGGATATGGTAAGAAGTATGATCAGTCATTCTACTTTACCAGAGTCCCTCTGGGGTGAGGCTCTAAAGACAGCAACTTATATCTTAAATCGGGTGCCAACTAAAGCAGTTGTAAAAACACCTTATGAGCTTTGGGTTGGGCGAAAGCCTAGTCTAAAACATTTGCATGTGTGGGGGTGTCCTGCTGAGGCGAGGCCTTATAAACCTCATGAACGAAAATTGGACTCTAAAACCATTAGCAGCTACTTTATTGGCTATGCCGAACGATCACAGGGTTACAAGTTTTATGATCCCACAAATAGGTCAATATTTGAGACGGGAATTGCAACATTTTTTGAGGATGTTGAGTTTGGGGGGAGAAATCCAGTTAGAGACATTGTCTTTGAGGAGGAAGCAGGAGTAATCCCACTTCCTACTACTACTTTTGACCAATCACAGGTTCCTATACCTGTCATTGCTCGAGAAGTAATTTCGGATCCTCAACCAGACAATGTTGTTCAAGATAATATAGTTCAAACCCCCATTCAAGATGAGTTAATTGTTCCTGAGGAACAAACTCTACAACCTCAACCTCAAGAATCTGTGCCATTAAGGCGATCCACAAGAGAAAGGAGATTTGCACTTTCAGATGATTATATTGTATATCTCCAGGAACATGAGGTAGAAAATGGAATGTCGAAAGATGATCCAATCAACTTTCGTCAAGCCATGGAAAGTTCCAACTCTCATAAGTGGATAGAAGCCATGAATGAAGAATATAAGTCTATGCAAGACAATAAAGTTTGGGAACTTGTCTCATTACCAGTTGGTGCGAAGCCCGTAGGTTGTAAATGGATATTTAAAACCAAAAGGGATTCAAATGGTAATGTGGAGAGGTATAAGGCACGTCTTGTAGCCAAAGGCTTTACTCAAAAAGAAGGAATTGACTTTAAAGAAACTTTCTCTCCAGTTTCTTCGAAAGATTCTTTTAGGACAATTATGGCGCTTGTTGCATATTTTGATCTTGAGTTGCATCAGATGGATGTCAAAACAGCTTTTCTTAATGGTGACATTAAAGAAACAATTTATATGGTGCAGCCAGAAAACTTTGTGTCAGGAGACCCAAAGAATATGGTTTGCAAATTGACTAAATCCATCTATGGAGTCAAACAAGCTTCTCGTCAGTGGTACTTCAAATTTCATCAAGTTCTCACTTCGTATGGTTTTGAAACTAATGTTGTTAATGAATGTGTGTATCACAAGTTCAGTGGGAGTAAACACATATTTTTGGTTTTATATGTTGACGACATATTGCTTGCCACAAACGATATAAACTTATTGCATGACACCAAGAGATTTCTATCTAAGAATTTTGAAATGAAAGATCTTGGTGATGCTTCCTTTGTATTAGGAATCGAAATACACCGAGATCGTTCTCGGGGTATTCTGGGATTATCACAAAGGAGCTATATCGAAAAAGTACTCAATAGATTTGGCATGCAAAATTGTAAATCAGGTGAAACCCCGGTTGCTAAGGGAGACAAGTTTAGTCTCAGCCAATGCCCGAAGAACAGTCTTGAAATTCAAGAAATGCAAAAGATTCCTTATGCCTCGGCTGTAGGGAGTCTAATGTATGCTCAAGTATGTACGCGTCCGGATATTGCGTTTATAGTTGGCATGTTAGGCAGATATTTAAGTAATCCTGGCATGGATCATTGGAAAGCAGTCAAGCGTGCTATGCGATATTTACAGAGAACAAAGGAATATATACTCACATATAGGAGATCGGATAAGTTAGAGGTCATTGGATATTCCGACTCCGATTTTGCTGGATGCCAAGACAGTAGGAAATCCACATCAGGCTATATTTATCTGTTAGCTGGCGGAGCAATTTCTTGGAGGTCTGCAAAGCAGACGCTCATAGCTTCATCCACCATGGCCGCAAAATTTGTAGCATGTTATGAGGCATCAAACCAAGGGATATGGCTGCGGAATTTTGTCACTGGGTTGCGTATTTTGGAAGGCACTGAAAGACCACTTAAGTTATATTGTGACAATAAGTCTGCAGTTTTATATTCCAATAACAACAGGAGCTCGACAAAATCAAAGCATATTGATATCAAGTTCCTAGTTGTAAAAGAAAGAGTGCAGAGTGGACAGATTTCCATAGAGCACATTGGGACAAACTCCATGATAGCGGATCCACTTACGAAGGGACTACCACCCAAGGTCTTTCATGAGCACACTGCTCAGATGGGTGTTGTTCTATTTGAGAACATTCTGGTTTAGTAGGAGTTTGTATTTATATTACTGCTTTATGTCAGCCTTGAGTTTTATCTATGTAATTAGATTAATTTCTGCAGAAATGAAATATTCAGTTTATTACGCTCTGTTACGTATTGTGAAGTATTGATCTCAATAAAGTTAAGTACGACCAGTTGGAAATAGGCATGTATGGATCACATCACATGTAATTTCCATGCTACGCATCCATGATTGATCTATGTCATTTAGCTGTATTAGTATACGTGATCATTGGTGGGTCGAGTTACGATTGATGTAACGAAGACCGCTTTGATCCTATATTAATATAGTTAATGGACAAGATTGTTTGGATACCCTCAAGTTATGATAACAAATTTCTGAGCTCACTAAAGTTAAGCACATTTTTCAGGATACATATGTGGTCCAGTGGAAGATTGTTAGATAATGTCTCAATGGGACCACATAATTAAATGTGGTGTTATCATTTATAAGAAGCCTACAATTTAAGTGATTCAATTTAGTTAATAGGCTTAAGGGTATATGTGTTATGGACCTAATGTGTAGATACTAGTTGTATAATTTCTATTTCTATTAGGGGCAGAAATAGAAATTAAAACATATTGGTTAAAGTTGGTTTTCATTCCTTTTGAACTTCCACAACCTTTCAGTTTTGAAAACCAATAAATAGAAATTAAAACCAATAATGGTTAAAGTTGGTTTTCATTCCTTTTGAACTTCCACAACCTTTCAGTTTTGAAAACCAATTACAACCTTTAAAAGGTTATGGTCCCTATTCCTTCCCAAGTGGGAAAAAGAACACTGCCATTTTTTCTAAATCCTCTCAAGGAGAAACATAAGGCGTCAAAGGGGAAAGGATTAGAAGGCAATAACATAATCAATAACAAAGAGTTTATTGATAATCACGCTTCCGTTTAACCGTTCATCAATGGATTTAGGTATGTAATTTTGTCTTGATTTCTTGATAATACACATGGTAAATGATCCGAAGTGTAAGGTTTATGTTCTGAAATTTATGTTTACAATTCTTATTTGATTTTCTTTCATCAATTGACGTAAACAAAAACAAAAATGTTTATCATGACAAAAATTTCGGAACCACTATTAAATCCAACACTTTTCTTAAGTACAACAACAACCAACACATCATTTCAAAATTTAAACTTCGAAAAGTTTAGAATAAAATTAAGGATAAATTATGTTGTCAACTTGAATTATTAGTATCAGTTTACTCACTTGACCAAAAATATTGTATTTTTCCTCCTCCCAATATTAATTTATATCAATGTGAACCTTCTGTTAAGGTTTCACTACATAAATGGATGAAAATTTAATGTGATTTGCATATAACCACTACAAAAAAAAGCACTTTTGGCGACTAAATTTTTAGTCGCCAAAAGTCTGTTTTTAGTCGCCGAAAGTCAAAATTTTACTTTCCCCGACAAAATTTTTTAGTCGCCACATTTGTCGCCTATATATGGTCGCCGGAGGTATTGGCGACTACATTTTTTTAGTCGGCAAAAAATAGCTCTTTAGCGACCAACTTTTTAGTCGCCAATAGTGTTTTACACTTTTGAAAATCAGACATTTACCGACTAATAATTTAGTCGCCAAAACCCTCTGAATCGCCGACTAAACGGCTTAGTCGCCAAAATGAAGACTTTTGGCGACTAAATTTTTAGTCGCCAAAGGTGTTTCCAGCGAAAAAAAAAAAACCCACTTTTTTTTGCTTTTCCTGAGTTTCGAACCCCAACCGTCCCACATTCCAAACCTTTTTGCATCACACTCCCTCCACTATGTCACTACAACATCATATGAATATATATGCAATATATATTATTTATATAGTATATTAATCGGTATTAATACAAAGCTATATATAAATATAATTATTTTTATTTAATATAATTTATGTAAAAAATAAATTATTTATTAAAAAAAAATTTAGGCCACTTTTGGCGACTAAAACCATTATTTAGTCGTCAATTCTATTATTTTGGGCTACTAATTAATTTTTTGTCGCTCAAAAAATAAGTTCCAATTAAAAATCAGCAGTTTTGGCGACGAAACCTATTTTTAGTCACCAAAAACGTCCCCTTTTGGCTACTAAACTGAATTTTAGTCGCCAATACTCAGTTTTTAGCTACTAATTTTTTTTTTGTAGCCAAAAAGCTTCACTTTCAGCGACCAATCTGTTTTTAGTCGGCAAAACACCTACAATCGGCGACCAATCTGCTTTTTAGTCGCCAAAACCATCACTTTTGGCTACTAAATTATTTTAGTCGTCAAAACTGTCACTTTTGGCTACTAAACAACCTTTAGTCGCCAAAACCCCTACATTCGGCGACTAAACTGCCTTTTAGTCGCTAAAACCATTGTATTCAGCGACTAAAGTCTTCTAGTCGGCAAAAGTGTTCAATTTTGGTGACTAATTCCATTTTAGTCGCCATTTCTACTACTTTCAGCGACGAAAAATTCAATTTTGGTCGCCAAAAACGCTTTTTCTTGTAGTGAACATCTCAAAAATTGTGGAATACTTAAAACATTATTTTCTTTTTCCCTTATTTTCTGTGTTTTTAATCTACAACAGTAGCCATGATGACCATAATGTAGTCAACCATGACTGCTAATGTGGATAAGAGTAAGGACTGAAGGAGAAAGAGAAATGAAGGAGAAGAGAAGAATGATATTAGTTTAAATATTTCACAATATTTTAGATGCCATGTGTAAGACTCGTGTCAAATTTTTATCCATTTATGTAGCGACAACAAAATATTCATATTTATACAAATTGATAGTTTAGAAGTATAAAGTATAGCATTTTTTCATAAATTATTTTTAAAATTTTATTTTAGAAATAAATAGGGATAGTCGAAAACAGGGAGGTGATGGTTGAAGCTCAAGGTGGTTCTCGTCAACAATGATTGGAGGGGATTGAAGGATGTAGTATAAGAGAGATGATGAAATGACAAAATATTTAGAAAACAAGAGGGGGAAAAAGAAATTTTTTTTTTTCCCTGTTGGAATAATTCTACGTATACTAATAATTACTGAAAGTCTTACTAAAAATACAAGAGGCTAAATATGAGTAGTTGTCAAAAAAAAGTAATGATATTTAATCATCCACTGATGTTTGGACATGTATATTTTTAGTAAGAATTTAAATAGATATAATACTAGTATTAACCCGTGCTATGCACAGCACGTAAAAAATTAATAATATATTATACAAAATAATATAAATAGTTAATTTTTGTATGCAAATCATGAAAATGGCGAAGATTGAAATTTACAATTTAAGTCCCATAATTTTATCACAATTTATTTATTATTTTTTAATTTGTCAAAAATTTAATCATGTAACTTTCAACCCCCCTTGCTACAATTACAAACTTAGGTGAGCTCAACCCAAGCAACTTGAGTCGAGCTTAAAATTTTTTAAAGATTGAACAACACAGTTTTTAATTGTGGAACTATACAGAAATTTAAAAATTCAAATTAAATTTGAGTGGATTTGGACAGAAACACCAAATAACCTAAGCAACTAAAACAAAATTTTATATATATATATATATATAAATATATAAATTATTTGCTAATTTATTTTTTTAAATAATAAATAAAATTAATTAAAAATTTAATATTAATGAACAAAAGAAAAAAAAATATATTTAAGATTTCCAATAGAATTTTTCTTGAAAATATTTTAAAAAATACACATTTTAAAAAAGGATCATCGAATAAAGGGTTGTTTGGAAAGTGCTATATTAGCTCACTTTTTTTTTAATTTTTAATTTTTATCTTTTTTGGGTTACTTCACATCTCTACTTTTTTACACATCTTCTTGCAAAAAGTAAAAAAATATACTTAATTATCTTTTTTGATCACATCACATCTTTACGTTTCTGTACATATTTTCGTAAAAAGTAAAAAAATATATTTATTTAACACTTCCTAAACTACCATTGATATTAAAAAAATTACTTTTTATAATAGCATAAATAATTTAAATATGATTTTTTAGAAATTCTTTTTAATTTAAGAATTACAATAAAATATTAAATAGAATAAAAACAAATTTCTTGCAAAACAAAAGTATTTGAATAAAAAAAAAAGGTAAGAAGAAAATTTAATATGGTATTGTCATTTAATCTGAAAATAATTCTAGATGAATAATAAATTATCACCTATAACTCTCTTTTTTTAAATAAAAAAGTTTAACGAACTATCACTTTTAATAAAAATAAAATTAACATTTCTTTCCAATTTATTTTAGCAAAAGTAACTTTTTAACAATTTGAGCCAAAGATATCTTTATTTTTTTATTTTAATTTCTTTAATTGACAATTGAGATTAAAAAAGAAAAATCTAACAAAATTCACCATGTTTGATAAGTGCTAAAAAAGTTATGTTTTGTTCTTTTGGTAAAAAAAGTTACATTAAAAAATATTATTGTTCAAGTCCTTATAATTTAGAAGGATATAATTTTTTTATATAATAATAATAATAATAATAGCAATTAATAATTTGAACACATGTACTTAACATAAATTATATAATAATATTATGACACATGTGAATATTGATCTCATTCTAATTGTAGTAATATAATTTGAAGAAAATTTAGATTTGAAATTTTATTTTATAATTTAATAAATGATGCAAAATTTAAGGAATGAATATTGATCTCATTCCAATTATAATAACATAATTTAAGTAAGAATCCAAATTTGAAATTTTATTTTACGAATATAAAATTAATTTATAGACCCATCTATTAACAAAATTAAACAAAATAAAAAAAAAAATGAGGAAAAAAAATTACAACTTTCAACCTTAATGAAATGACAATATTTTACAATTATAATAGTATATAGATATATAGATAAATCATGGAATATATCATTATTTAAAACTTATATATTATGGGATAAATCATTATAATTTTAAATTTAAATTAATGGAATGCTTTCTATATTTAGTGTCCCTCAAATTTGAATTTTGAAATGAATTAGTATACTTTCTATTTTTTATTTTATACATTTGATATACTTTCTATTTGAAAGTCATAAATAAAGAGATATTAAATATATATATATATATATATATTGCTTGAATGAGAGCTATAGAGGATTTTTTTTAATTATTTAAAATCAAAAAATTAAAAATTTTAGTTTGAGATATTGGAACTCCCACAAGACTTGTGGTTAGAAACCCCTTTTACTTACATAATATATAGATATAGATAGATTTAATAAGAATTTATATTTGTTTTAGATATTTTTTTTAATATACAATTTATTTTTTTAGATTTTTTTATAAAAATAATTTAACAATCTCATCACTAACTATAGTATAAAGGAGAAGTTGAAAATGTGTGTAACAGTAGATATGGAAAAAGTCAAAAAGGCTTGTGGGTTGGGAGAAATCAATAGATACTGAGATTTTTTTTTTAAATCAAAAAATTAAAAAATTAAATTTGGGATATTAGAACTCCCACAAAACTTGTGGGTTAGAATTCATTTTTCCTTATATAATATATAGATATAGATTACCCTTCTTTTTTTTTTTCTTTTTGTAGAATTTAATAAAATTTTAAATTGATTCCATTCTTAAAATCGAAAATAGGCTCCTAACAAATTTTGCAATCAATTTTTAAAATTTTTGTAAACATAAATGCTACCAAATAGACTGTAGCATATTGGCAGGATTGTATTGGAGCAATTGATGAAACACATGTTACTGCACGGGTTACGGGACCAGAAGCTCCAACATATTTTGGTAGGAAATACTGTCACACCCAAAATATCATTGCCGCGTGTGATTTTGATATGTGTTTCACCTTTGTATCGCTTGAATAAGAAGAAAGTATGCATAATAGTTGCATCTTCAATGAGATAATGACAAATGACAATATTCCTTTTCCACATCCTGAAGGATGTATCATACAATAATGACAAATTTCAGTACATAATGTTTAGAAAAATAAAAATAAAAATATCGCCGTATTTAATTTGAATTTTTGATAATTTTGTAGGCAAATATTATATTGTCGGTGGTAGCTATCCGTACCGCACAGGTTACCTAGCACCATTCAAACGTAACCGTTACCACCAATAACAATTCCACGTTACTGAAAGGCGTAGGATAGCAGACAACCCTAGGAATTTATTTAACAAAGTTCACGCGTCATTACAAAGTGTGGTGGAATGCACTTTCGGAGCATGGAAAAATCAATAGGGGTTTATTCAAAATATGCCTCAATATGATTTCGCAAATGTGCAAGTGTAGTTGGTTGGTACATCAATGGCGTTACATAACTATATACGTAGAAATATTGGCAATCCAACGACTGTTAATGTCACGGCCCAAAAACCTGCCCCTATAGGTTTAATGTCGTAACCGGCCAGTAATCCTAGGTGTAATGTCCAGAAAAAATTGGGCAGGGTATATCTATTTATACAACAAACCCACCTGATAGACAAACACACATATATATAGCTAACTATTCCATATATCCATTATTTAATCCCAAATGCCAAATACATGCTGTTCACATATCAATACCCATGTTCCAATCCCAAGCATGCATTTTACAACAAGTATGAAATGTAAACCAAACAGATAATAAGTGCTCTACAGGCTTACAAATTTATCTAATAACATTCTTGATTACATAAAATGAAGTTTCAACTCAACGCAAATACAACCTTGGGCTTACATTCAATAAATAACCATAAAACAAAAATGAAGCCTCTGCTCCGAGTCCTTCCAAGTCAGTGCCTTTGTGGAGGCATAGTACCTGTACCTGAAATGGTTTCGCTTATAGGGTGAGTCACAGCCCAATAGAGATATACTACACAACATATGGACCATAACAAGACTAAAGAGGAGTATGCTCATGCTATGCTCATGATAAAATAGTTTATCTCTCTTTTTATAAAGCATGCAATGTTGAGATGCAACAACAAATATAAAACCATTTCTATTTTGAACCATATCTGTTACATGAATACGAGCTCTGTGAATCTCTAGGTGAGTGTCTGGAAGTAGGCCCTAATGCACTACCGTTGTCATTTTTACCAGTAAACTGGAAGGCTCAACACCTAATTGCGTGGTTCTACACCCCCTACCCAGATTCACCAAGTATTCATCTTTTTGCAAACAGATAAATTTCCAAACATTTCTTAAAAACATATATATTTCCAATGAAATGAATGTAATGCAATGTCCAATGCAACAAATGAGGAATGTGGTTCAATTTACCTCAGTCTCATGCATTTCTATAACAATCATGACTATCCTCCACCGATAGCCCAAAATAGCTATTTCTAAACAGATATTTAAACAATTAAATTTCAAAAATTCTGATAAATACAATCTATTCCACATCTCATCAAATATGAACAACTACACTAGTTTTCATATCACAATCACGTCCGGTAACCTCTCAAGGTCCATTTCTAACCGTGACGGTTTTATTCCAACAGATACATTAAGCAAAATAATACCGTTAATGCCAAAGGAAACATCATTTTCTTTCCAAACTCATTCTCCAAGCATTATTCAACTATGACATTCTATTTTGATCAAAAGCCCCAAAAGTTAAACATAATTCTTTTGTTTTCTTTAAAAATGCTCTTTTGGTAACCGATCGAGTCGGAGTCCGTTTTTGTTCAAATTTAAAATGTAGCTTTTTCATAACCTTACAAACATATTCCAAGTTTACACTTTCGCAATTTGGGCATCAACTCTTTATTTTTCTCAAAATTTCTCTTATGAGCAAATAAATCACAAATTTTTCAAAAAATCTAATTAAATTATATACAACTCTAACCTCCATATAATCAAGTAAAAGTGCCTAAAAAAGTGTAGGGAAAATCCCTACCACAAACCAAGAAGCTTTCAAATTTTTTGGCAATAGAAATTAAATATGTTCGGAGCCAAACGATGTCTTTTCGCCCTCTATGTTTTGATCCAAAGCACTAGGGGGTCAAAAATGACTTACACTAGATCAAACCCATGAAAAACCAACTTGGAACCCCCTTTTTCTTTCTCTCAGCAAGAACTCCCAAAAGTATGAAGAAAAAAAATCTATTAGGTTATTATTTATAGATATTTTCTTTTTTTGTTGTTTTGTTTTTAACTAAACAAATATCTAACCATATATACACACACACACACATATATATATATATATATATATATATATATATCTATCAATTAAAAATGCATTTCAACATCTTTAATGACAAAAGTAAATATAATATTTTCTCACCACAAAATATATTTCGTTTAATGGTACACACCATAAATATTCACAACTCTTTTATGGTAATCAAATAATAATAATAAAACCACAACAATATTACATGGTTACTAACGGGTCACGATTCAATCAATTGGGTCCAAAATGAATGGAGTTTAATAGTTTAAAATAAATCCCCAACTGAGATTAAAGTATAAATTCAATTTGATTCAACTCATTACAACCTTCCCCTCTTAAAGAATTTTGTCCTCGAAATTTAAACTAAATAACCTCGCTGAATCAAAATCAATTACGACCTTAGAAACGCAATCATGGCATGATAACACAACCTCTCAATTAAACATAAGAAATTCACCTTATTCCATAACATATACAATGTACATCCTAATATCAAAATAACATTTCTATTACAACTCTCAAATATCGATAAAAAGGTCCGGATACTTCTCACGGACTTCAGCCTCACGTTCTCAAGTCACCTCCTCAACCCCGTGGTGTCTCCATAACACTTTCACCAAGGGAATTGTCTTGCCACGCAAGACCTGATCCCGAGTGTCTAAGATCCTCACTGGTCTCTCCTCACAAGAGACATCCTCGTCCACCTCTAACTCAGACTAATCCAACACGTGTGATGGATCGGGCTCGTATTTCCGAAGCATAGAAATATGAAAAACATCATGAACTCCAGATAGTGGTGGCGGCAAAGCTAACCGATATGTCACTTCCTCAATACGCTCCAAAATCTCAAAAGGCCCAATAAAGCGCGGAGACAACTTCCCCCTCTTCCCAAACCTCATCAAACCCCACTTAGGTGAGATCTTAAGAAATACATGATCCTTAACCTCAAAAGATAACGGCCTTCTTCTACGGTCGGCGTAGCTCTTTTGACGACTCTGAGCTGTAACCAACCTCTTACGGATAAGAGCAATCTTCTCCGTCGTTTCCCAAACCAACTCTAGGCCTATCATAGGTGCATCACCCACCTCGGCCCAATATACTGGGGATCTACATAGTCAGCTATACAAGGCCTCAAATGGTGCCATGCCAATACTTGACTAGAAACTGTTGTTGTAGGCAAACTCCACTAAAGGCAAGTGTTTCTCCCAAGACCCCTTGAAATCAAGAACACAACCCCGAAGCATATCCTCCAGAATCTGAATAGTACGCTCTAACTGTCTGTCAGTCTGGGGATGATAGGCGGTGCTAAAAGTCAACTTAGTGCCCAAGGCACTCTGTAGGCTCTGCCACAATTGAGCCGTAAAATGTGGATCTCTATTTGAGACAATAGTCACTGAAACCCCATGAAGTCGGACTATATCTCGAATATAAAGGTCAGCAAGATGATCTACGGAGTCACTCATGCGCATAGGTACAAAAT
Organism: Camellia japonica; assembly: GCA_030407325.1. Taxonomy (NCBI): domain Eukaryota; kingdom Viridiplantae; phylum Streptophyta; class Magnoliopsida; order Ericales; family Theaceae; genus Camellia; species Camellia japonica. Next base: position 74,132,429 of record JAPPVO010000007.1, on the reverse strand, counting down.
GCGCTGACTTAGTCAGCCGATCCACAATCACCCAAATGGCATCACTACCCTGTTGAGTCCTCGGAAAACCCACAATGAAGTCCATAGTGACATGCTCCCACTTCCACTCGGTTATAGGCAAGGGTTGCAACAAACCCGCTAGCCTCTGGTGCTCGGCCTTTACTTGCTGACAAGTAAGGCATCTCAACACAAACAATACTACGTCCCTCTTCATCCCCTTCCACCAAAACTGGCAGCTAAGATCATGGTACATCTTCGTACCTCCCGGATGCACCGCAAAACATAAGTGATGAAACTCACGGAGTACCTCCTCCTGGAAAGACTTTGGCACAAAAAGTCGATCAACATATCTAATACTTGAATCAGAATACAAATTCAGACCCCTCTCCACTTTACCACTAGAAATCTTCTCCCGGATGGTCTCAACCTCCGAATCACCCCTCTGTGCCTCAATAACTCAGCTCACTAGTGTAGGCTGTGCAACTACAGTAAACAAGGTAGCCAACTCAGCAGACTCACCAAGATGCAAGTCAAACTCGCCGATAGCACCCAACATCTCCCATTCCTAGATGACAATACAAGTTGCACTGCTAGAGGATTTCTGACTCAAAGCATCGGCTACAACATTGGCCTTCTTGGGATGATAATGTAACTCGAAGTCATAGTCTTCCATGAACTCCATCCACCTCCTCTATCTCAGATTCAGATCCTTCTGAGAAAACAAGTACTTCAGACTCTTATGATCCGAGAACACCTCGAATCTCTCACCATATAAATAATGCCTCCAGATCTTTAGGGCAAAGATCACTGCTGCTAACTCCAGATCATGAGTAGGGTAGTTCCTCTCGTGAATCTTTAACTGCCGTGAACCATAAGCAACTACCTTCTTCTCCTACATAAAGACACAATCCAAACCTTCCCGAGATGCGTCACAATATACAGCATAACCGAAACCCCTCTCTAGGATAATCAAAACTGGAGCAATAGTGAGTCTAATTTTCAACTCCTGAAATGACTTCTCACAAGTCTCACTCCACGCAAATTTGATTCCCTTCCTCGTCAGTCTGGTCAATGGAGTGGCCAGACTAGAAAAGTCTTTCATAAAACGACGATAATACCCAGCCAACCCCAAGAAACTCCGGATGTCAAAGGCGTTCTTGGGTTGCCCCCAATCTTGCACTGCCTCTATCTTAGAGAAATCCACAGTCACCCCTTCCCCAGATATCACATGGCCTAAGAACTTCACCTCTTTCAGCCAAAACTTACACTTCCCGAACTTAACATATAACTGATGGACTCTAAGAAACTCCAACACAACCCGTAAGTGTTCCACATGCTACTTTTCAGAGGGTGAATAAATCAGAATGTCGTCAACAAAGACAACCACAAAACGATCAAGATACTCACGAAAAACTTGATTCATCAAGTCCATAAACAAGGTCGATGCATTAGTCAATCCAAAAGGCACGACTAAGAACTCATAGTGGCCATACCGCATACGGAATGCAGTCTTCAATGTGTCCTCCTCCCTCACCCTCAACTGGTGACAACTCGATCTCAAGTCTATCTTTGAAAAGTAAGAAGACCCCTTCAACTGATCAAACAGATCATCTATACGGGGCAATGGGTACTTGTTCTTAACAGTCACCCAGTTCAGTTTCCGGTAATCAATACAAAGCCGTAATGTACCATCCTTCTTTTTGGCAAAAAAGGTCAGTGCTCCCCAAGGCGAAGTACTAGGGCGGATAAAACCCTTGTCTAGCAATTTATGGAGCTGAATATTCAACTCACTTAACTCAGCAGGTGCAAACCTATACGGAGCCATGGAAATCGGTGTCGTACCCGTCACTAGGTTAATAGAGAACTCAATCTCTCGGTGAGGTGGTAAACCAGAAAGATCCTCAAGAAAGACATCCGGGTACTCACAGACTACCCTCGGTAACTCAACTCGAAAAATATTATTCTCTGCCCCAAGAATGTAGCAAGAAAGAGGCTAAGCTCGCCCCGACCACGCGGGTCACAAACTGGCAACAAAGCTCTATCAATTTGATCCCCCAAGAAATAAAAGTAGTCACCGCTCAAGGTATACACAGTAACCCTCTGACGGTAACAGTCTATAATAGCCCGCTACGTAGACAACCAATCCATACCTAGTCTAACATCAAAACTCAACATATCAAGCGAAGCAAAAGAAAATGGAAGTTGACGATCGGCAACCTCTATATCACAACCCTGATATCCCTGTTCTAATACAATCTCACCCCCAATCGGTGACTCTATGCAGAGTGGCAATGTTAACCGAGCCAACTTTAACCCCAATGCCCATAAAAATGCAGATGAGATAAAGGAATGTGATGCACCCGTGTCAATCAATATATTGGCAATAAAATTACAGAACAAGAAGGTACCTCTCACAATCGAAGGTCCTGGCACTAACTCTGGCATGGTAACAGCATACACACGCCCAGTAGGTCTCTGATCCACCTGCTCCCCTTTCGGAGCATAAACCGGATGTACAAACTGAGCTGAAGAGGCTCCTAGAGTGGCCCTCGAGGCTTGTACCGATTGTATTAGCTGGTGACTCTAAGTCTGCCTTGATCCAGATACACCAGGTGTGCCACCCAACTGTAAACAGTGCCTCTTCATGTGTCCTGCCTGTCCATGCTAAAAGCAAGTCAAGAACTGCCCCTCCCCTGACTCTGGCTCGGTGGACGGATTGAAGACGGAGCAGACCGCTATTCTTCTTCCTTCTGTGGGTAAGAAAAGGACTTGTGACCCAACTGGCCACACTTGAAACAAGAAAATCCTCCCTGGACACCTCTCCCTGCCCCTGAACTAGGCACTAGAAAAGTGGACCTAGACTGTGCCCCATGAGACTGCTGTGGTGTAAAACCCCTTTGCCTCTTGCTATGTCGAGCCTCACCATGTATCTCCTAGCCTCTCTGCCTGAAACCCCTCATCTCCCTCTCTCCAGCTCCTAACCAGGTTTCTATATGTGCCACTGCCTCAACAAGACAGTTGTAATCCCTCGTCATAGACCCGCCCACATAATAGGCAAGCTCATTTCTCAATCGAGTCTCAAACTCGATACAACGATGCTCCTCTGTCGCCACAAGCTTAGGAGCAAATCTGGACAAACTAGCAAAAGTGGCTTCGAACACCGCCACCGGTATGCCAAACTGCTGTTTGAGGTTCTTGAACTATTCCCTCAACCTCTCTCTGACAATAGCAGACAGCTACTTCTCTTGAAAGGCGTTGACAAAGGCCTCCCAGGTTACCCCAATACGTCCTCGCGCGTATTTCCACCACTGACCCGCTTCTCCCTTCAGTTGAAAAGATGCCAACATCACTCTCAGCTCATCGTCCTCAATGTCTAGCATCTCAAACGTCTTAACCGTCTGCTTTAGCCACTTATCAGCCTTTAGTGGCTCCTTAGGATTTTCCACAAAAATATCTGAATTGGTCCGGAAGAACTCCCTTTTTAGCAGGAGTGGTCTTGTCTCTACAACTGGGGCAACTGGGGCCTGTGCTAGGTTCTCATCCCTCAGTATGTTCAGTGCCCCTGCTATCTCTTATGCCAAAGCACCCATGGCCTGTTGCCCAGTTGGCTCAGCCACATTTGCCTACCCTGTCCCCTCCTCCTGCAATGGAATCTCATTCGGTATTGGCATCTCATGCCTCCTGGGCCTACCACGCCTACCACTGCCTCTTTCGCGTCCTGACATCCTAATAAAGGTAACACTCAAAATTAGCACAATCACAATTGTGCCGAAGCTAACTCACTCACGTCCTAAGGCAATGGACAACAGTTAATTCATTCCACATAAGCATATAGTCACATAAGCACATACATATTTTCCTTTTAGATAATGATTGTCCCATGACGTTGCTAGAGTTCCAATCAGAAATAGCAGTGATCAAGTGCTCTTCTAACTAAACTTTTAGGAACTCACAGACCCAATAAACATCTCAGAAATCAAACCCCATACCCATATAATCACATAAGCATATTATCACATAGCACCTCATCATACAAATATCTCTATCAAGCGAGATAAACCCACTGTGGTACTAACCACTTCCCACGTACCCCCAAGAAAATATCTATAAATAGTAACCTAATAGATTTTTTTCTTCATACTTTTGGGAGTTCTTGCCGAGAGGAAAGAAAAAAGGGGTTCCAAGTTGGTTTTTCATGGGTTTGATCTAGTGTAACTCATTTTTGACCCCTAGTGCTTTGGATCAAAATGTAGAAGGCGAAAAGGCTTCGTTTGGCTCCGAACATATTTAATTTCTACTGCCAAAAAATTTGAAAGCTTCTTGGCTTGAGGTAGGGATTTTTCTTACACTTTTTTATGCACTTTTACTTGATTATGTGGAGCTTAGAGTTGTATATAATTTAATTAGAATTTTTGGAAAATTTGTGATTTATTTGCTCAAAAGAGAAATTTTGAGAAAAATAAAGAGTTAATGCCCAAATTGCGAAAGTGAAAACTTGAAATATGTTTGTAAGGTTATGAAAGAGCTATGTTTTAAATTTGAACAAAAAAGGACTCCGACTTGATCGGTTTTGAAATTTTTACCGGTTTGCGACCAAAAGAGCATTTTTAAAGAAAACAAAGGAATTATGTTTAACTTTTGGGGCTTTTGATCAAAATAGGATGTCATAGTTGAATAATGCTTGGAGAATGAGTTTGGAAAGAAAATGATGTTTCCTTGGGCATTAACGACATTATTTTGCTTAATGTATCTGTTGGAATAAAACCGTCACGATTAGAAATGGACCTTGAGAGATTATCGGACGTGATTGTGATATGAAAACTAGTGTAGTTGTTCATATTTGATGAGATATGGAATAGATTGTATTTATCGAAATTTTTGAAATTTAATTGTTTAAATATCTGTTTAGAAATATCTGTTTTGGGCTATCGGTAGAGGATAGCCATGATTGTTGTAGAAATGCATAAGACTGAGGTAAATTGAACCACATTCCTCATTTGTTGCATTGGACATTGCATTACATTCATTTCATTGGAAATGTATCTGTTTTTGAAAAATATTTGGAAATTTATCTGTTTGCAAAAAGATGAATACTTGGTGAATCTGGGTAAGGGGTGTAGAACCACACGGTTAGGTGTCGAGCCTTCTAGTTTACTGGTAAAAATGACAGTGGTAGTGCATTAGGGCCTACTTCCAGACACTTACCTAGAGATTCACAAAGCCCGTATTCATGTAACAGATATGGTTCAAAATGGAAATGGTTTTATATCTATTGTTGTATCTCATCATTGCATTCTTTATAAAAAAGAGAGATAAATTGTTTTGTCATGAGCATACTCCTCTTTAGTCTTGTCATGCTCCATATGTTGTGTAATATATCTCTATTGGGTTGTGGCTCACCCTATAAGGGAAACCATTTCAGGTACAGGTGTTATGCCTTCGCCATGGCACTGACTTGGGAGGACTCAGAGTTGATGCTTCATTTTTGTTTTATGGTTATTTATTGAATGTAAGCCCAGGGCTGTATTTGTGTTGAGTTGAAACTCTATTTTGTGTAACCAAGAAGGTTCTTGGATAAATTTGTAAGCCTGTAGGACACTTATTATCTGTTTGGTTTCCCTTTCATACTTGGGTAAAATGCATGATTGGGATTGGAACTGGGGCATTGAGATGTGAACAACATGTATTTGGCATTTGGGATTAAATGGAAATGGATGTATGGAATAGTTAGTTATATATATGTGTTTATCTATCAGGTGGGTTTGTTGTATAAATAGATGTACCCTATCCAATTTTTTTTGGGGCGTTACACTGGGATTACCAAAGGCCTCTGAACAGATCATCACATAATAAGGGACTGCAGAAGCAAATAGAAAACATATATAGTCTATTGAGCTGTGCTGACATACATGGGACAAAAACATAAGGCTTACCCACATATGACGTCAGATACATAGCCAACCTATATCGTCAACCATATGCCACAAAAGAACGGTTCTTGAAACAAATAAAAGAAAATAATTAAACTTGCATCATGTTCACAAAACTTGACCACTTGACTTTTTCTGGAACCTCCTCGGGAGGCACAAAGGTTGGCCAACCAAAAACAAAATTCCAGGCGATCATCATTGAGCCTGGCCACGAGTCTGGTCACCTACATACATAAATAATACAGAGAGTTAGAGCCAAGTGAATAATAACAAAGTAAAGGTTTTAATGAATGATGTCTATAACAGATTCCGAATTTAGATTCTTATTCAGAAATGGATACAAATTCATATTCATGTTCAAAGTTCATACATTCCATATGATCATACGTGGTACATCCATTAGTGTTAACAAATCCAATGATCCGTGAAGGGATGGCCATAAAGGCATTCCAATGACCCATAAAGGGATGGCCATAAAGGCATTCCGATGACTCATGTGCACAAAGACGTTTCCGATGACTCATAAAGGGACGCATATCATATGATGTTAAGGATGCCATAAATACATTTCAAAAACTTGGACAATCATTCATTCATGCAGAAATAGTATTTCATAAAATTGATCATTTCATATGATAATGTTCAAAAAATATTTAACATTGAACATAGCCTTATAAAGTTATTACTCACAGATAGCTTCGATAACATAACAAATAGATCAAACAGCTCACGGAGCGTGACCTACACAAACATGGAACAAATTCACATATTGAAACACACACTTGGGTAGTACTTAATTTATTTTGTTTCGTTCCTAGTGTGTTTTTAGCCTTTATCCTCATTATTATGTCTTAATTAGGGCTTAGGATTGCCTAAGATGCAATAAGGATGTCAAAATGTAACTTCGAACACTTAGTCAAATTTTTTAAAACAGGACAGTCCGCTCGAGCCCAACTTCTGTTGCTCGAGCGGTTTGTAAAGTCTAAAAAAGTATTGGTTGTTTGATTTTTACGCTCGACGCCCGCTCACTCGTTGCTCGAGCGCCAGACATAGTGAACAGAGTCTCCGCTCGAGCTCAATTTCCTACAATCGAGCAGTTTGCAAAAGTCTGTAAAACTTTTGGGAGCTTGCATTCTATGCTCGAGCGCAGATTCCACCGCTCGAGCGGAAGGTGCAAATTCTAGAAGTTCCAAATTGGTGTTCAAGCTTCAAAACTCAAACTCAAACCAACAAAACACATCCTTTTGAGCCCAAAACTTGAGGAAACATTTCTAAACTTGTAAAACATTGTGAATTTAAAATCATTGATGGTTTGTCATATTTTTTTATGTTCAATTACGGTCTGTTTGTGATTTTTGGATAACTTGATATACGTTTGGACCACTTACGTATTAACCATAATTTAGGACTGATAATGAACTATGGTTTTATAAAAGTGACAGTTTGGGGTTGACTCCGATATGGGGTTTCTAGACTAGGTGACATTACGTCAGATTCATTCTTGCCCTTCATTTTTGATCCACCACCAATCCAAAAATTAAGACAAAACAAACCCATTGAAATCGAAGTACATCAACCAAAACCAACATGGTATTAAATCAAAAGCAAATATGACATACCTTTGTAAAATGATATGTCAGATTTTCACAACCTATATATGTGACATTTGGGAGAATAATAACAGAGATTTGTACCTCCTGTCACATTGATAGTCACATTTGATCACCCTCAAAATTCAAATAGAACATAAATCCCACTAATTAAAAGTACCACGCCAATAGAAAATCCCACCAGAAATGTATATAGGGTCTGACCTTCCAAAAATGAATCTGGCGTGAAAAAAAAGAAGAAGAAGAAGAAGAAGAAGAAGAAGAAGAAAATTATATAAATGCGTGAATGAATAAGGGCGTGACCCAGGTTCGAATCTTGGAGGCGAAAAATGGTTGTTTTGCAGTCGGTTCTCTTCGGAGATCTCGCATTGTACTCTGATTGAAATCTGGGCTCATCTGTGGCATATGGTTGAGCTCTGCTGGTGCTTTGGTGGTGGGTCCCTTCCTATGAGTTGGGTCAAATCAGGCCGGGAACCAGTTATCTCGGGGCCTGAGCCCACAGATACCATGATGATACCTCAGAGCATTATTTTTTTTATGCTAAAAAAATATAAAAAAATAATTAAAATAAAATTAAAATAAAAAGAAAAGAATAAGGGTATACTCATTCAATAAAACCCTTAAAAATAATATAATAGGATCTTATGGAATAACTTTCCAACTAAATAGGACCTATATGATTATAAGAAAAGAGATTAAATTATGTATGGTCATCCCATAAACTCAACATTTATGAACAACCAACCTGAAAAATCCAAAAATTCCGGAGATATTGATTTGTGATTATGTATCAATTTTAAGCAGTAAATAACAATCCCAATCAAACAATCAAGACAAATCGACACTACGATTCTATGTAAAAAAATCACAATTGGAGCACCTCCAATTGTGATAAAAAAAACCACGGGCCAAAGCAACAAAACAGTCCACTAAGAAGACACAAAAGAATTACACAAGTATACTCTTAATTACTTAGCGAATCCACGCCCGAATCGAACTGACCTCTATATGCCTCTTCCAACCCCATCTTCACCTTGGAATTGTCTTGCTCAATGTTGAATCCACAACGCTGATGTCAGATTTAGGACGATGAGCCACTCTGGAATCCACCGAAAAACAACTCTCTCTTTTTTGAATAAAAACAAACTAAACAAACGCTTTGATATAATCCACTCAATTCATGATTAAACTCTCACAAATATTAAAGGAAACAAGAAAAGAACCTCCAGATGAAAACCCTCATACCCAAGAAGAAGATTTGGAAGCCGTACCCTAAAACCTAACTGAACCGCAATTTTTATAGCAAATAGATCCGCGATCTCCACTCAAGCACAAGAATGGCCACTCGAGCAGACTAACTAAAATGCGTGTTTCAGAACATAGATCTACACTCGAGCGCAAAAAAATAACTCCCAGTATTTTTGCAAGCAAGTGAAACTTCTGAAAGGACGCGATCTCCGCTCGAGCGCACAATTGGCCGCTCGAGCGGACAAACAACTTCGACTGGATAGACACAATTCGGGTTGGATTCGCATCTAAATACTCATAGTCTCACTTAAATTAAAAAAAAAATGAATAAAATTACAATTGAAAGGAGTTTTGTCAAACGGGATTGCCAAGAACAAAAACCTAACACAACCTTACAGTGCCACAACAACAATTTATGGGACCCACAAGCAATCTATCCCATTCTCTATTGTTCCTTTCCATTTACCCCACTAAACACTTCTGAAAACAATACTCCCTCCGTCTCAAAATAATAGTCCCTTTTGAGGAATCTAACTTTTTTGGTAGTACAATTATTGCACTTTAAAAAAATTAATTTTTCAAAATTACCCTTTGATAGTACATATTTTGGGGAATATCAATGTTATAATTATATTTTTATGTTATTAATAAATTTAAAAGAAGGGCAAAATAGGAAATTTATATTATTTTTGTACTTGTGTTTTTTTTTTTTTTGAAAAGGGACTAATATTTTGGGACAATGAAAAATGGAATAAGGAACTAATATTTTGGAACGGAGGAAGTAGCAATTTCAAATTTGTGCACAGTTTGATTAAAGCAAATGAAGACTACAACCAAAGCTCAAAACAAACAAAAATGGGTGAACATAAATCGTAGGCTTAAGCTTTCAATAAGATTTTAGAGAGAGAAAGCGTGACAATGGCTATGTCCCGATTTGTAATCATAATAGAGACGAGGGCTTGCCGAGAGAGAAGACGGAGAGATAAAGAAGGGGAATTGCCGGTGTAGGTAAGGGATGGAGTCACCGTTTTCTTTGTTGGAGGTGGAGAGTTGCCAGAGTGAGAAGGAAATTGTGTAAAAGTTGAAGTGTGGGAATAATATGCTGAGGGAGATTGCCTCGTTTAGCAACCTTCAGTTTTGGTCAAAAAATCACTATAAGTTATTAAATTATTCTTTCTAATTTTTTGTAATATTTTTTTAAAAAATTAAAAAATTACTAAAATAATTTATTTCTAAACGTGACCTTTAAGGCTCACAACTTTGTTGTTGTGACACACAAACATTGGTCGTCTGTAAATTCAACATTTACGAGACAGGCATTTATAATCTCATAAGAAAATATACAGGGCTTTTGGGTATGCAAGTTTATGTAATGGGATTTTGGGTAAATTTCCCTTTATTTTCTTGCAATTAAACTCAAAAGACATTCCACTTTCCTCTGAATATGACTGGTTTATGTATTTAACATAAATATTTCCATTTGGAGCAAAAATGGAATCTTTATTTTTATTTTTTGTTTTAGAAAAAAATAGAATCTTCATTTGATGATTAGTAGTTGTTAAAATGTTACATCAATAACTATTTATATTAAATTTAAAAATAACTCAAGGTGTTGTATTATAAAATTAATTCACGTTAGGCAATTTATACATGATCATTTTTAAGTTTTCAAATAAAAATTTTGTAGTAGTTGCAAAAAATGGGAACTTCTTAAATTATTCTCATTTTGATGAAAAAATCTAAAATATTTTAGCTTTTACCTTTTCTTTCTTTCCTCTTTATTTTCTTATATTTATGAAGTTTTCCGTGAATTGCTTTTCTTTCTTTATTTAATTGTTTTTTTTTTTTCAAATTCTGTTACTATTAAGTTAGAGTATCTGTAAGGACTCTTTAAACAAGGCATGTTAGTTATTTTAGCTAGCTTCATATATTTTAGTCACTCCAATGGGATCTCCAGCCATACTTTTCACTTTTTACTAGCTAAAATATTATTATTTTTTTTTTTTTCTATATGCTTCAACGTTACTATTTATTTTACCTATTTATACATACAAACTACTTAATGAGTCTCACAAGGCTCTTCAAATGTAGTTACCCTTAAATTTTTTTTTTTTATTAAAATAGCTATTGTAATTGCTAATCAATTGGAAAAATCAAAATATGATAATACTAGTTATAATAGCTAACGAGCATCATTTGAAAATTATAAAAATAGCTATTGTAATAGCTAACCCATTGACAAAAGTTAAAATATGGTAATATTAGTTATAATAGCCAACAAACCTCATTTAAAGAGTCTCAATGCTCACTACATTTGAAAAGTCTTGTGAGGCTCCTTAAACAGTTTGTGTTGGAAATTGGGCCGGGTATTGGATCCAAATTTGGACACCCATGTGACATGACCCACGACCAGGACCGGCCCTGCCCTAAAGCCAGTAAGGCCTGGGCCTTAGGCCCCAAAATTTTGGCCCAAAAATAGGGCCCCCAAATTTGGTAAAATATTATAGGCTCAATGTTTTTTTTTTTTTGGTTTTAGGATCAATTTAAAAGGCCCAAAATATTTTATTGGGTCCATGTATGGTTTAGCCCATATTTATTTATAAGTGTAGTTTTTTTGCTTATATTTATTAAAATGAAAATATATATATATAAAAAAAAAATGTTTGGGCCCAAGAAAAACAATACATACAATATATGGACCCTATTTTTTTTTTAACCTTCTTTATCTATTAGATTTTAGTAGAATAAATAATTTTGCCCAAATTTTTTTACGTAGGTCTTTATCAGTTTTAATTGAATAATTTTTTCTTAATTTTTTTGTCCTAATTTTGTTTCATTAAATTGTTTTGTTTATAATTTTAATGATTATATGTGCAAGTAAATTTTTTTGTGGCTACAAACAAATAAAAAAATTATAACTTATCGTTTTATTCATGAATTTTTTTTTTTTTCACTATAAGAGGGGCCCCCATTTTCAAAGTTCGCCGTAGGCCTCCTAAATCTCAAGGCCGGCCCTACCCATGACCCATTCAAATTACCCATGTAATTTGAATTTGATTTCCTAATTATCCTATTTGTTAGGATAACCCTCTATCTATCTACATCTATCCTATCCATAGGAGATATGGATAGATAGATATATATGGTTATATATTTGATTATATAACTGGATGATATTATGTGGTTTTTACCCATAACATGTTTTTCCATACTCTCTCTCTAACTCTCTCCCATATTAGAGAACGATCCAGTCTTTGCACTGTGATTAGAGTGGGTGATACTCATACTGTGGTATCACTCCATTGCTGGGTGTTCTTAGTTTGTGATTAAAGAAGCACGTGATTTACCCATAAGGCTCATCGTTTCGGATTCCATCACTTAAGATATGGCTTGAATCCTTTTACCCGCTGCGTTTGATATATCTTATATTGGTATCAAAGCCTCAAATGGGTATTTCTGTGCTTATTTTTTTATGCATTAAAATATGTATATAATTATATATATATGATATATGCATAAAAAATTAATATTTTTTTTGAACTTTCCCCGATCAACCAGAAATTTACATATGTTGTAGTATATTTCACGTAAAATATATCTGCCAAGTTTCATAAAAATCCAACGGTCGAATTTTGATAAAAATAGAGATTCATATTTAATTTTTCGTAACTTTGATTGCATGTTGGTTTTACATGCTTTGTTTTTATGTTATGAAAGTTACATTTTTGGAATCCTTGTTTTGATACCTTCGAAACGGTATATTATGGGCCTGATTCTGACTTACGGTTGATGAGAAAAAGCAAACCCTAATTTCGGTTCGTTTTGTATTTTTTGGTGGCTTAAGGAAGAAGATGAAGTGTAGAGTTTCTGCACTTCTACTCTCATTTGAGAGAGAGTGTAATACACCCTATTATTTGGGTTTGTTAAATGTCATTTTTGATACCACCATTGATTTTATTTTGAAAAATGGAGTCCGGTAGTACCAAAATCGGACCAGAAAACACCGTGGAAGATGGCGCGTGAGACGCATGCGTCAACGCCGCTACACGCGTGCCACGCATTTGCTACGTGTCATCACGCGCCAGGCGTGCTTCCATGTGCCATCACGCGCGCGTCAACCGTGCTGTCCACGAGCGAAATGTCCTCGTCTTCCATGCGGGTGCCCTGCGTTGCGCCGCGCGCCGAGCTGAGCCACGTCGTTTTCCACACCAGCTTGGCTAGTTTGGCAGCTGGGTATAAGGCTTTGTTTGTTTGTTTTAAAAATTTAGAATTGCTTTAAATGGTCATAACTAATTCGTTATAGCTTTGTTTTAAGCGTAGTTGGTACTGTTAGACTCAGAATTAAATTTTCTATCTTCTGTAAAATTTTCAAAATTTCATGAAAATAAAAAATATTTTTCCTGAAATAATAATTCATTATTTCTGCTTTAAAATGCATCTGGTGTTGCATGATTAAGTTTCTGGAGCTGAAATTTTTACTATAGACCACTGTAATGGTTTACTATTTACTGGTATAGTTGTTGCATTTTCCTAGATTTTGGAATATTTATTTATTATTTTATGTGTGTTTATTAATTATTTAAAATTCCAGGAAATACCAAAAAATTCCAGAAAAATTTCATAAGTGATATACTTTATGTTATGGCATAATCTGAATATTAAACACAGCATATTGTTATTTTTTGCCTAGAGTTTCTAATATGTTGTGATTAGAATAGCATGATTAATTTTATTTATTTATTTAAATTCCATTATTAAATGTAACATAGCATGAGTTGATCGTGAATCTGCATTAAGATGATGTTTTATGGAATTAGAATATTTTATCATGCTTTTTAGACATTCCATAGTCAGTGGGAGGTTGTTTGGTTGAGAGAAATCTTTGTAGATTTACTCCCGAAAACTAATATTTTGCACATGAATTAAATTAAATTTTGGATAATTGTCACCTGTGGCGCGAGAGATGATTACGAGCATAGCGGATTTTCGATCTTGCGACTTGTGTAATATTGTCACTATTTAATTTAGATTTTTGCGCCAAAATTATATTATGCGAATCAAATTAATCCTAATGCGAATTTCTCTCTAAATTGATTTAGTTCATGAAAGTTAATTTGGTTGACCTAGACTTAGCAGAGATGTTCAAATGTGAATAATGTAATCCTATTCTTTAGATGACCAAAAAGTCTTGGAGACTTTAGGTCAGACCTTAATTGAGCGAAAGTAAGGAAACATAACTCAAAGTCACCGTGGTTTTGTTGCCTTGTTTTGGCACAATAAAAAAAATTGATGTGTGTACTATGGTTAGCAACATGCTACTGTGGACTCGCCTTTTTCCGTGCCCCCGCCTTTTTGGAAAGGGTTTGAAAAGAAGGCCTCACAGTTCAGACTCTCGCAGTTCTGAATCTAGTCTCACAAGTGCAATGTGAAACTGATAAGCACCAAAGAGTTCAAATCTGGTAAATATTTTTGGAAAATCGATTTTAAGTCAAATAATGCCAAAATTGGACTACTTTGCTAGATACAGAGTCGCCACCTAAATATTTTGTTTTGGGGAAATTTAGGAAACCCTAACTCGTGCCAAAGGCCACGTCCGTCATCACCAAAGTTGCCTCGGCTCGGGAACTGTCACGACCCCATTCCGCCCCTAGTAGAATGGTGCCATGATGGCCAGTAATCCGAGATTACCAAAGGCCAACTTACAAGGATTCACACACAATCAGAGTATACACATGGGGCTTACATGTGCGGAAACGATAAATTTAAATCTAAATAGTCCACAAGAGCTGTGCATAAGTCAAATGAAATGACATACATTTTAACATGGTGTACAACCTGAATACAAATAAAATAAGTACATGTTACATCTTGATCAAAAGACTTCTCAAGCCGACATATACAAGGGAAATGAATTATAAAGCTAAGAAGCATAATCTTCAAGATGCTAGCAAAACATGAATCCAAAACAACTTGCAAATAACATGTAGGCATCACCGCCTTCTTGCTTGTCACCTACATATATATAAAGGAGAGGGTGAGCTTGAATACTTAGTGAATGATATTAGTAATAAATGTTTGAATGAATGATATTCGAGATCTTTATTAAAACAATACATAGCATATTTTGTACAAAATCAAGGGATGAACCAAGTTCATCTATCAAGTCTTTCAAAGCTTCAAGGGATGCTTACTAGCATCAATATAATACAAGGAATGACATTCCTGACAAAACAAGGGAATAATCGACCCGGAATCGATTAGACAAACCCACCCGTACAAGACCGTCAATGGCAAGGGAGATATCTCAAACAAGGGTACTAGTTGCATTATAGTCCCCTAGCACTAAGGACTTTCCAAGAATGCCATCAAAACAAGAAAATACTTGATACAAAACTAGGAATAATCATTCATACTTGAACAAACACTTTTTCAAAACGAAACAAGCAAAGCCTTTATCAAAACATTAGAACATAACTTTATTAAAAATACCACTCACATAGCTCTTCGGGTGTAGGGATTAAGGCAAGAATCCAAGACCTGCAAACACATGGCAAGGTCCACTGATTGTATTTCAAGAAGACAAGAAGGAATGCTCAAAAAATGGCTATTCAATGCATCCCTAAAACAAGCTTTACATGGGTGTAAATGATCCCGGCATTTCTTTCAAAACTAAGTCAAGACAAAGCAAAACATGTGCTTGGAGTTAAAACACTATTTTTCATCTCGGGAAAACATGCTGGGTACCAACCAGGTCTTGGCCGAGGCCCCACACCTCTTAGCCGAGGTGTGGTCTCCTAGGCCTAGGTGTACATGCAAGATAGACTAAGGTGCAAGTGATCATGCAAGGTAGGCCAAGGTGAGATACGATGCTTGGCCTAGGTGTGAGATCTAGGCAAGAGTGGGTCTCGGCGACCACACTTCGGCAAATGAAGTTTGGAAATCTGAGTTTCCTCTTGAAGAAGATGAAGAACATGAACATGAGGAACTTGAATGCTAAAATCGTAACTTCTTTATTCAAAATCTGAGATTTCGTGATATGAGTTCAAAAGCATGGACCTGAGTACCAGTACTTGGAGATTTCATGAAAACAAACACAAAAACATGGATCTTCATACAAACTTTCGGATCAAAACATAGTTTTCCTTCAAGAACACAAGAACATCATTTTCTCTTTCTAAAACCAAACTTTAAATCAATGCATGGCTCGTGTATCATGTTAGATCATGCAATGTGATCGGATCAATATAAAGAACAACAAGAGTAGATCAAGAATCTAACCTCAAAACACGGATCTAACGTTTCAAACTCTAAAGATCAAGCTTGGGATCTAGCTCTCTCACTCTAAACTTCTCTTCCTCTTCCTAGAGTTTCTCTCGCTACAATGCAAAAGGTATGACACAAAATGACATGGGTTTTCAGCTAGTACCTGACTTAACCCTCTGATGGGACACGTGGCAACACCGAATTGGATCTCCTCAAAAAGGTGACAAAATGACAAGACAAGAGTATGACAAAGTGTGTACAACAAGTAAGATGACATGGGCACTCTGACAAGGTAATGATCTCGGATTAGGACATAGGCTTCGGCAAGAAGGTTTTAATGATCTCAGCTAGAAAGGATAACACTTGACCTAGTTATGCCATACCTCGGCCTAGATGTGCCACACCTCGGTCTAGGTCATACCAGTCCAGGAATAAGATCACTAGGTGCAAGGATCAAGGATGTTGGTTGCCTAGATGATAACATCTCAGCCTAGATGATACATATCTCGGCCTAGGTGATGCACACCTCGGCCTAGATGATTACATCTTGGCCAATATGCCAGGGTGAAGGTGGAGGTCAACCAAAGTGGTTCCAAGATGGTCCTAGGTATAAGAGGTTCAAGGGTGTGACCTAGGCTTAACATGCCAAGCAAGGAACAAAGCATACAAACAATACTCTGGTGAATCACATAAGCACAAAACAAGACAGAGACCTTTACTTAGGCAAAACAAGTCAAAATCTGCAAATGCAAGCTTAACAAGGCAAAATCATGTAGATGCATATGAACATGGCTAAGACGAGGATGAGAGTCATTACAGGAACTTAGGTACGAGAGGGGAAGGTCCTGAAATGAGCACCCCCGCTCACCCGATCAAAAGATCGGCCTCTACTAATCATGATATGTTCTTTTATAAACATTATGTGTTCTTATTCTGGTTATTAGACTAGCTTTACTATGTGACGCACACAAGCAAATATAGACTAGTTTGCAAGACTTGGAATAATTTAACTCATGTTTGTTTTTGAAAATGATTTGAATTTGTCACCCTCGAGTGGGCTTAAAAGATGCGGATTCGCCACCAAATATAGTGGGCTTAAAATATGATTTTCCACTCAACAAAGTAGGCCTAAAACACGCATTTATTGAATTATTCCAACTCAAACAACAAGCCTTCATCCACAGGCATTCATGTAGTATAGCATTTAAGCACATAGCCTCATGGCAAGCATGCGAAACATGGCAATATGGCAATCACACTCATGCAAGTATGCTAAAGCATAAAAACTTACCGAGTACTCCAAGTCAAAACATAAACTAGTTACAAGATGCCTAATGCAACACATGCAATAATATAACTAAATAGGCTCGGCTACCTAATCATGGTATTTGCAACACTTTGATAGCATGCTTTGAAACATGTATTAAAAGAAGTGTATTGAAATTGCGATGCAGTTTGCATGATGCACCGAGCCTCGGTGCATGCAAGACAAATGAATGGATGCAAGCATGCGATATCCTAAGTCGAAATATGTCTCTAATCTAACCATCGAAAGCGATTAAATAAAAGGGAGAAAGATGTGGGGTTGGAAGACATACACACACACGCACACACACACACACTTTATTACAACATTATGCCCTTGCGAAAGAGGGTCCAAATGAATAAGCTAAGCTAACTAGCTACACTAATTAAGCTAAGCTATTACAACACAAGACTAATTAACTATTCTAGTTAACTAATTATTACAACATGATATTTAACTAACTACTCTAAGCTAATTAGATATTACAAAACAAATTAATTAGCTAAATAAGTACAACACTTGAATGAATGAATTAGCTACAACTAACTAATAAAGCAATTAAACGGCCTCAAGGGACGAGGGATGCATGCATGCTCGGATTCTCCTCCCGAAAATGCCACCGCCTTGCCATTGCAGCCTCCGCTTGCACATGCTCGAACACCCACAGTGCTGCCAACTTCCAGAATGCCTCTACTCCAATTCAGGAACACACTTGTACAAAATTTCATTTCTGGCCAGTCGGCTACCAATGGTGGCCGGTCGGCTACTACTGGTGGCCGATTGGCTACCCCTTCCCTAAACTTCTTCTTTTGCTGCAACAAAGAGCAAATAGAGGCAAAACAGTGTATTTTCATGGAGTGTGTGTACTGTTGCTCTCCTTATCATCACACAAGCTCAAAGGAGAGTAACGCTTGGCCCTCGAACCATCAACTAAACATTTCCATGCATGATGGCTAAGGAACCAAGCTTGTACAAGCTTAATGAGTGCAAAACAAGACTCAACAAAACCATAACCCTATCAT
Source organism: Camellia japonica (assembly GCA_030407325.1). Classification (NCBI taxonomy): domain Eukaryota; kingdom Viridiplantae; phylum Streptophyta; class Magnoliopsida; order Ericales; family Theaceae; genus Camellia; species Camellia japonica. Next base: position 74,114,050 of record JAPPVO010000007.1, on the reverse strand, counting down.
GTATGATCAAGGGTGATGGTGGCCAAGAAAAGTGGCACGTTTCATCACTTTAAGTATGAACGTCCCATTTTTCTCATGTTCGAATTAACGTCCGATTCGAACACATGCAATGCAACACACAAGATGCCTTATCTTGCCTCTTTTACTTGTTCATTTTTATTTACTCATTTTTGCATTACCGATTAATTCTTTAATTGATTAGTCCAACAGGTGAGCGTCCTCTAATTGAAAGTAGGCTTAAACCACAAGTGTCTTAAGCATGAAATAGACCTCATGCCGTTGATAATGAACTCCCGAAGGAATTAAACCATTAAGCATGAATGTCTCCATTTCACACTCAAGCCAACAAGGGGTTCAAAGCCACTTTCAAAATAAATGAAAGAGTGAAAAATAGAGGGAGATTGCAGAGATTTCAGTGCTGAAATGGAGTGCAAAATGACACTAAAACATGCAAGCAACTCATGCAATTCATGTTAAAAAGCCTAAAACATTAAGCTAGTGAAGCCTCTTTACACTACAACCACACAATACAAGCCTCGAAGGACCAAACTAGCTCAAAAAAGAACTGAAACTAGTCAAAACAGTAGTAAAAACATGTTGAGATTAAGGTATAAAATGCTAGAAAAACATGCTCACATGTTAAACTATCTAGGCATGCAAATAAGACAAGGAGAGGAGGCTACCCCCTTCAATTTTGGACTTCAAAACAAGGTTTTTTTTCACTGAAATAACTCTGAATTTCAGTGGTTTAAAGGCCCAAAAAATTTGGTTTGAATATGCTAAAAGATGGTGCAAAAGTCTACACAATTAAGCAACAAGAATGGTGGAACACCCCTTTACATAAAATAGCCTCAAACCATCATGTCAAGCCTAAAAAAAAGGGTTTTTGTAGTCGAAAACCAGCTCAAAAACAATACAAAAGGATGGCAAAATAAGTAGTCAAAGCAAGTACTTTAAGCAAGTGAACTACCTCTTGAAGATCAAGCACAAAACAGCCCCAAATCCCAGGTCAAACCTCCACAAAACAGCCCAAAATCCCAACTCAAACCTCCTTTAAGAGCTCAAACTAAACTCCAAAGAACCTCAGCTCAAAGGTGAGAGTGTTTGGTTAAGGTTTTATGTGCAAAGGTGTAGAGAAACTAGACTTTAAGGCACAAAATAAGAAGAGAGAGAGAAATTTGATCCAAAATTTCTAATCCCTCCAAATGGGGGAGAGCACCCCTTATATACAGAAAACCAAGGTTAAAGCTTGAAATCATCCTACCATACACATGTATGGAGATACACTTCAGTGAACAACAGCTGGCACAACTGGCAAACAAATATCTAAAAAATGAGACAAATGGTCGTCGGCCACTATTGGTGGCTGCCGGCCACCATTAGTAGCCGACCGGCCACAATTAGTGGTCGTCGGCCACCACAAGTGGCCGATAGACACAACTAGTGGCCGACAAGGCCTAGGACTGGCCGACAAGTTCCCTCCCCCTTCCAGGAAAGAGGTAACAAGGTTTGGTCCAAAAACATGCACAAAACAGATAGGTTTAGAGGCCCAAAGACAAGGCGTTCCGCCGAGGACTTCGGGAACTCACACATTATGATGATTGGAATTAGTTTATGACATTGGTCATGAACTGGTGGCTTATTATACTTAATCACATTAATGAGAAGATGACATGGATGGTTTGAGTAGGCCTTCTCGGGCCCACTCGCTTGTGACATCCTGCTCTCATATAAATGTGTAACTTTGTTCGCAATGGTTGCGCACAAGTAAGTAGGAAAGCTGCAGAAGGGCATTTGTATTGGCGCATTTAGTCCACTATGATATTTGTGACTAGATATGTGTAAGGGTATGATAGCTAAGCCTCAATCTCGACACATTTATAGATTACGATACGCATCTTAGTCAAGACTATTTGATCTCCCATAAGTCAAAAGTTTTGAGATGATTTTTGACATTGCACATATGAGGTTGAGATCAATTAGATAACAACTTTTGTGATTTTAGTTTTGACCAAGGTGGCAAGTATCTATTTGAGTTATTTCAGAAAGTTCTATGAAGAGAAATGGATGCTTAGAAAATTGATTATTCCTAGTACTTAGCAACACAATGGTGTAGTAGAGATAAGGAATTAAGTATTGTTTATGTTAGGTGGATGATGGCGCAAAATGTGTTAGCGGAGAGCCATCTATGGGAATTGCACTAGTTTGTTGCCTATATCCCTAACTAAGTGCCCTCCATATCAGATTTTACACTCCATTTTGAGTAATGGGTTAGCAGAGAGCCATCTATGGGCGACCTGTAACCGTTAAGCAGCTTATCTTTATTTTACTTCTCATAAGGTTGCGAAGTTAAGACCTAGGGTTCTATGGCGCATTATTATATGCTGTCATGTAAGCCCTCAGGGTCATGTGCATATAGGTAAGTAGTTTTGTGGGAGTGTAACTAAGTTACATAAAGTTTTCTTAGTAAAGGTGACGTGAATAGAGTTTTGGAACTCTATAAGATAGAGAATTCTCAGCATAGCGCTCTATGTAGCCTAGTTGAGAATGAAAAGAAATTTTCAGTATCCTAGGGACAGTGGGAGCTATATGCCTACTAATGGATTACCTCATTAGAGAAGAATACTCTACATTCTTAGTTGCGTGGTAGCGAATGTGAAAATTTTCCATGTCATCACTGGGTGATTGAGAGGGAAACATTCATGATTGTTCTGCAAGATGATAAAGAGCCTAGGATAATGCCAAAGGCTCTAGTCCCTTGTTTTTAGAAAGTGGATCAATGTTGCGCAGTTTAAGACAATTTTTGAGGATTAACCATTTCTATAATTTGGTTTACTTTCCATTATGATGCAAAACTATTCTAAAGTTATGCGCAATTTGGATAGTCATTGTTGAGGCATAAGGCTCGCTAGATACTGAAAAGTCGCACCATTGAAGAAGGTGTAGACCACGAGAAGACTTCCTCTTGAGGAGTGAGGTTATTTCGACTTAGGCTATGATTGACATAAGTTCGGAACATTAATTTATGGACGTTGTGACCCAACTTCTCGTTGGAGAATTGGATAAGTAGATCCATAGGGATTTACCTTCTGCTTTTATGGTGAAAAGTTAGGAGCGCAAAAAGGTTGCTAGTTGTAATAAATTTTTTACAGCCTAAAATAGTTATCCAAATAGTGGTTCTTAGATTTCGTCGAGCCATGATAAGCCAACGATGATCGATGAAGACCACTGAGGTATGATCAATAGTCCAAAAGAAGTTTTTTCCTTACTTAGTCATTATGAGCCAGGAATTTATACGGTTGTCGCCACCTAGGGCTGGCAGTCCTCTGTTTAGACATGATGGACATAGGTGATGTAATTTATATGCTCGGATGTAAGATCCTTAGGGATTGTTTTGGGAGAATTCCCCGTTTGTCTTTGATGACTTACATAAGGAATATCCTAGAATGATTCTAGATGCAAAAATTGCAAACCCATTGACTTACCTATCGGTAAAAGCTAGAACCTTAGTTATTGAGTGAATCCTCAGATTGTCTTTGGGAGAAACATATGACCTATATTCCTTGATCTTTTTTGTTGTGGGAGCTTGAAGTACGCTATGTGGGCGTATTCGGCATGATGAGTGTTATCTTTGGTAAATGGTCAACTGAGTAGTTTAGACATTGACCTTGCTCATTAGACTGTGGATAGAATGCTTTACTAGTAGTATATTAATTTGCCCCTTGTAAGATTCAATGCGCTAGTTGGGCGCATCTTGAATGAACGTAGATTGGTCACCAAAATATCTTTAGAGAGGTGATTATGCAAAAGGTAGTGATCTTGAACTATTTCATGTGAGGCTCACATAGTGGATTCCGTTGTATATGCTTATCGCAAGAGGTGTTGATAAGGCTTATGCTTGGAATCTAGAGTTGCGCAGATTGTGGTCGTGTTTGTTAAATCGATCATTTATTTGTTGTGAGATGATGGGATGTTCACACTATTATGGTTTGTGTCATAATGATTAGCAGATGATGATGCCAGCATGCAAGATTGGCTCACTCACACGAGCAATCGCCCTTGGCGCTTGGGAGCGAGCAAGGATGAGACTAGTGGTTTATTTTTATTTAAAGCCAAGAGAGGCTTAAATTATCCACTATGTATGTCGCCTTGGTTACAACCAAGATGAGGTTGTGTTAAGTACCAAACATGGATGTTAGTACCCACTTTCCATGTTGTGCCTGTTATGATTAGCCAGATACGAGATCTCATTTGGCGCCTGGAAGGCGGGCAAATAGAGAATTCGGGTTAGACGCTAGAAAGCGACTAGACTAAGATCTGTACGGTGTATCGAGTATGACGTCACTATTTTTGGAAGAGTTACTCCACCGTAACATGTATTCATACTATATGTGCTTGGCGACCGAGTAATGAGGTGAGAGAATGGATCCCTGTTTTCTCACTTTGTGAGTCTTACGTGTCATTATTGATATGACTTTCATTTATGTATCCTTTTGTGACTTTTGACTATGTCATAAGGTAAGTGGTTGATGTTCTGCTACTTTGGTATGTTGCCTGTGGTCATGTATGATTCGGCCTTACGGGACATCACTGAGAAAGCGGTCAATCCTAAAGTAAATGGCATGAGGGCAAAGGGAAGATCATCTAGTATTACACCACTGTTGTATATTTACTGCCGAAAACTCATATCGCTCTGTATGAAAGGCGGATTGAGTGTGAATATATTGCAAGAATTTGACAGGGTCAAACATGCTCTTTTTTGAGGGATTAGAGATGTTTTTTGGACCGGTGTAATTAGATGGGTTTGGGGTATATGAGACACTATTTCTATTCTTTTTGGGTTGATGTCTCTATTAGGAATAGCAACGGGCCAGGGCGGGGCCAGGGATCACACTCCCCGTTCCCAATCCCTGACGGTGGAAATTCTCTCGTTCCCAACCCCGATCCCCGACGAGGAACCTATCACCATCCCCGCCCCTGCCCCCTAACAGGGATCAGGTTTTCCCGACCCCGAAAATTCCCCAGCAAAAAAAAAAAAAAAAAACTGCCTCTAATCTGATATTCAAATCAACCATAGATTAATATTCAACAACACACCAGATTTAACAACAACAAACAACAACAACAACAGATCTGCGATTTAACAACAACAACACAACAAATTATGTTCCAAAAAAAAAAAACACAACATATTAGGGTTTCGAATGTGAGAGAGAGAGAGAGAGAGAGAGAGAGTAGAAATGGTGAGAAAGAAAAAGAGAGATCTGCGATAGTGAGGCGGTGGTGGAGCAGTGCTGCAACGGTGAGAGAGGAAGGGGAGAGGAGATGTGATCGACTCTCGTCGTCGAATGACGGAGGCGGTGGTGGAATGGCAGAGGCGGTGGTGGAGCAGCGGGTGAGAGAGAGAGGGAGAGGAGCTGCGATCAACTTCGATCTCCATGGTTTACTCTTTATCTACTTCGATCGACGTGGGTTTGAGGTTAGGGTTTCGAATGTGAGAGAGAGAGAGAGAGAGAGAGAGAGAGTGATCCAGGTCTGTGAGATAGAGAGTGATGCAAATCTGTGAGAGAGGGGGTATATATATATGAATGGGTAGAGGGGCATAAAGGTAATTTTACTTCAGGGAAGAAACGGAACGGGGACGGGGACAGGGACAGGGCTGGGCCGGGTCCGGGGCTGTGAAAGCTATCCCCATGCCCGGCTCGAAACTGATCGGGGATGCATTTTTTAATACCATCCCCGGCCCGTGGGGAGTATTTTTCAGAGAAAAACCATTGTAATTGGGGACGAGGGGTCGGGTCCCCCTCGGGCCGGGTTCAAATTGCCATCCCTAGTCTCTATGCTGGCTCATTTTGAGTTTCTAGTATAAAGCTCCTACATGCAGGTGTTTCTCAGCGGTCGCACGGTTCATTGGCTAGTATGTGATTGTTAAATATTTGGGGAGATTGAGATAGAGATACGACAGTGTCATGCCAACTCATGTGCGAATGGGAGATGTTGGAAATTAGGCCGAATCTTGGACCCAAATTTGGGCGCCCATGTGGCATGACCCATGACCCATTCAAATTACCCATGTAATTTGAATTTGATTTCCTAATTATCCTATTTGTTAGGATAACCCTCTATCTATCTACATCTATCCTATCCTTAGGAGCTATGGAAAAATAGATATACATGGTTATATATTTGATTATATATCTGGATGATATACATCATCAGATACGTTATGTGATTTTTACCCATAACATTTTTCCCATACTCTCTCTCTAACTCTCTCGCATATCAGGGAACAATCCAGCCTTTGCACTATGATTAGAGCGGGTGATACTCATACTGTGGTATTACTCCATTGCTGTGTGTTCTTAGTTCATGATTAAAAAAGCACGTGATTTACCCACAAGGTTCATCGTTTCGGATTCCATCACTTAAGGTATGACTTGAATCCTTTTACCTGCTGCGTTTGATATATCTTATAGTTTGTGTATATAGATATAGGTAAAATAAAGAGTAGAATTGGAGTACATAGATAAAAAAGGAATTAAACAAAATAAAGAAAATACCTTTTCATATTTTAACTAATGAAAAATGAAAAGTGTGATTGGAGTTGCTCCTACACTTGAAATATCAATTCTCATTATTGTTGATAATATATAATTTATTGAGTCAATCAATCTATCAATTCTTTTTATAGTACACTAACATAATACCATGTTATGTACAGTCATAAAGAAGTAATCAAAAATAATTTTAAAATTAAATAATAACATAAAATTTGTTTAAAATATATAGAAAAAATATTTTAAATGAATTAAATTTTAACTATTATCACCAAGCTTGCATTATTTTTATTATTGCTATGTCATTGAATGTGTGTTTTAAGTTCTTAATAAGAAATATATGTCATGATTTAATTGATAAACATTATTAAAAAAAAAAAGTTAAATTAAAATTTATTACTTGTATATAAAGTTATGAAAAATTACAAATTTAATGCAACGTGATTTATTGATTTTATAAAACTAATAAAATTAGTCAGTTTTCTTTCATCCCACTTAAAAATAAATAAATAAACTGTTAGTTAATAGGTGCCTCCTACAAGTAAACACAATTAAAAAAAAAAAAAAAAAGCAAATTATCATTTTTGCCTCAAAAGTTGTATACAAATAGTATTTTAAATACATATCTATAAATAAAAATAATAACTAATAAAACAAATATGGACAAAAATGTTAACCAATCAATCAAAACAAAATTTGATATATACTTGTGATTACAATCACCAACAAAAAGGTTTTACACCTAATAGTATCAATGAGAGGAATGAAAATTTAAAATGTTTTTGTTTATTACCCACTTATTAAAATTCAAGAGTATTATTATCAGTAATTCAATGTGGCTACATATAATTGTGAGAAAATATCCACCGTGTTAAAAATATTATGTCACTGTTCGCAGCCACTCCCATGTTCGTAGCTATTGAAGTAGCATATAAACAATTGCGTCTCATATGTAGAGATATTAGTTAAAGAAAATATCATCCTTTTGTGATTTATATCTCAATCATAGCAAAAGTGAGGTTTTAAGAAGAAGACCTTGAGAACTCTAAAAGGTAAAACAAAATTGATCGAATTTTACAATTAAAAAGTAATAATAAATGCCATTTCAAATATATCGAACTTTTCTATTAGATCATATTCAATTTATTCAAAAGAAATGGGGTAAAATTATTGCTATCCATTTATCTTCTCATTTAAAAATTATTGTTACCATCCATTTCAAATAATTTTATCTTCAATTATTGGTTCCCTATCTTAATGGGTTATTTATTCACTCATTTATCTTCTCATTTAACAAAATTTTTCATTTTTTAATTGGCTAATAGATTAAGTATTCAAAATAAAATTAATCGGATAAAAAACCAATAGATTGAGTAATCAAAATTTGTCCCAAAAAAAAATTACTTGCAGATAAATATTAGGAAATTTATTCCAAAATACTATACCAAAAAAGTATGTAACCGAAAGTTTCATTAAATTTTCTTCGAAACAATTAAGTTTTCTTGAATTTGAAAACATACACCGTGAGATCCTTTCACTATATTTCTTGGAGATTCCAAATGTGGGTATATTTCATTTGTGCACTATTATCTTATTAAACTTTAGATAAATGTGTCATTCTTAAAATGTGACCATTAGACATCGTTTTAATATGTGTTGTTGGCTTTTTGGCTTTCGAAGGTTATTATTGTAATTTTGAGCGTGCCACCAAAGATCAATCAGTCCTTACAGAATATTAATTGCCAACCAATTATCAGACGATTGTATTTTAGTTCTTTCAGCCTTAATAAAGAGGACTTTTACTGGTGGCTTTGTTTAGGAGAATTAAGCAAACAATGATTTATATGAAGAACAATTGTAACATTTCATTAAGTAAAATGGAAGACTTACAAAGATCCAAATCGGCTTCGTAGAGGTTTACAGCGACAAACTACTTGAAACTACTCCTATGAACGAAGTACAGTGCAGAAATTTGAAGTACAGAAATGTAAAGAACAAGAAATGTAAAAACTGGAAGGAAAATAAAGTAGATAAAACTGGTTTTTTGGATCTAAGTCTGGGGACACTTTTTGCGGCTTTCTTTGCTATTTATACTTCTCAATGACAACTGTCGAACTGCATTTCTAACGGTCGAACCACCCCTCCATGGTCGCTGATCATGTTGCCTTATAGTTAGCTCCACTATGTCATATCTGCAGTTAGGCTTTCCTCCTGATTTTGAATTTAAAAATGAGTAACTATTGGAGCCACGTCATTTTGTATCTCTTTGTTGATCCAGTGCTACGCAGATCTATAAAAACCAATACTAACTGCCACGTGTACGATTGCGATCGAAGATTTGAATTGTCTTCCCGTATTGCCCTCATCCTGCCACGTGTCGAACTGTAATTGGCTTATACAAAATATGTAGCCAACATTACCTCCCGCACTAATATATCCAATACTTGGTGATATTAGTGGATCAAGGTATTTTACCTACGTCTTAGAACGTGCATAGGCTTTGCATTTTCCAGAAATGCAACCGTCATTCATCATTTGCATTAAATTCTCTTCTAACCCTTGAACACTCCCACTATCTCAGTATTCGAAAAGATGATACATCTTTTATGGCCAAGCCAATCTTTTCTTACATTGATCAAGCACACGAAGAGTTATTTGATGACGCTGTTCGTCCTCGAAAGAACCTTCATGAATTGATTAGCCACCTTTATCCACCTCCATTTATACAAGTTATGGAAGCTTTCGCAAATCACCGACCTTCGAACCAAGAACCTACTGCTTACGATTCTTTGGAACACAAATTTGCAATCATGAATATTGGAAGCTCTTCTTCTGCAACAAAGCCTTCCGCATGGGATGAAGCTGCTGCTTCTTCTTCTTCTTCTACAACCTCTGGCTGGGGAACTTGGCCTACCCCTACTCAACCTTAGACGAGGGAACGCATTCATCACCGATTCCCAGAATTCGATGACCCTCTTGAAATTCCTCCTTCTAAACGCAGTTCTGTAGTATATCTATATGTTCCTATTGACCGTATACGCAGTCTTGAGGACAATCTGCTTTCATCATGGTACACTTCTACCTTGCCATCTCGGATGGTTCGAAGTGTCCAATGTCCTGGTGAAGCTTTAGGGATCAATCCTGCGCTTTTAGCCAAAAAAGAAAAACTTTATACCTCCGATTGGCTAGAATGTGTAGCCAGACCTGAATTCCTAGATTCGATTAGGGAACCTCCGACTACTCCTCCTCTGCCTTCCAATCCAAATTGGATTGATTAGTTGAGACTTACTCTTTCTGAGGGCCAATACTTCACCCCCTATCAGCGGTTTAGGGCTCAGATCTTACTTGCTGCTTTCTCTTATTTATCTTTTGAAGTCCTTCGAGGTGACATGCCCCACAAAAACTTCCTATGGGCTTGTGACGTTATGTCTCGAAATCATCTTCTCAACCCTGTGGCCCAAATAGAGCTTCATACATTTTTAGACCAACTTCCTCTCCTGTTGAACTGGCACTTTCAGGCTTCCATTACCAGTGAAGTTCTGGATGAAGCCTCCTCTGCTCGAATTCAGGTTAAATATGAGGCAGAGAACCTCCTTGATGACTATGAGGCCTTCAGGAGCCAGGATTCTGAGCATGGCGAGGATGTTGCAATGAATGAAGTACATGAAGAAGAGGAGATGGATGCCACAGATAAAGTCCTAAAACAAATAGAATTCGAAGTGAAAGCCCAACAACTCACTTCTCAATTAAAGGCTTACCAATTAGACAAGCCAACTTGGACAAGATAGAAGATAAAGTAGGAAAAGAGTTTTCATTTATTAAATTTTGTTGGACTAAATTTTATGACCTTATAACTCTGTCCATTCCATATTTTTACGAAATCGAGAATGTAATCAAATGAATTCTAGTATAAACAGTATTTATCAATAAAACTGGGCTTTCCGAATTTCATTTGTTAGATTCTGATTTAGCACTCTAATTGTAAACTGTATGATTGATGTGCTTTAACTCCATCCCAACTTAAACTCTTCCAAAGTATGAAATCTTCTCTTTTAAGAAAGCAATTTAAACATAATTCTTCAGCCATTAGCTTCGAATTAACCAACTTTACCTTTCGAAGTTTGATTTGATCATATTCAATTCCCCAACATATGGTTAATACAATCAACTAATTTTATTTCAGACAAACAGTCTATATTTTCCAAAATATGGAAACCTCTCTTAAAGTGATTTCTTCTATGTACTATCAAACCAACTATTGGTTTGAAACTTAGAACAAACAATTTCTAATCATAAGGTATTTCAAGTTTTGTTTCGAAGGATTTTACTCTCATTGAGAAACCTAAAAAACACGTCCTTAATCCTTTTGAAATAAACAAATACCTAACCATTCTTCCACCGTGAGGCGTGGAATGTACTTCGAAGTCGACTTCCTACTTTCGAAGCCGTTTGTGGTTTGATTTTGGCGTCAAAACTTGGCTTCGAAGCCAAATATTTTTATTTCGAAGCTGACATCAGTATTTGAGATGCGTTTCCCTCCATAACCATCAATACTGAGGGGGAACTTTTCGCATCCGTACCTTTAGTACTTCTTTACGAATTCTGCCTATATAAAATAATTGGGTATATTTTTCAGACGCAAAAGTTTAAAACCCCTTTTATTTCATGCTCTAAATTCACTCGTTTGTCTAACACACAAAGACTTCATCTCTACTGACCCTCTCTTTCTTGCTACTCGTTACTAATGGAGTCTTCTTCTCTGAAAACACCAACTGGCGAACGTATAAGCCCAACAATGGCTTTGAAAAGATGCATTGAGGAAGAAATTGCTAAATTTAAAGCTGATGGATCGAGCACCATAGACAGACGCCTCTTTGTCCCTCGTCATAGCAACAAACAAGAATATGTCCTAGGTTCTATCTTTCGAGAGGTTCCCGCCCAAATTCCTGCTTTGTACCCTCGTTTAGAGGACCATTTTCTTCTATATGAAGGAGGGCTTGACTGGGGAAATTGGAGAGTGAACCGACCTCATCGTTGCTGGCCAACATTGAGGGTTGAGTGGGAGGAATGGTATGACAGGGTTGTGCCTGCAAGAGAATGGGACCTGCAAGAGCTCTGTATTCTCGACGCCTTTCGTCTTTCCAAGTTTATCATTCGTGAAGACCCTTTTTTGATTCCTGCCGCTCTTTGCTTTTGGAATATGGCTTTTAACTTTTTTTCAGTTTCGGTGTGGTATGATGGCCCCCACCGTTCTTGATATCTGCCATCTCTTAGGGCTTTCACCACTTGGTTCTCCTTTTACACCCAGCTATCCAGACCTTTCTGTTAAATTTTCTCTCCCACCTTTGAATTCTTCCTTTAGTGACTTTGTAAAGGCTGAAAATAAAAAGGAAGGCCCCGTGAGTGATCGAGAACTCTTTTCCTTTATTTTATACTGGTTGTGTAAATTTCTCTTTTGTACATCATCTCAGCGAATCATGCATGAGTTCACCCCACTTGCGAAGGCCCTTGTTTTGAAGAAACGAATAGCCTTAGCCCCTTACCTTTTAGGCCATGTCTATAGAGGCTGCTCATAATTTTGTGAAAGACCTCTCGACATCAACCAGGGAGGTCCTCTCTGGGTGCTTCAACTCTGGCTCTTTGCATACTTTACTGATCTGCATCTAAGTGCTTGAAGTTTTTAGTTCAAGACCTTAGCACTTATGGAGAAAAATATGCTAGAATTGCCCTTTATCCTGCTTCTTTTGCCTACTACCTTACCTTTTTTCATCAACTTCCTATTTCCCCAGCTGCCACCTTCTTTTTCCCCTTTGATGCCAATAAAGGACCAACTTGGCTACAAACATTCTTGGCTGATAGAGAGTGTTCTGTCCCATCACATAAAGATATGTGGGCTTCCATTTTGTTGCCGAGGGAACTGTTCATTGGTACTTTAAACCCTCGAGCCTATAAGTGCATATCTGAGGTATACTGCCCCTCCCAGTTTGCCAGGCAATTTGGGCTTACCCAAGGAATTTCCATTCCACTCTGCAGTCTCTCGAATGTCCATCTCACAGCCAGAGATCTGAGAGTACCCAAATCTAAACTAGAGGAGGCAACATTTAAACTGTTGAAAGACTTGAGTGAGTTCAAATTTACCCCCTTCCTCCCCTCTAGCTTGGCCTTAAAAAGATTTCAAAATTGGTGGACAGCCAATATGGAAGTGCATTTAACAATACACCCTCATGATTTATTAATAGGGCTAGGTGTGCCTTCTAAGGCCAAACCAAAAGAAGTTGGGACCATCCTCTCTCTTTCTACAGCTACCAAGACTATTTCTGCAATCTCACCCCCTCCTTCCAGGGTCACCAGAGCTGCTTCGAAAAAGGGTAAGCAATTTTAGGCATCCTTTCTTTTAGAATTTTTTGTTTGTTTTCTTTATATTTATACTACTTGGTGTAGGGTCTCCACAAGAAGAATCTCCCAAGAGAGCTGAAGCCCTAGCTATTGTCAAAGACAAACATTAGCAGAAGAAGAAAAGAAAACTAATACTCACTCCTGAGGAGTCTGAGTCTCAAATTGAAGAGAAAGAGATAGAGAAAGAGCAAGAAATACCACTGCAGAGAAAAAAGAGAAAGAAGATAACCGTCTCTCCTTCTGACTTGATTGAGGACCCTACTCATGAGACAGCTGTCGAAGCAGTAGCGAAGGAACACTCTAATGAAATAATTGTTTTCCAGAGGGCTGAAAAAAGGCAACAACAACAACTGCTAAGGGATGAAGCAGTTGCTATTGATACAATCCAAAGGAAAACTGCGAGAAGACAACACACTACTAAGCATTACTCCGTTCGTAGTTCTCTCATTATTGCCACCACCTCTGAAACTAGTAATTTCCTTCCATGTTTCCACTTTCTTTTCTCAAATTGTTGATACTGGGACTTAACACTGTTTTTTATTTCTTCTTTTGCAGTGACAACTACTTTGCCTACTCTTCCAATAAGGACTCCTTCAGTTTCAACTGAAGTTGAACAACCTCAAAATGTAGAGCTCATTCAGACAATACTCTCACTTCCTGGCCCCATATTTTCCATACCTTTCTTGAGGCCAAACATTCTTGTGCCCCTATCCTTTGGCTTGACTCCATACTTTCCTCACCTATCTTTCAACTCTACTCGATTTGATCTTCCTTTAAGCCTTGTCGCTCCTTCCCTTCCTAAGGAAATTCTAGCTATTACATCATCTCCAGTGATAACTGATTTCCATAGAGAAGACACTGGTAGCTCTCCAATTCCTTGTCCATTATCTCTTCCCAGCTCCAGTCCCTCTTCTCTTGAGCTACTGGTAGCCAAGACTATAGAGACTGCTAGGGATACTTCTCCTTCTTCTCCAATTCTTATTCAGCCATTTCCTCTTTCTACCAAAGTTCTTTCTGCATCCATCATGTCAACGGATGAGGTGGACATCTTCGAAGCTAGGCTACCTAATCTTTTCGACATGCCTTCCACCACTCCACCAGCTAGTAATGAAGCTGAGCCATTAGTCCTGGCTGATTCTTTGTAAGAAATTTTTGAGAGCTTTTCCTCTAGTGGTAGGACTCCCTTGCTTTCAATGGACTTGGACAGCTATTTGGAGTTGCTGACATCCTTCTTAAGGATTCCTTTCGAAGCCTTACAAAGGCCTATAATCAAGAATGGCTTCCTCCAGTGCTGCAAGATTGTTAAGCAATCCAACATGACTATTTCAAGTCATTTGTCCCAAGCGGCAGCCACCATTGATTTCTACATCAACATATGCCAAGTTGCCAAGGCCACAGAGGATAAATTGCTGAGAGACCAGAGTTTTGTCTCCCAAATTCATACTGAAGTGTCAGCATTGAAAGAGCAACATTCCTCTGCCTCCCAATTTCGAGCTCAACTATTGGAGAAGAAAGCTCAACTTGAGGAAGAGTTATCAGCAGTTAACCAGGCCTTAGATCGAACTGTCACTAAACTGCATATCACTAATCAAGGACTGGCTGATCGAAAACAGGAGATGGCTACAGCCATTCAGTTGTTCCCATCTCTTAAGAGCAGAAAATCTATTGTAGAGGAACAACTAAAACATTGTACTGATTTTTGGGCCAATCTGTGGCTACATGTATTCAACTCATTATGAAATAAAATCCTTATTTCTCATTTGAGTGTTTTCATGTTCTTTTTATTTAGCGCTTATTTTATTCCTTGTGTTTCCCATATGGTTGGAAAATAAGGTTTCAAATATCTGCCATTAATCTTCTTGGGGTGTACATATCCATTTAAATTTTTCGAATGATATGCTCCCGAAGTTAAGACTCTATGAACTTGATATGGTTCTTCCCAGTTAGGTGACCATTTACCAAACTTGTGGCTTTTAATCTCTATTGGGAGTATTGTCTTCCATACCAAATCACCTTCATCAAAGCTAATATGCTTGACCTTCTTATTATAGTTTTTGGCTGCTTTCTTCTTTTGGAAAGAATGCTATTTAAGGCCAGAATTCTAGCTTCATCCACACTTTCTAATTCCAAGCACATACTCTGATAGTACTACTCAGGAATTAACTGATCCTGGCATCTCACCCTTAAGGACTTGATGTTGATTTCTACAGGTAACACTGCATCATGCCCATATACTAAGGCATAAGGGGTAACTCGTGTACTTGATCTTGGAGAAGTCCTGTAAGCCCATAGTACATCCAACAGTAAGTTATGCTAATCCCTGGAATTGTCTTCCATAACTTTCTGTATTCCTTTCTTCAAAGATTTATTGGATGACTTTGTTTGACTATTGGCTTCTGCATAATAGGGGGTAGAATTAACAAGGCTAATGCCAAATTCTGCCACAAACGACTTTACCATTTTCCCATCAAATACAGTCTCATTATCAACAGTTATGGTCTGTGGGATGCCAAATCTATGGATCAGATCCTTAATGAATCCAATAACTTTGGTCTGATCTACAGCTTTATATGGCTTAGCTTCGACCCATGTAGTGAAGTAATTAGTGGCCACTAAAATAAAACAATGATGCTTCGAAGAGGGTGGATGTATTTTCCCTATCATGTCTATAGCCCATCCTCTAAACGACCTAGGCTTCACAACTGCATGTAGATCAGTTATGGGTACATGTCTTATTGCGCCATGCTTTTGGCATGCCTGGCAACTTCTAGCATATTCTATGCAATCCTTAAGGATGGTTGGCCAATAGTAAGAATATCTTCGAAGCAGCAATCTCATCTTCACACCAGGCTGATGAGCACCACAGATGCCTTCATGAACCTCAGCCATGGCTGTCAATGCTTCCTTTGGACCTAAACATTCCAATAATAACCCATCTGCCACCCTTTTGTAGAGAGCATTACCATACATTATGTATTGCATAGACTGCAATTTGATTTTTCTGCTGGCTTTCGAAGATGGGCCAGCTAGATACTGCATTATTAGATGCCTTCAATCTTGTTCTTGTAAGTCATTATGATTGACTTCTAAGACCGTATTCCTTCTATTCAAAGGTAGTATTACCTTTTGATATGTTGTTTAGCTTATGTTCCTTTGAGTATTGTCCCTTCTTTTGAAATTCGAAGCTTCCTAAGCCACATCGTTAGCTTTATTATTCAAGAATCTTGGGACATAAGTTACATTTGCTATTTGAAATTGAGACAGCAGATGTAATGCAACAACATAGTATGGCAACATGCTTACACTTTGACATTTGAAAATCCCTTTCACCTAGTTAACTACCAATTGAGAATCTCCAAATATGTCCACTGTATGTGCTTGTAATCCAATAAGTATTTCCAGTCCCACTATTAAAGCTTCATATTCAGTTTGATTATTGGAACAAGTAATTTCATCAACTCTGAAACCATGTGTGGTTTCTACCCCTTGTGGTGACTTAATCATCACACTAATTCCAGTTAGACCATTGGCTTTTGATCCATCGAACCACATTTGTCATGGTTCAACACTAGCCATACCAAGTTCCATTATCTCTTGGCTCTCTGTTTGACATGGATGGTCTGCCAAGAAATTAGCTAAAACTTGTCCTTTTACTGCCTTTTGGGGGACGTATTCTAGATGAAATTCTAATAAAACTAGTATCCATTTGCTAATTTTTCCCCTCAACATAGGTCTAGATAACATATATTTAACCAAATCTGTGGTTGCAATTACCAAGACAATTGTAGGCAAAAGATAGTATCTTAATTTCATTGCAGCAAAATACAATGCAAGGCACAGCTTTTCTACAACTGAATATTTACATTCACAAGAATTTAGAAACCTACCAATGTAATAAACTACTTGCTCTTTGCCTTCTTCATTGTCTTGGGCTAAGAAAACTCCTAACGAATCCTCTGCTGCAGCTATGTACAACTTCAAGGGCATATCACCCTTTGGTGACATCAGTACTGGAGGGTTGGCCAATTAGGCTTTGATTTCTTCGAAAGCAGTTTGATGCTCTACTGTCCACACAAATTCCTCTTCATTCTTTAACCTTAATAAGGAAGAAAATACTTTAGTTTTCCCTGCAGTATTAGAAATAAATCTCGAAGAAAATTAACCTGCCCAAGGAATTTTTGTACTTCTTTCTTACTTGATGGAGGTCTGACTTCAATGATAGCTTTGGCTTTGTTCTGATCAATCTGTATTCCCTTCTTGTGTACTTGTAGACGTCCCCGAACGCCCCGGGAGGGTTAAAGTCCCGTTCTGTTCATATTGGGGTCACTACAGTTCGAAGGACTCAAATGTCACGGTTCTTAATCTTGAACCAAAGAGTCCAAATCCGGCAAATCGTTTTGAAAACAGATTTTTTGAAAGAAGTGCCAAACATGGACTGCTTCGCCAGATACAGAGTCGCCACCTAAATATTTTTAAAATGGGAAATTTAGGAAACCCTGACTCGGTGCCAAAAGGCCACGTGTCCGTCATCACCAAAGTTGGCTTGGGAACTTGGGTACGATTGGGGAAGGTCACATCGTGAGCACCCCCGCTCGCCCGGTCAAAGACCGGCCTCTACTAACCATGATATCAGATTTTGAAAACATTGTGAGTTCTTATTCCGGTTATTAGCCTAGGTTACTATGTGATGCTCGCAGCAAACAAGTATAGACTGAGTCGCCTGAATTGGAACAAAACACTTCATGTTTGTTTGTTTGAAAATGGTTTGATGGTGCTACCCGCAGGTAGGCTAAGACGCGGATTTGCCACCCTCAGGTGGGCTTAGAAAACATGATTTTGCCACTATCTAGTGGGCTTAAAACAAACATTTGATGAATTGTCCAATCCAAGTAACACAACCTCCACCCACAGGCATTCAAGGCAATTATATCACATAAGCATGTAGCCTCATGGTAAGCATGCTATCATGGCAGCACTCACACGCATGCAAGGATGCTAAAGCATAAAACTTACCGAGTACTCCAAGCCAAAAACAGAAATTGATTAGAAATCATGCATGATCCTAATTATACTGGCGATGCCTAATGCAACACATGCAATAATGCAACTATAGCAGGCTCGGCTATTCTAAACATGGCATATGGAATGCTACAACTAACACGTATTCGATTTGGAATTGAAATACAAATGCAGTTTGTATGATGCGCCGAGCCCGGTGCATGCAAAACAGATGAATGATGCAAACATGCTGTCAGACTGTATGCTAATTGAAATATGCCCTATATCTAACCATCGTAAGCGGATAAATAAAAGGGAGAAAGAAATGGGGGTTGGAAGACATACATCACACTCACCCACACTTATTACAATTATGCCCTCGCGCAGAGGGTCCGAATAAATATACAGTCCGAATAAACAGTCCGAAATAATACAGATTCCTAATTAATTAACAAATTAAGCTAAGAAAGCTATAAACTGGCATGCAAGCCAGGGGCTGCCTCGCTTCTGATGAATGATGTATGCTGGAATGCCTTTGCGCAGAAATCCACTGGGATGCCCAATTTAGCCTCTGTTTGCAATGTTTCTCGAAATGCGCGCCAGACTCCGAAAAGTTGCTGATTCTTCATTTTGCTGCAACAGAGAGCAGGAAAAGGGCATAGCAGTGTATTTCACAAATATATGCATGCCTCGATCCTCGTGCCACCAATCACGCAAATCGATGCATGATGGCCGAGGAATCGGATTGCACAACTCAATATAGGGTACAATGCAGATGAATGCTACAGCAGAACCTAACTCCATCATGGGTAATCCGGAGTGTCGGTGATTGGGGAATTGAGACCCGTCCCGTCACTCGGAGTGCGAAACGTGCCTCGTTTCCCGTGCCCGGGCTGATTCCTATGCCGAACACGATGCAATATGCATGATATGCATGAAATGCAACTAAGATACAGCCTAGTATGCACAATGCTGATGAAAATGAGATGAAAATGTGATGAAAATGAGACGCCTCGAAAAGCGTGCACGCGGGTACGCAAACCGAGGCGATGATGTGAAATGCAAATCGGATAAGACAGAGTGCCTTGAAATGCGTGCACACGGGCACGCAAACCGAGGCGATGATGTGAAATGCAAATCGGATAAAACCGAAGTGCCTCGAAATGCGTGCACACGGGCACGCAAACCGAGGCAATGACAAAATGGAATGAAATGGCATACGGAATGCCACGATGGGCTTACACCAACATGGGAGAGCCTCAGCTCACTCACATAGGAGGCCGTCGGATAAAAAAAAAAAGTGTCTCGAAATGCGTGCCCGCGGGCACGCAAACCGGAATGGCCCGAAGGCATGAAATGACACGGGAAATGATATGCAAGCATGCAAACCAAATTTCAGCACCTAAATGAGGGGAAAACAGCCCCGAAATGATACGGAATTACAACCAATGCATGAAATCATCCCGAAATGTGATTTAAGCACCCGAAATGGCCTACGGCTATGCTAAACATGCAAAATTGATACATGAAAGAAAAAACAGTAGCAAGGCATCCCCAAAAATAGCATCTTTTCAGTACAAAACATGACCAAATTGTGAGCATAGATATGGCAACAATGGCATGCAAAAATGGGGAAAAAGAGGAGAATTACAAAGCAAGTGGTATCTACAATGCTCAAACTGAAAAACACAGTTCTACAAAATTAAAGAGGGGCCAAAAATATGCACATTTACAGTAGATGACATCCCTAAATTCAGTATGTAGATATGCTTAACATAGCATGCAAAAATGAGCCAATAAGGGGCTACAACATGAGGTACCATAAGCAATGACCAAAAAACCTTGGACCCTTAACAAAACATGAAGAATGAGTTATTATAAGACACTTTCTAAGCCTGATGAAGGCTCAAATCAGTAGCTAAGAAAGCTTAAAAAAACATGCAATTTTACGGAAAATATGGAGGGTACAACATGAAGTACCAAAAGCATGCATCAAAAAACTTTGGACACTTAACAAAACTTGACAAGAAGGCCAAAATAAGGATATTTCCAGTACTGATGGTGGCTCAAAACAGGAGCTAAGTAAGCTCAAAAAGGCATTCAAGATGGGGCCAAAGAGAGGTATAAAGAGAGGTACAACATGGAGGCCTCAAACCAATATGATCCCTTCTACAATGTTGTAGAGGGACCTAAAATAAACTCAACCTCAGTTAATGTCATGCTCAAAATCAGATCACAAATAGGCCAAAGAAACCATGCAATTTTACGGTAATTTGAAGGGAATACAAAGCAGGTGCATGATAGAGAGGCCAAACAGGGTTGAGCCCTTCTTCAATATTGAAGAGAGGCTCAAAATAAGCCCACTCACAGTTTATTCCATGTTCAAAAACAGATCACACATAATCCAAACAAAGCATGCAATTTAATGGCCTAGAAGATGCTATTGAAGCAAGTGTTCCATAGAGGGTTCAAACAGGGTTGAGCCCTTCTACAATGTTGTAGAGGGGCTCAAAATGAGCACAAAACCAGAAGGGGTCAGAGCCCAAATCAGAGAGCAAGTAGGGCAGAAATTTGAAGCAAAAAAATGCAAGAAAAAGGGAATTGGTGACTTACCCTTGAAGACAAGTCTTTCTTTGCTTCTTGGCTTGACTTTGTTGCTTCTTAGCCTCTGAAAATCACTCCCTTGCTGCTGAAATGAAGGTGGTGATGGTGGTGCTTAGGGTTGATGAAGAGAGGGACTTGAGACTTGAAGGTTTTTTGGAGCTTTTGGCTATGGAAATGGAGGCAAAGGAAGAGAGGGTCTTGAGGAGAGTTTTTCTAACCCTAGAGAAGGAGCTGTCCAGCCCCTTAAATAGGCAAGAAAGGGTGTAAAAGGGGAGGGAAATGCATCCAAGCTTTCCCTCCCAAAATATCCCCCGGATGGGGAGATATTTCAAAAAGTAGCTGGACAGCTGTAAAGGGGTGAAAAGCAGAAAGCTGGCCGGCCAGGTAGTTTTCTGGGAGGTGGCCGGCCGGCCACCCCACCTGGTCGGCCAACCACTCACCCTGGCCGGCCGGCCATGGCCCAAAAATGAAGTGCAAAATTGCTGGCCGACCACCATGTGTTGGTGTCCTCCCAGGTGTGTAGAATAAGGCCCCAAGGTTGGAATGTGGCAACACTGAAGCAGGAGTCACAACATAGAGCTTGAAGGAGAGGCTCAAAAATGAAATCCACAATTGCTGGCCGACCACCAACTTTTAGGGTCCTCCCAGATGTGTAGAACAAGGTTCCAAGGTCGGAAATTGGCAACACTGAAGCAGGAGCCACCACATAGAGCTTGAAGGAGGGGCTCAAAAATGAAATCCACAATTGCTGGCCGACCAGTAGTTTTTAGGGTCCTCCCATGTGCCCTCATCACAAATATGTAGCTTTGGTTGGAAGAAAATATCCCCAAGGTGTTCAACATTAGCCCGGAAGTGAGCAAAACGGGCGCCGGAAGAGCAAAACTGGTTATCTGGGATAATTGCTGGCCTCCTACCCCCCAGTGATCTTCCTGGTACTAAAACAGAGGTACCTGCCAAATTTGAACAAAAACTAATGCAAAATGAATGCTCGGGGCCTAAACCGCGAGGTTCGGGGCCCGAAAACCGGCTGTAGGCACCGAAAGTGGCATTCAGCCACGAAGTGGGCATCTGAGACCCCAGTGTGCCTTGTTATGATAAAACAGAGGTGCCTGCCAAGAACCGGAGGAATCGGAGACGGTTGGGCGGTCCCGAACCGAGGCACACGGCCTGACGGCTCCGAAAACCGGGAACCGGGTTCCGAAATGGGCAAAATGGCCTACGGCCACGAAAAGTAGCGCACGGCCACCGAGAGATAGTCTACAGGACTACTCCCTTCCCTCAGGAAAGAAAACAGAGAAAACCGAGTCTGGTTCGCAAACCGAGACAAGGCACAGAAGAGGATTCGGAAGTCCGGAGGCAGGGCGCACGGCCGCGACTCTGAGACTTCTGAACGAGCACAATATGCAACATCACCGAGCGCTCAATCGGTGACGTCTGAGTCTTAAGGTCGGTCAAAAATGGGGTGTCTACAGTTGCCCCTCTTTGACAGAACTCGGGAGTCATAACAATGACGAGAGTGAATGTCAAAGCCCAGAGA
Source organism: Camellia japonica (assembly GCA_030407325.1). NCBI lineage: Eukaryota > Viridiplantae > Streptophyta > Magnoliopsida > Ericales > Theaceae > Camellia > Camellia japonica. Next base: position 74,091,958 of record JAPPVO010000007.1, on the reverse strand, counting down.
CGACCCATTTTTGACAAGGCCGAAGACTTAGACAATCATACAAGATGAAAAGAGATGTGCCCGCAGGCGTGCCCGCAGGCAGGGGGCAAAATGCAAAGTGATATGCACAGAGCCAAATGTAACTCATGATCATGCAAAGCAACAAGCTGTAACGAAGCATAACAATGCAACAGTTTTAAGCAAGTGGCAACCAAGCTACATTACAATGCAGAAAGGATGTAAGAGAATTATTGTAATTCTCACTGCGAATACAGTGTGCGTGTGTGATTGATACACGAACAAACGTGTGATTGATACACAAAAGGTGAGCACAAAGTGTGATAGATGCACTGAGTGAACAAGTATGATAGATACACAAAGCGAGAGTGTGTGATTGATACAAAGCGAGTGTGTGTGATTGATACACAAAGTAGGCATAGTGTGAGCGTGTGTGATTGATACAAAGCGAGTGTGTGATAGATACACTATATGAACAAAGTGTGATTGATACACTAAATGAATGAAGTGAACAAAGTGCGATGGATACACAAAAGGCAAACGCAAAGTGTGATAGACGCACAATAAGTGAACACGAAGTGTGATCGATGCACTAAGTGAACAGGTGTGATGGATATACTAAAGGTGAACACGAAGTGTGATAGATGCACTTAGTGAACAAAGTATGATTGATATACTGAAGGTGAACACGAAGTGTGATAGATGCACTTAGTGAACAAAGTATGATTGATATACTGAAGGTGAACACGAAGTGTGATAGATGCACTTAGTGAACAAAGTATGATGAATATACTAAAAGCGAACACAAAGTGTGATAGATGCACTATGTGAACAGAGTGTGATTGATACACTAAAAGCGAACACAAAGTGTGATAGATGCACTATGTGAACAAGTATGATTGATATACTAAAAGCGAAAACAAAATGTGATAGATGCACTTGGTGAACAAGTATGATAGATATACTGAATGTGAAAACACAAAGTGTGATAGATGCACTATGTGAACAAGTATGATTAGATATACTAAATGTGAACACAAAGTGTGATAGATGCACTTGGTGAACAAGTATGATTGATATACTAAAAGCGAACACAAAGTGTGATAGATGCACTTGGTGAACAAGTATGATTGATATACTGAATGTGAACACAACGTGTGATAGATGCACTATGTGAACAAGTATGATTGATATACTGAATGTGAACACAAAGTGTGATAGATGCACTTGGTGAACAAGTATGATTGATATACTAAATGTGAACACGAAGTGTGATAGATGCACTATGTGAACAGGTATGATAGATATACTGAATGTGAACACGAAGTGTGATAGATGCACTTAGTGAACAAGTATGATTGATATACTGAATGTGAACACGAAGTGTGATAGATGCACTTAGTGAACAAGTATGATTGATATACTGAAGGCGAACACAAAGTGTGATAGATGCACTTAGTGAACAAGTATGATTGATATACTAAAAGCGAACACAAAGTGTGATAGATGCACTTAGTGAACAAGTATGATGGATATACTGAATGTGAACACGAAGTGTGATAGATGCACTTAGTGAACAAGTATGATTGATATACTGAAGGCGAACACAAAGTGTGATAGATGCACTTAGTGAACAAGTATGATTGATATACTGAAGGCGAACACAAAGTGTGATAGATGCACTTAGTGAACAAGTATGATGGATATACTGAATGTGAACACGAAGTGTGATAGATGCACTATGTGAACAGAGTATGATTGATATACTGAAGGTGAACACGAAGTGTGATAGATGCACTTAGTGAACAAAGTATGATGGATATACTAAAAGCGAACACAAAGTGTGATAGATGCACTATGTGAACAGAGTGTGATTGATACACTAAAAGCGAACACAAAGTGTGATAGATGCACTATGTGAACAAGTATGATTGATATACTAAAAGCGAACACAAAGTGTGATAGATGCACTTGGTGAACAAGTATGATAGATATACTGAATGTGAACACAAAGTGTGATAGATGCACTATGTGAACAAGTATGATTGATATACTAAATGTGAACACAAAGTGTGATAGATGCACTTAGTGAACAAGTATGATGGATATACTGAATGTGAACACGAAGTGTGATAGATGCACTTGGTGAACAAGTATGATTGATATACTGAATGTGAACACAACGTGTGATAGATGCACTATGTGAACAAGTATGATTGATATACTGAATGTGAACACAAAGTGTGATAGATGCACTTGGTGAACAAGTATGATTGATATACTGAAGGCGAACACAAAGTGTGATAGATGCACTTAGTGAACAAGTATGATTGATATACTGAAGGCGAACACAAAGTGTGATAGATGCACTTAGTGAACAAGTATGATGGATATACTGAATGTGAACACGAAGTGTGATAGATGCACTTAGTGAACAAGTATGATTGATATACTGAAGGCGAACACAAAGTGTGATAGATGCACTTAGTGAACAAGTATGATTGATATACTAAATGTGAACACAAAGTGTGATAGATGCACTTGGTGAACAAGTGTGATGGATACACTGAAAGTGTGATACAGAAAATGAGAATGTGTGCGATAGATACACAAAATGAGTGAAGTGTGATTGATACACTGATAAATGACCTAAAACAGAACTCCTTTGAATGAACCGTACATACAATACGTGCATGACTGAGAAAGAAACTTGATAGGTACATGCATTACAATGCATGATGCTTAAGGAAGCAATAAATGGACAAAGCGGCGCTTTAGAAAGCACCTCATGAGGTGAGTGGCGGTGAACCGCTCTTCTCCGACGGGGATCCCCCCCCGTGCTCTTCGAACACTTTACCTTCAACTCACAGTACAAAGGGTCTGAACGCTGACAAGGTTTCTACACGTAGAATACTTTGGATGCTGCCTTTCTTTCTTGATCATATTCACAACTTTCCCTATTCTCCAACGGGGTGACAGACTAGGTTGGTTCAGTATCCAGAATTGAGGTGCATGCACGCTATCTCAACCTATGGGGCTTCCATACAGATTTCAAGCCGAGGCACGCCTCTGGGTATTTAAACCAGACTTTAGTCCCGGAAATCCCGAACCTTTACGTTCTAGGCATCAGCCATTCGAACTCTAGTTTCCACCGTCGCAGTTGGTCTCCTAGGAACTCACTGCGAACACGCCAAGATGACCCTGGCAAGGAACTGGTACTCAGAGAGAGCATTTCTGATTGCCATTCTGGCTTGAAGGCAGACTTGATCTTGAGCTTGAGGTAGAGGCACACTCATACTTCGGAGCATTGACAAGACCTGAAGAGGTACACACGGAATATAGTCTCGGAACTTACTGAAGTTGGAACAAACTCAGATGTCCGACATTTTCCTCTTTTGCTTTTGCTTTGCAGCCTGGAACTTATAGCTTCAGATAGGTCCTGGTTTTACTGTTCTCACATGACCTGGGTTGAACCCTGCGGTTTTATGAAAGAACAAATTCTGTTTTGAACAAATGTGGAGAACGGCACGGCACTCGGAGTACAAAATGATTTTATTTTTGAAATTGAGAGATGAGTTTTCGACCAGGTATTGAGCCTACGACCGAAGACAGCAAAACGACTCAACAAGGAAATAAAAGGCACACAACCTAGACACATCGAGTAACACTCGAAACGACTCAAAACAAAATCGAGATAAAACAAAAAGACACGACGCTCAGACGTGCACAGGGAGCCTGTTTTACCGGGTAGTGTTTCCCACCCTTTCTCATTTGTGGTTCTCACATCACTCGGCCCTCAAGCTCTGTTTTTCTGAAAAAGCCCTTTTCTCACTTTTTCTCTCATCGCACATCTCTCTATTCTTCAATCTCTCATTTTTTCATCCCTCCCCTGGGTGGTTGATAGATAAACAGCAAGTTGTGGGCTCGTGCCCCTAGCATTCTGCTAGATTCTTCTTCTTCTTCTGCACGCAGCTAGTGAGTTTCTCCCACAGAGGGGCTGTGCTACAACTGGGTGTGTAGCAAATCTGTAGCTAGCATCGGTTGATGATGCTTTGCTGGGGAGTTTGGACGTGATAAGATCTGTCCAGATGATGGAGTGGAATATCTTGCCTCATTCCAGTTCGTGCTTCGCACTTGGCTTGATACCTCGCTGCTTGGAGGGTGAGAGAGCCTTCAGCACTTTGTTGTTAGCTTCAATTGTGCCCTTTTCTTGGCATGTAGAGTGCCCTTCTTGGCAAATGCATTGATAACGGGGAAAAGACAGAACACCTGACTCAACTGTGCCCCTAGTTCATCATTTTGACCATTTTTTGTTTTTTGCTTTCTACTAAAACAATTTTGACCAAATGAGAGTTAGATTAACATGCTTGTTCAATTTTTGATTTCAAATCACGCAAGTCAGGCTATGAGCACTGAAAATTTTCCTTTTTTGGGTCCAAGAAATGGTCCAGTTTTAGAAAATGGGATAATTTTCGAGAGAATTAGTCAACCTCAGTAAAAATCCTCAAAAACTATTTTTGCAAACGGCCATTGCTCAACGAGCATGAAACCTACTCTTGAGATGCGCAACCTCGGATCCAAGGGAAAACTGCCCCGTGCTTGAAGAGAGCTGCATGGCAACGGAAAGTTGCCCCTTGTTTGAACGCACCACAGCGCATTGAATGGCAACGGAAAGTTGCCCCTTGTTTGAATGGCGCTGCAGCACACTGAATGGCAACGAAGAGTTGCCCCTTGTTTGAATGGTACTGCAGCGCATTGTAGTCAGTCCTCAGAGCGATGATTGCAACCGTACTCTCGGATACAGAGAAGGCAAGGATGGTCAAAAACCATTACATGGACACAATTGAATTTGAATTGTTTTACGGCTGGACTTCAGAATGAAGTTGCCTACGTATCCCAAAGATGGGAATCAAGCCTCACGTAGTTCGGGGTTAAGGTACACTCGGGTATTTAACCTCTCCTTTTTATGCTCTAACTTTTGCCAAGGCGCCTGTTGCAGGTTTTCAACCTTGCGAGCTTTGTTTTTCTTTTCTTTTTCATTTCTTTCTGTTTTTCTTTTTGCATCTTTTCTTTTCTCTTCTTTTTTTTTTTTGCATTTTTTGTATCTTTGCATTTTTTGTTTTCTTTTTTTCATTCTTTTCTTTTTTTTCCTTTTTGCTTTTTGTATATATCTTTTCTTGCTCTAACTTTTGCCTGAGTCGCCCTTCCGGGTTTTCGGCCCAGCGAGCCTCTCAAAGGGTAAAAGTGTAGCTTGATCCATGCCAAATGGTTGTAAGGTTTTGAAGCCATCCGTATCCAAGAGAGTGGCTGTTAATTTGGAAGAGGACTCATCTTCGACTCTTCGAGCACAACGGACATTTTTTGCCCCTAGTTCGAGGGGTGCTTCGATCTAGCTTTGCAAGCTTCTTCTGATGAGGTCTGACCTTCTTGATCTGACTTTGGTGCCTCTTGTTCGAGGGCTGCTTCAAATCTGGCCACACAGGCCTCACATTGTAGTTGACCGTTGAACCTTCTGAATTCAAGTTCAAGGTTTGGAAGCAAAGGGGTTGAGTCTCGAGCCGAGAGCGATCCTAAGCTGCACAATCTCAAGAACGATTCCACACATGTCTTCGCAGGACCGAGCAAAACATTTTTTGAAAGTTTTTAAGAAAGCGACAAATCGCTCGCGCTAAAGACAGTGCGGGACCAATCTGGATCAAGCTAGGGTCCTTCTCAGTACTCACACTAACAAGCATGATTTCAATCATTAAGGGCTTAGCACGCCTCTCTTTCTCTCAATTTGATCAAAGTTTTGCAAATCCCGAGGAATTGCTCCCTCTTTGTTTTCACCGCAGTGTTCAAAAAGGTTTTGAAAAACTTAGGTCAATACAATGGCTTCAAGGCACAAGAGAAGCAGGTGAAAAGTACTGCCATTTCTTTCAAGTTTCTGGCACAACTGCACAAGGCAGAAGCAAATGCGAGAGCGTGGAAACCACTGTTGTTTCATTCAAAATCTGTTGGCATAACTGGCTCCCTGGCAGAAACAGACTCAAAACAAAAACAAACAAAAAACAAAATGGTGATGCCGAGGTAACACCCCCCGGAATCACCCGACTTTGTACAACAGGACTGACTCGATACAACAAGACAGACCCTTAATCAAAAAGACTGACTCAAAACAAAGAGATAGACTCAAAACAAAACAACAAGACTGACTCAATACCCAAGTCAGAATATAGCATTCGCCAATGCTCAAATCAGTGCCTGCCATTCCCACACCTGGAATAAATCGAGCGCCACCCGCAGGTGGTTCAACCGCTGACCACATCACATTATCCCCTCACAAGTTCACTGATCAAGTGCCGATAGACTTTGCAGGACCTGGTGCGGCAATGACCCCTTTGTCAAACAGATCTTGTACATCATGGCGCAGACGAAAGCAACTGTCGGTGTCATGACCGGTTTGCTGATGGTAGGCACAGTATTTAGTCTGGTCATGCTTTGCAGGGATAGGATCGGGTAAGGGCCGTTGTTCCAACGGTTTCAAATGTCCTTCCCGGAGTAAGACCTCTAGAGCCTTTGACAGAGGCATATGAAGTGGAGTGAAAACCCTCTTGACTCGGGGTGGATATTTGGCCGTCTGTGAGTTACTCCCGGACGCACCGGTGGACGAGGTGGCTTTTTTTGATGTGGTAGTGGTAACCATGCCAACTTCAGAAGATCTTGCAGCTGCATCACCACTGGTGGTCGCATTCGAATTGCGGGAAAACGCTCGCCTAGGCTGCTCCTTCTCCTGGTCAATAAGGCCCTGCTTCATGGCATCTTCGATCTGTACTCCCATCTCATGCAAATCTGAAAAGGTATGGAAGGGGAGCACGATCATTTTCTGCATTAGTTTGGGCTGGAGGTTGCGCACAACCATCCGTATTTGATCCTTATCCGTTGGCCTAATGGTCATCATTGAGGCCTTGCCCTCCAGCGGGCCACAAGTCAGAGAAGCTCTCTTTCGGCTCTTGCCTTGTCGTTCGAGATCACGGGTTGTGATCTCAATCTGGGTATTGTATGAATATTGTGCGACGAAGGCCTCGGCCATCTCCTCCCAGTTTCGTTTCACTGAATCCTCCAATTTGGCGTACCAGATGGCTGCAATACCCGACAGGGTCCTGCCAAAAAGGGAAGCTTCTGTAATCTTGTCAAGCCCATTGGGCGCAGAACATCTGAAAACAAACTCAGGTGGACCATGGGATCTCCTGACCCGTCAAAACGGTCGATGTGAGGCATTTTGAACCTGTCCGGCAATGTCACCACCGAATCAGTATATCCATCTCCAATGTCCGGGATGGAGTTGACTCCCTGAGATTTCTTAAACATCTTCTCAAGTTTGCTCAATTTCAATGCCGTAGGGTCAACCTCGAACTCGAAGGGAGAGTCTGGCAAATTGGTAGGTGCTTTGGATAGCTGGGGTAAAATTGGGGGCGGAGCAGGCCCTACCGGAATGTCCGTACCCTCCTGGACATTTGGCGTCTCCCCCGGTGCTGGAGTTCCTGCTGGGGGAGGAACTTGTTGAGAAGCAGACGCGCCGCTTTGCTGTTGCAGCCTGGTGATGAGCTCAGCCTGCTGAGCCATGATTGCAGCCTGTTGCTTGGAAAATTCCGCTTGGCGAACAGCGTCTTCTTGCATGAGCTTCATATTTTCTTGCATCTGACGCATCATTGCCTCCATCCCTGACGTGTTCTGCTGATCCATCTAACTGACCGGTACCTATCCCTGCAGTAGAAACTGAGACCTCAGCCTGACTGTTCACTGGTGGAGTGGATAAGGGCCACTGATCTGGTAACTACTGAACTGGTGATCTGTGCGTGACTGGCGCTCTTTACCCTGCCTCCGGTAAAGGAACACTGATTGCCCTTGAACTGAATCTCTGACCCGACAAAGTCTATCAACACAAGTTCGGTGTACTCGGGGGATATTGGAGCCCTCTGAAGCTATGGTTCCCAGACTACCTAGCAAAAGAGAAAATGGACAGCATCTCAGCCCAATTTCACCTGATCAGATACGAACAAAGCTGAATGAGTGTGCTCTCTACTGAATTCTGCCCAGAATTTTGCCTCAAATCTGATACCCTCGGGTAAAACTGATTCCCCAAATACTAATGCCCTCAGGCTTGATACCCAAAATACTGAACTGGTGCCCGCAGGCCTGGTGCCCAAACTTGCAAACTGATACATGCATTCCTGTAGAGACGCACTCTAAAGCACATAACAGATAAGTGAGAGCCAAAACACCCCTATGTGGGGTAGGGTTTCCCTGTCCTATTTTGTCAGGAACTAGGGTTTACTACGCACGCAGCGGCTTCAAACAACCTATAAACGGGTAAGCAACCTGTCCTAGTTTGGAATGGTCACTATGGATCCGAATATGCACTAGGTCGAATGGTCAAAAAGGGTGCCCCGGTAAAACCGGGGTTTGTGTTCCCATGCTGTCAGAGCCCAGAGCCGATCAGCCTTACGGACATGACTTGACAAGACAAGCCTCCGGCAAATCGTTCGGGAATGGCATATGGCAAACACAGTGTCCTAGGCGCACCAATGCAAATGCAATGCAAAGAAACACACAAGTGTAGTCAAAAACAGATATCATGAGTTCGAGTCAAGTTCTCTAAATCCCCAGCAGAGTCGCCAGAAACTGTAGACGTCCCCGAACGCCCCGGGAGGGTTAAAGTCCCGTTCTGTTCATATTGGGGTCACTACAGTTCAAGGACTCAAATGTCACGGTTCTTAATCTTGAACCAAAGAGTCCAAATCCGGCAAATCGTTTTGAAAACAGATTTTTTGAAAGAAGTGCCAAACATGGACTGCTTCGCCAGATACAGAGTCGCCACCTAAATATTTTTAAAATGGGAAATTTAGGAAACCCTGACTCGGTGCCAAAGGCCACGTGTCCGTCATCACCAAAGTTGGCTCGGGAACTTGGGTACGATTGGGGAAGGTCACATCGTGAGCACCCCCGCTCGCCCGGTCAAAGACCGGCCTCTACTAACCATGATATCTGATTTTGAAAATATTGTGAGTTCTTATTCTGGTTATTAGCCTAGGTTACTATGTGATGCTCGCAGCAAACAAGTATAAACTGAGTCGCCTGAATTGGAACGAAACATTTCGTGTTTGTTTGTTTGAAAATGGTTTGATGGTGCTACCCGCAGGTAGGCTAAGACGCGGATTTGCCACCCTCAGGTGGGCTTAGAAAACATGATTTTGCCACCATCTAGTGGGCTTAAAACAAACATTTGATGAATTGTCCAATCCAAGTAACACAACCTCCACCCACAGGCATTCAAGGCAATTATATCACATAAGCATGTAGCCTCATGGTAAGCATGCTATCATGGCAGCACTCACACGCATGCAAGGATGCTAAAGCATAAAACTTACCGAGTACTCCAAGCCAAAAACAGAAATTGATTAGAAATCATGCATGATCCTAATTATACTGGAAATGCCTAATGCAACACATGCAATAATGCAACTATAGCAGGCTCGGCTATTCTAAACATGGCATATGGAATGCTACAACTAACACGTATTCAATTTGGAATTAAAATACAAATGCAGTTTGTATGATGCGCCGAGCCCGGTGCGTGCAAAACAGATGAATGATGCAAACATGCTGTCATACTGTATGCTAATTGAAATATGCCCTATATCTAACCATCATAAGCGGATAAATAAAAGGGAGAAAGAAATGGGGGTTGGAAGACATACATCGCACTCACCCACACTTATTACAATCATGCCCTCGCGCAGAGGGTCCGAATAAATATACAGTCCGAAATAAACAGTCCAAAATAATACAGATTCCTAATTAATTAACAAATTAAGCTAAGAAAGCTATAAACTGGCATGCAAGCCAGGGGCTGCCTCGCTTCTGATGAATGATGTATGTTGGAATGCCTTTGCGCAGAAATCCACTGGGATGCCCAATTTAGCCTCTGTTTGCAATGTTTCTCGAAATGCGCGCCAGACTCCGAAAAGTTGCTGATTCTTCATTTTGCTGCAACAGAGAGCAGGAAAAGGGCATAGCAATGTATTTCACAAATATATGCATGCCTCGATCCTCGTGCCACCAATCACGCAATCGATGCATGATGGCCGAGGAATCGGATTGCACAACTCAATATAGGGTACAATGCAGATGAATGCTACAGCAGAACCTAACTCCATCATGGGTAATCCGGAGTGTCGGTGATTGGGAATTGAGACCCGTCCCGTCACTCGGAGTGCGAAACGTGCCTCGTTTCCCGTGCCCGGGCTGATTCCTATGCCGAACACGATGCAATATGCATGATATGCATGAAATGCAACTAAGATACAGCCTAGTATGCACAATGCTGATGAAAATGAGATGAAAATGTGATGAAAATGAGACGCCTCGAAAAGCGTGCACGCGGGTACGCAAACCGAGGCGATGATATGAAATGCAAATCGGATAAGACAGAGTGCCTTGAAATGCGTGCACACGGGCATGCAAACCGAGGCGATGATGTGAAATGCAAATCGGATAAAACCGAAGTGCCTCGAAATGCGTGCACACGGGCACGCAAACCGAGGCAATGACAAAATGGAATGAAATGGCATACGGAATGCCACGATGGGCTTACACCAACATGGGAGAGCCTCAGCTCACTCACATAGGAGGCCGTCGGATAAAAAAAAAAAGTGTCTCGAAATGCGTGCCCGCGGGCACGCAAACCGAGGAATGGCCCGAAGGCATGAAATGACACGGGAAATGATATGCAAGCATGCAAACCAAATTTCAGCACCTAAATGAGGGGAAAACAGCCCCGAAATGATACGGAATTACAACCAATGCATGAAATCATCCCGAAATGTGATTTAAGCACCCGAAATGGCCTACGGCTATGCTAAACATGCAAAATTGATACATGAAAGCAAAAACAGTAGCAAGGAAGCCCCAAAAATAGCATCTTTTCAGTACAAAACATGACCAAATTGTGAGCATAGATATGGCAACAATGGCATGCAAAAATGGGAAAAAAGAGGAGAATTACAAAGCAAGTGGTATCTACAATGCTCAAACTGAAAAACACAGTTCTAAAAAATTAAAGAGGGGCCAAAAATATGCACATTTACAGTAGATGACATCCCTAAATTCAGTATGTAGATATGCTTAACATAGCATGCAAAAATGAGCCAATAAGGGGCTACAACATGAGGTACCATAAGCAATGACCAAACAACCTTGGACCCTTAACAAAACATGAAGAATGAGTTATTCTAAGACACTTTCTAAGCCTGATGAAGGCTCAAATCAGTAGCTAAGAAAGCTTAAAAAAACATGCAATTTTACGGAAAATATGGAGGGTACAACATGAAGTACCAAAAGCATGCATCAAAAAACTTTGGACCCTTAACAAAACTTGACAAGAAGGCCAAAATAAGGATATTTCCAGTACTTATGGTGGCTCAAAACAGGAGCTAAGTAAGCTCAAAAAGGCATTCAAGATGGGGCCAAAGAGAGGTATAAAGAGAGGTACAACATGGAGGCCTCAAACCAATATAATCCCTTCTACAATGTTGTAGAGGGACCTAAAATAAACTCAACCTCAGTTAATGGCATGCTCAAAATCAGATCACAAATAGGCCAAAGAAACCATGCAATTTTACGGTAATTTGAAGGGAATACAAAGCAGGTGCATGATAGAGAGGCCAAACAGGGTTGAGCCCTTCTTCGATATTGAAGAGGGGCTCAAAATAAGCCCACTCACAGTTTATTCCATGTTCAAAAACAGATCACACATAATCCAAACAAAGCATGCAATTTAATGGCCTAGAAGATGCTATTGAAGCAAGTGTTCCATAGAGGGTTCAAACAGGGTTGAGCCCTTCTACAATGTTGTAGAGGGGCTCAAAATGAGCACAAAACCAGAAGGGGTCAGAGCCCAAATCAGAGAGCAAGTAGGGCAGAAATTTGAAGCAAAAAAATGCAAGAAAAAGGGAATTGGTGACTTACCCTTGAAGACAAGTCTTTCTTTGCTTCTTGGCTTGACTTTGTTGCTTCTTAACCTCTGAAAATCACTCCCTTGCTGCTGAAATGAAGGTGGTGATGGTGGTGCTTAGGGTTGATGAAGAGAGGACTTGAGACTTGAAGGTTTTTTGGAGCTTTTGGCTATGGAAATGGAGGCAAAGGAAGAGAGGGTCTTGAGGAGAGTTTTTCTAACCCTAGAGAAGGAGCTGTCCAGCCCCTTAAATAGGCAAGAAAGGGTGTAAAAGGGGAGGGAAATGCATCCAAGCTTTCCCTCCCAAAATATCCCCCGGATGGGGGAGATATTTCAAAAAGTAGCTGGACAGCTGTAAAGGGGTGAAAAGCAGAAAGCTGGCCGGCCAGGTAGTTTTCTGGGAGGTGGCCGGCCGGCCACCCCACCTGGTCGGCCAACCACTCACCCTGGCCGGCCGGCCATGGCCCAAAAATGAAGTGCAAAATTGCTGGCCGACCACCATGTGTTGGTGTCCTCCTAGGTGTGTAGAATAAGGCCCCAAGGTTGGAATGTGGCAACACTGAAGCAGGAGTCACAACATAGAGCTTGAAGGAGAGGCTCAAAAATGAAATCCACAATTGCTGGCCGACCACCAACTTTTAGGGTCCTCCCAGATGTGTAGAACAAGGTTCCAAGGTCGGAAATTGGCAACACTGAAGCAGGAGCCACAACATAGAGCTTGAAGGAGGGGCTCAAAAATGAAATCCACAATTGCTGGCCGACCAGTAGTTTTTAGGGTCCTCCCATGTGCCCTCATCACAAATATGTAGCTTTGGTTGGAAGAAAATATCCCCAGGGTGTTCAACATTAGCCCGGAAGTGAGCAAAACGGGCGCCGGAAGAGCAAAACTGGTTATCTGGGATAATTGCTGGCCTCCTACCCCCCAGTGATCTTCCTGGTACTAAAACAGAGGTACCTGCCAAATTTGAACAAAAACTAATGCAAAATGAATGCTCGGGGCCTAAACCGCGAGGTTCGGGGCCCGAAAACCGGCTGTAGGCACCGAAAGTGGCATTCAGCCACGAAGTGGGCATCTGAGACCCCAGTGTGCCTTGTTATGATAAAACAGAGGTGCCTGCCAAGAACCGGAGGAATCGGAGACGGTTGGGCGGTCCCGAACCGAGGCACACGGCCTGACGGCTCTGAAAACCGGGAACCGGGTTCCGAAATGGGCAAAATGGCCTACGGCCACGAAAAGTAGCGCACAGCCACCGAGAGATAGTCTACAGGACTACTCCCTTCCCTCAGGAAAGAAAACAGAGAAAACCGAGTCTGGTTCGCAAACCGAGACAAGGCACAGAAGAGGATTCGGAAGTCCGGAGGCAGGGCGCACGGCCGCGACTCTGAGACTTCTGAACGAGCACAATATGCAACATCACCGAGCGCTCAATCGGTGACGTCTGAGTCTTAAGGTCGGTGAAAAATGGGGTGTCTACAGTACTACATAGCCTAAGAAGTTTCCAGCTGATACGCCAAAAGCACATTTGAGAGGATTAAGTTTCAACTTAAACTTTCTCATTCTTTCAAAAGCTGCTTCTAAGTGAAACAAATGTTCCTCCATGGATTGGGACTTCACTACAATGTCATTAATATAACACTGTAAATATCCTCCAATGAGATCATGAAAGATAGTGTTCATAGCCCTTTAATATGTAGCCCCAGCATTCTTCAGGCCAAATGGCATTTTAACCCATTCGAATGTGCCAATATTCCCAGGACATCTGAATGCTGTCTTGTGGATATCCTCCTCTGCAATGCAGATTTGGTTATAACCAGAGTGCCCATCCATCATTGATAAAATTTGATACCCTGCTGAACTGTTTACCAACAAATGTACTATGGGCATAGGATACTCATCTTTTGGGGTTGCTAAATTCAGGTTTCTGAAATCGATGCATACCCTCATTTTACCATTCTTCCTAACTACAGGCACAATATTGGATAGCCATTCAACGTACCTGGCTGTCCTAATAAAGCCTGCCTTGAGGAGCCTAAGAATTTCCTCTTTAACCTTCTGAATCACCTTAGGACTCATTCTTCTTGGTTTTTGCTTGTATGGCTTGAAATTAGGCCTCATAGGGAGCCTATGTTCTACTAATGACCTATCCAATCCTGGTAGTTCATTATAAGACCATGCAAAACAATCTTTATATCTCTTCAAGACTACCAACAAATGGTCCCTGTCAAGAGCATTCAACCAAGCACTTATATAGGTGGGCTGCTGTATAGAACCTTCCCCTAAGTTCACTTCTTCCAAAGGGTCTTGTATCTGAGGACTCACTGATGCTTCTTTTTTTTATTTCTTTTATCTTCAAAGCAATCTCCTTGCTATGTCCTGCTCCCATTTTCTTTGATTCAAGATCTTTGCCCTCCTCCTCATAGACAAAGTCTGTCCACAAGGCTTCTTCTTCTTGTATCTCCTGGACTTTTGTTTCAATGTCCAACCCACAGTATTTTCCCAAGGCCAAAACCCTGACCTGTTGCTGCTCCTACTTACAGCCAATTGCCATGGCTTCTTCCTCTTGCTCTTGCATCTTCTGGACTATTGATTTTATGTCCAATATTGAGAACTTAATTAAAGCCAAAGATCTGGCCTCCTGGGTTCCATCTTTTTGCCTACAACCAGGCATCATTGTCATCTTTAGCGACAAACTCCTCATCAGCACTTTCTTGGACTAAGTGCTTCAGGTGTGCTAATTCCTCATCAGCCGTCACTTCGGCTGATCTATCAGGTTTCCTCAGTACACTGAGTGGTGCCACTCTTTCAGTATACAATTTGGCCTCTGCAAAATCTGCACAAGCTATGAAGGGTTGAGGATCTGCATTGATCTCCTCTGTCTCTCCACTGCCCAAGGCCATCATTATTTTCTGATGTAGAGAGGAAGACACACACTTATTAGTGTTAATCCAATCCGTACCAATGACGAATGCAGTCATACAATCTCTGGTTCCCACACTCAGGTTGATAGGCAAAATGCCTTGAGCCATCTGTTTGTCTCCAGCGAAACCAGTAATGGTTGTACTGGTTGGGATTAGTCTGGGATTCCTCTTTCTTAGTTTCTTCAAAGAAGATTTCAGAAGCAGGTTTACTGCTGCCCCATTATCCACCAATACTCGGTTCATCTGTATCCCATCAAAGAAGGCCTTGATATACAAGGGTTTGACATGCTGTGTCATGGATGTCATGGGATACTCCAAAGGGTATGAGAGGTTAATACTCACCTCATCCTCACTTTCATCTCCAGTTTCCATTGGTATGGCTACTTCGGATTCATCTTGCACCATACTCACTTGTGAGTCTTCACTAGAAACTGGAATTGGGTCAATTTCTTGACCTTCTTGGTTCTCATTTTCAACTTGGAATTCCTGTGGTAGTATATGTACCAAATTCACTGATACTGGAGGAAACGAGCCAAATTGGATAACTGGCTGTACTTGTTTCTCTTCCTGGCCAACTTGTTCAATTACTTCAGAAGCATCTTCCATGCTGCATTCTGGCACTTCAGTACTAGTAACTTTCTTCGAATGGTCTATTTCTGCTGGTTTTTCAACCAAAAATGTTTGTTCAGCCATGAAGGGTTCAAACATTTCTTCCTCAACCATCTCCTTCCTTTGGCCTAGGCCAACTTCTTCCTCTGTCTCATTGTCACTTTCCATCAAAGCCTTTTCCAGTCCTGCCAAACTGGATCGCTCTTTGGCTTTCAGTTCAGAATGAACTTTGGCCAATTGCTCTCTGTTGCAACTCCTTTTGTCTTGAGGAGTCGATTTCGGATTATGATCTAACTTTAAACTTTTTTCTCCCTCTGCCTGGCCCTTTGGCTGGACCAATGAAAAGCTTTCTCCACTTTCTTTCATATCCTTTTGGTACTGAGTGTACCTTCGCTAGATCTTTCTCCTTTGGGACCTAGAAATCACAGAGACCATATTTGGTTCCTTTGTTTTTGGATGCTTTAGTAACACCTAATTATTTGGAGCTACCAAAGGAGGTTTAACCATCTTACCCTGGTCTCCAACAACATTTCTTTGGGTAGACATTTCCCTAGGTTTGTTCAGCATGACAAACCAATCTGAAACTCTAGGTACCCATGAACCCACTAGCTCAGTTGTCGAGCTGTCTCTTTCTTCTTTGGAAGCCAATTTCGAAGCTGGCTGTGAAGGCCACTGCTTGGCTCTGACTCCCTACTTTGGGTCTAGTTCAGGCTTTCCATGAAAGTGGCCACTTTCCATCTTGTGTGATGCTAATTTAGGGGGCTAATCTCTGGCTTTGATCCCATAACCTAAGCCCACTTCAGGTCTTTTTTCAGGACGATTGCCCTCCATTCTGTAATAGTTGGGTGGTCTAAACTCATGTAGAGGTCTTTTACCCTTGGATTGCACTCTGGTAACTACTGACCCAGCCATGAATGGCTGCTGCCTAGGACCAGTTGGATATGGCCTTTTATTATAAGCACTGATTGGTTTAGGATGCCTCTACACATCCTTGTAATATTGCTTCCCATCAATTGGAAGTCCTTTCAACCACTTGTAGCTCAACCTGCATCTGGGGCACATTCTTTGCATGACAGCTGCCTCTAAAGAATCATCATCCAGTGCCTCTTCATCAGAGTTTTCCCTCTGGTCAGCAAAACCTTGTCCAACAGCTGGTAAACTTCTAGCAACTTTCTTGTCAGTAGTCTGGTTGGCAACATGCATTTACACATTGACCTCTTCCAATTCTTTCAAGGACAAGTTCTGGAAGTCTAGCACAATAACATTGGCTGCCACTTCTCCAATTTCTGGGAATGGATTAGTGTTAATCCCCATGGCCTTTTCTGCTTTAGCTGGGAATTTTAAACTCCCCTTTCGAATCTGCTCTTGGATCCTGTCTCGAAAAACAATGCAGTTTTCAGTTGAGTGAGACCAAGAATTATGCCATTTACAATACACTTTTCCTTTAAGTTCCTCTGGAGAAGGAATTTTGACTCCTTTTGGTAACTTTAGGAAATTTTCCGCAAGCAAATGATCAAAAATGTCATCTGCCTTTGATAAATCGAAAGAGTATTTCCTATGAAGGTTTTTCTTTTTAAACTGCTGGTCTATTGTTGTGTCTTTATGAATTAATGCTTCACAGATCACAGGTTCTTTCCCTATAATCTCTGGTGCAACAATCTCATAATTAGGATCTCTATAGTACGTCTTGTATGATGCATTACTTCGATCTTGTTCTTCTTCTAGTAATGCTTCATACCTAGACACCTTATAGGTTAGTTCCACTGAGTCTCTAAACTCAGTTGAGTCAAACTTTTTTCGAAGCCTAAACTCTAGACCATTTTGAGCCAATCTCACAAATTCAGGCTCTGGTAAGATGATCCTACATTTGTTTCGTGCTCTTTTGAATCTGGCAATAAATTGAGCAGCCTTCTCATCAGGCCTTTGACTCAACCTTGCCAAGTCTGCCATGGAAACTTCTGGTTCCGTTTGGAAGAATTGGGCATGAAATGCCTCCTTCATTTGTTGCCAAGTTTGAATAGAGCCAGGTGTAAGGTTAATATACCATACGAAGGCTGCCCCAGTAAGAGAATTTGGGAACAGTCTTAACTTCATGTAATCATTATTGGTAAATTCATCACATTGAGCGGTGAACCTAGCAATATGCTCTATCGTCGATTAGTTTCCATTTCCATAAAAAAGAGCAAAGTCTTGTATCCTTAAGCCTCTTGGGTATTCATGTACCATATCTACCCATTATGGGTATGGTTTCCTGTACACAGGAGTTTGAACCCCCCGAGCCATTGGTCCACACATCTCTCTAACAATATCAGCAATTTGGTCCCTAGGGACCAAATTTTGTGCTTGTTGAACCACTGCTGGAGGAATAAACACAGGATTTGGTGGACAACCTTGTGCCTGGGGTCCTCTTGGTCCATAGGGCGGTATGTTTGGGACCTGTTGTTCCTGTGGTGCTGGCTGCTGTTGAGGGTATAGGTGACCCCTCAGAGCCTGTCCTGTGAAAGATACTGGAACAGGTGTTGTGTCTCTTCCAATTGTAGGAAACCCTTCCAACCCCCTGGGTATAAATTCGAACAAATGATTAGTGAACCCTCTCGTGCCAGGTATGACTTCGAACATGGGATTTGGAAACACCCTTATGCCATTTTCTTGTGTTGGGCCAGATCCACCAATTTGTATGGCTTCATTGTTAAGTAATGAGACATTTTGATTTGTCACAGGCCTCGAAAGAGGCTCATACCAGGACTGAGGTGATGGTCTTTCATAGTTTTGGTTATTAGTTTGACCATTAGTATGTCCATTACTCTGCATAGGCTGTTTATCTCTAGCCAATCTTTACTGAGGGACATTTGAAACTTTTTCTATGTGCCTTGCGTTAGGTGGTTGGTGGGTATTCATTCTATCCAAAAAGGATGTTGCCCATCTTTCTATTGTGTTCATTAACTGTTATCCCATGGCATCTACTAGGCCTCCCCATGGATTCATTGGCTGAGTAGATGGAGCAGTGGATGGTCCAATTCCTTGGCCTCGTCCAATACTCTGAACATGTGGTACTTGATCTGAAGCGCTGGTCTGTTCGACCATAGGTTCTGATAAAATAGGTACTTCCACAAGATGTGTTATCACATTATCCTCTGGATTAGGTATTTCTACCTCTCCTTCCACGCCTTCTTCCAAGCGTTCATTTTCTTCTTGTCTCCTATGTCTAGCCATTTTAATTAGTCCCATTGGGCGTGCCAAAAATATATGTTGGCTTTTTGGCTTTCGAAGGTTATTATTGTAATTTTGAGCGTGCCAGTAAGGATCAATCAGTCCTTACAGAATATTAATTGCCAACCAATTATCAGACGATTGTATTTTAGTTCTTTCAGCCTCAATGAAGAGGACTTTTACTGGTGGCTTTGTTTAGGAGAATTAAGCAAACAATGATTTATATGAAGAACAATTGTAGCATTTCATTAAGTAAAATGGAAGACTTACAAAGATCCAAATCAGCCTCGTAGAGGTTTACAGCAACAAACTACTTGAAACTACTCCTATGAACGAAGTGCAGTGCAAAAATTTGAAGTACAGAAATGTAAAGAACAAGAAATGTAAAAACTGGAAGGAAAATAAAGTAGATAAAACTGGTTTTTTGGATCTGAGTCTGGGGGCACTTTCTAGGGCCTTCTCTGCTATTTATACTTCTTAATGACAACCGTTGAACTGCATTTCTAACTATTGAACCACCCCTCCATGATCGCTGATCATGTTACCTTATAGTTAGCTCCACTATGCCATATCTACAGTTATGCTTCCCTCCTGATTTTGAATTTAAATATGAGTAATCGTTGGAGCCACGTCATTTTGCATCTCTTTGCTGATCTAGTGCTACGTAAATTTATAAAAACCAATACTAACTGCCACGTGTACGATTGCGATCGAAGATTTGAATTGTCTTCCCGTATTGCTCTCATCTTGCCACGTGTCAAATTGTAATTGACTTATACAAAATATGTAGCCAACATGTGCACTATTATCTTATTAAACTTTTGTGAAATGTGCCAGTCTTCTTAAAATGTGACAATTGGATATTTGTATACTATTATCTTATTAAACTTTTGTCAATTGTGTCATTATTTTTTTTTTTATCAGGAAAAAAGAACTTTATTAATGAAACTCAGATTATAAACTAAGAGAAATACATCAATAAAGGAGGTGAGTGCAAAGAATATCATAACTAGACTTGATGATTCAAACTAGATTGGTGGCATCATAAAGCAAGTCCAATCATATGCTAACATACCACCAAGTTGATGAGAAACCAACCAATAACAAACAATTAAGCAATACACAATAGAAAACAAATATATATATAGAAAATAAAACATGAGGCACAATCTCCAAAGTAGCAACAACAGATCAATCACCATAATTCAAACCATAAAGATAATAGATATCATTCTAATGTTATTAAAATGTGACAATAAAATATTTATGTATTATTGTCTTATTAAATTTTTACTAAATGTGTTATTGTTAAAATGTGACAATAGAATATCACTCTAATGTGTGTATTATTCGTCATAGTCTGCGTGAAGGCAACAAATGCGCGGACCTTCTTGCTAAAATGGGGGCTGATTAGAAGGAGCATCTGGTGGTGACGGATGATCCACCAACTGAAGTTTGAAGCCAACTAGTGGCAGACATGATTGGGATGACATATCGTAGAATCTAGGATTCGTTTTGCCTTCCCCTGCTTTGTATTTCCTTCTTGTTTTGTTTGTTTTTCATTTCTGATGTACCCCAAAAGAAAAAAATGTGTGTATTATTTTCTTATTAAATTTTTGCCAAATATATGATTTTTCTTAAAATGTGAAAATGAGACATTTGTGCACTATTGTCTTATTAAATTTTCTATCAAATATGTTATTCTTAAATGTGACATTAAAATATTATTTTTATGTGTATACTATTGTCTTATTACATTTTCAATACATTCCGCCTCATGTTATAATGGATGGTGCACTTCATGGTGTTCAAATAGATCTAAATCAAAATGTTTGGGTTGCCCAACCCAACCATATGGGTTCAAGCCTTTGATCATGGACAACTCAGGCAGGCTTAGTGGGCCATCTCACCCATGTCTAACCTTACTCTTGATTTGGATACGTGTCGGACCCGTACTGGCAGTTGTGGAATTTGCTATGAGAATCTATCAACCCCATGGCCAATGGATCATATCATAGTCCAAAAATGGGCTTTGGTTGGTAGCTCAAAAAATTGTGGTTCTAATGGCCCTAATTTCCATATCAAGTAAAAAAAAAAAGAAAAAAAAAACAAACTTACCCAAAAAGAAAATTAGGGCCATTAGGACCACAGTTTTTAGGGCCACAAAACATTTTTCTACAAAAATTTAAAGCTTACTATAAAATCTTATAATAGCAATTACGACTGAAACGAGGAGTACAGAAAAAAGACAGGCATGATTTTGATATGTCGCTATCTTGGAGGACAAAGCTACATTTCAGTAGATTGAGGTTTATACGGTTCTATTTGGTAAACATTTATTTGTAAAAAATAAAAAATAAATACCAAACCCACCATAAAAATTAGATTTTGAGCTTAATTTGAGTTTTGAAATTTTTTTATTTATTTTATATTTTAGGATGAAAATGAAATAAAAGTTTAATTCAACTAAGGCCGATGTCACTTTGAAAGGCCTCGTTTGTTTATTGAACTATGTCGAATGAAATTATTAATACCATCCAATTAAATGAAGAAATTACTAATATTGTGGTATTAGATTGAACATATAAAATAAATTGTATTGTTTATATATTAGTGTGGCATATTAGTTGATAGAAATTAAATTTATCAAATTATATAAAAGTTCTCATTATATAAAATGTGACTTTATTATTTTTGTAAAATACGGCAGCAATAAGGCTTTTCACTTTGGATTTAGTTCCTCTCTAGTCCGTCATTAGATTGGAGGGTGTTGTGGGCCCTAATCCAAGCCCATCTCGATAATTCAAATTGTTTAATATGTAGAAACTGTCGAGTATATCATTCTTCCAAAAAATTATATTGATCCAATATCGATAGTCACTTGATCATATCATATTTTTATCATAATTTATTTTGAAAATCATACTTGCATTGACAAAAATGTGATTCGCTGAAATGTCTATTGATATCCGATCAATGTAATTTTTTACAAAAATGATATATTTGATAGACTCTACACATTGAACACTTTAGATTATCAAGATAGACCCGGATCAAGTCAGATCCTTTCACTTTCAATCTCATAAAATTAGATTAGCAAACCCAAGTTTCCAATAGTATTGCTAGTCCTCTAATTAAAAGGGTTTAAGATCTTAATCCATGACAATTTTTCAAAATAAACATAATTTTTATAGGTCTACTTCACTACTAATCCAATATCTGAAAATGATGAGACCTAAGGTGTTCACTGAATACTTTGAAAAAATAAAAAATAAAAAACTAAGTTTTGTATGTGTTAAAATAAAGAAAAATTTGTAACACATAAACCTATTTGGAGTATGTACCATATGCCCTAGTTATAATATTTGCGATTTTTAATTATGACATATTGTTGTAGTAGTTATTATTTGATTATGAACTATTGTGGCGTTAGTTATAATTTATTGTGATGTAAGTTATAACATATTGTGATTATTATTTTGATTATGATTTAAAAAAAAATTAATATACTTTATGTGGTGTTTGATTATAATTCATTATATTTTTTAGTTATGACTGAAAATGTTTTAGTTATGATATTTATGATAATCAACATTTATACACTCCTTTTAAAATGTGGGAAAGCCTATGGTGTAAACCCTACCACAAGTTGGTGTAATTTTACCATACGTACCCTACCACAAATTGGTATAATTTCGTAATATCAATTACAAAATGCATAATCTCATCACAAATTAACATAATAAAATATCTAAAATTTTGTAATTCATGTAATAAAAGTTTATAATTTGGTTACGATATTTTTTGTCACGACAATTTATGATAATGTCAAATATTTTGTAATTAATATTACAAAATTTTATTATAAAATTATGTTAATTTATAATACGTTGCATATGATATCTGCCCAAAAAAGGTCACACCATAGAGTTTTCCTTAAAATGTATATAGCAGCATGACCCATTAATATAATAGTATATGTTTTGGACTGTATTTGTCACACTTGTAAAATGTTTTGAACACCCAACAATCGTCATCTTTTTTTTTTTTTTTACCTTGATGCCACTTTGACACTTTAGAATAAAAAATAATAAAATAAAATAAAACACCATGAGTTGTTAGTTTTGAACAAGAATTTTACGTCTAATTCATTCAATTTTTAAAAATAAATTTTGCTTTCTCACTAACTTCCAAACTTGATTTTGTTTTACTATCACTATAGGAATTTGCACTTTTTCCGATTAAAAATTTAGTCGGCAAAAGTCTGTGTTTGGTCAGCAAAAGTTATCCGTGACTAATTTTTTTGGTCACCCCCTTTAGTCGCCAATTGAGGGTCGCAAAAAATAATTAGCGACTAAAAAATTTTTTAGTCCAGAAAAAGTTTTATTTACCAACTAAAGTTTTAGTCGCTAAATATATAACTACCGCAACTAATCCATAAAAGTCAAATTTTTCCGACCAAACATGTTAGTCGCCAATTATCACATTCGACGACCAAACATGTTAGTCGTCAATTGTCACATTCGACGACCAAAAAGTTTGGTCGGCAATTTTAGCACATTCAACGAACCAAACAGTTTGGTCAGCAATTGTCAGATTCCATAACCAAAACGTTTGGTCGGCAATTGTTAGAATCCACGATCAAAAAGTTTGGTTGCCAATTGTCACAATCCACGACCAAAAAGTTTGGTCACCAATTGTCACATTTCACGACCAAAAAGTTTGGTCGCCAAGTGTCACATTCTACTACCAAACATATTAGTCAAAAAAAAAAATTTTGCGCGGCTAAAACTTTAGTCAGCAATTAACCTATTAGCGACGAAATCCTTTGGTTGCCAAAATTAATAATTTTAATGACTAAATAATTAGTCGCTAAATGTACCCTCTCACCTACCTTATTTGGTCGGCAAAAGTGTTACTTATCTTTTCTGACTAATTACTTGGTCGCTAAAACAGGTAAAACAAAACAAAAATTTGGTTGCCAACTTCCAACAAAATAAACCTTTAATTCATAATAATCCATCAAATCCATTCAATATAATATATAATTTGCAAGCATCATTCAAATCAATTGAATCATGAACATTCGACAAAATATATAAATCATCCTATCCTGAACCTATTTAATGAAAATCAGCAACTATTATAAGTTTTCTTCTACAATTAATTCCAAACTACATATTTCTCCAATTAAAAATTCACTTATAATCTATATAATCATCCAAGTCACATCCATATAGCATAAAAATTTAAAACATTACAAGTACTTGTTATTATGTTTTAAATTTTTATCCATGCACATTTATCAAAAAATATAACTAGTGGTCTACCCAAATATTTTCTATACACATCCATCAAAAAATATAACTACTATTGTACCCAAATATGTTCCACCAAAACATCTATCCAAAAATATATAATTCTTCAAAAAATGTAACAAGTACCACCTAGTCCTGTACAATTCAGCTTCATGCACGAGTTCATCCATCTATACCAAATAAATAGAGAAATAATGTCAGGTACTTTTTTATGAAAAATTTGTACATCAAATGATTATAAAATTGGACAAAAAAAGAAAAATGTCCAATTTCAGTATAGGTAACTGGAACAAATTATTGAACTCTCAATACCAGTTTGTAAATAAAACAACAGCATTCGTATGTATATATCCAGCCAACATTCCAATGCTATCAATATGATCATTTCCAATTTTGTTTGTCGTCTACTTTTAATACCAACCGCGTTGGCCTCATCCCCGGATTTTTTCATCTGTGGTATTTACTCAAATAAGGCTTCTTGTTATTGTTCTTTACAAAAATGTTTGTTTTTGTTACTATTTCAAGAACTATGTGACAAAAGTGATGTTTTCTTGTTGGCTCGAGCTATTTAGAACTTAGAAGTCACACCATTGTTTAAAAAGTCGTTGTAAGTTGTGGTGGCCATTTCAAGGGTGAAGTGTAAAATTCTATCAATTTAAGATCCTTAACATTAGACTAAATTGACACAAAATTAAAAATTAAAAATCAAATTTAAGTCAATTAAAAGTATAATGACCAAAATGATATAAAAAACAAAATATAAAGACTACCAATGTAAATTTTTTTTTTTTTGGCTTTTATTTTACTTTCCTTCAATTTTCTGTAATATTTCCTTTAAATAATTTAAAAGTAGTTTAAAATTAAAGAAAACAGTCTTGTAGCAATATTTTAGGAAGAGATAACTTGTACTGGTTCCAAATGCCAATTACTATAATTGTGAAAGAGAAGAGCTACGGTGGCTGCTACTGCTGCTGCTAAAGATGATGATGATGATGATGAGTTTAGCTCTATAATTGATCGTTTATGTCCATCAAATTCCATGATGATAATGATGATGATGATGATGAGTTCAACTCTATAATTGGCTGTTCATGTCCATCAAAGTCCATCGTTTTCTCTATCTCTATCATAATAATAAATCTCTCAAGTAATGTTAAAGGATCTTAAATGTTTTATCAAATATTTTACATGGGTGTGGGACCCATATGGTGTAGGTCCCACACTCATGTGAGACATTTGCTAAAAACATTTGGGACCCCTAGCATTTTCCAAATCTCTCATTTCAACATAGAGATCTCAAGTCTTTGACTTGTCTCTGTCTTGACATATTGGTCGTAACTTTTTCGAGAACGGCTCTTTTATAAATAATTAAATATACAACAATGCTACATCTATCAAATTTGAGTTCTTCTAGATTGGCTGTATTTGTGTATGTCAATTATTCGGGAGGTCGTCCGACAGGTCATTCGAGAGGATGTCGGTCATCCGAGTGGATGTCGATTGATACACCGTTTGATAAGGGTGACAGTCATAATTAACAAAAGTGACAATCACGATTGACAAGTGTGACGCTAATCATCAAAAAGTCATCCAGCCCATCATCTGATTGACATAATTCGAACGATTCGAATAAGTTCAAATTCAATGTATTGATCATTTTTCTTAAACATAAAACATTGTGTTGGTGTTAAATCGAACACTATAAAATCAATTCATACGCAGGCGGAGTTAAAAAGGAAATGGATTCATCAAATACTTTATTTATTTATTTTTTTCTTTTTCTTTTTTTTTTAAGCAAGAAGACCAAGACTTCAACTTGAAGCGGAGCTCCCCACCCAAGTCATGGCTTCTATATATGGTAGTAGCACATAAGTGAGTATTTGTCCCTTTTGCTATGACTACTATGTAAAAATTTTGTTTGTCATATTAATTACTTCAACAATGATAGAGAAATCTTATTTTAGAATTCTAAGAGAGCTTTAGTGATATGGAAAGGAAAAAAAAAAGGCAACATAAACACACATATCACATCACATGTGGACCCCACTCCTTGCCACATCACTATAACTCTCTTTAGAGTTCCAAAATTAGAGCTCACAATCCTTATTCTAATTACTTGGGATAAAACAAATGTCATATTATAAGTACTAGAATAAGAATAAGATTATTAGGTCTATTAATAATTCTCATTAGCTAGGTTATTAATAACCTTTTACATAGTGTTATTCAATTGGCACATTGTCTCATTACTGTAGCTCGACTTTTTCGCGTCCCCTTTCGGAAGTCGAAATAAACCCTACAGTATTGGACTTCCGCGGTTCTGAATCTGATCTCATAAGTGCAATGTGAAATAGATAATCACCAAAGAGTCCAAATCTGACAAATCGTTTGGAAAATCGATTTTGAATCAAATTGCCAAAAATGGACTGCTTTGCGAGATACAGAGTCGCCACCTAAATATTTTGAGAAATTTAGGAAACCCATGACTCGTGCCAAAGAGCACGTGTCCGTCATCACCAAAATTGTCTTGCCTCCCGAACTTAGGTACGTGAGGGGAAGGTCATGAATGCATTTGAGCACTCCCGCTCGCCCGATCAAAGATCGACCTCTACTAATCATGATATGAATCTTATGTACATTATATGCTCTTGTTTTGATTTATTAACCTACATTACTATGTGATGCGTACACACACAAGTATAGACTAACTTTGCAAGAATTGGAACATTTCGAGTCATATTTGTTTTTGAAATTTATTTCGAATATGTATAACTTGAAAAAGTGATCGCATAAAAACATTACTCAAATTATTCCAATTCAAGCAACAAGCCTTCATCCACAGGCATTCAAGCAATTTATCATTTAAGCAGTTAGCCTCATGGCAAGCATGCTAAATATGGCGACATCAACACTCATGTAATTATGCTAAAGCGAGTAAAGGCTCACCTAGTACTCCAAGCCAAAATAAACAAAAGAGTTAGAAAAATGCATGATCCTAACTTATGCAATATGACTAATGCAACACATGCGACATGCAACTAAATAGGCTCGGTTACTTAATATGGCATATGAATCGATTAAATTGCATGCGGTCTAAGCACGTATTCAAATAAATATATTAAACTAACAATACAGTTAGAATGATGAACTGAACCTCGATGCATGCAATACAAGTGGATGCAAACATGAAGTATGGTAAACAAAACATGATGTCCCTAAACTAAGCATCATAAACTAGTAAATAAAAGGGAAAAAGACGTGGGGTTGGAAGATATACACATTATTACATTGCACTCTCACGAAGGAGAGTTCAAATAAACTAAGCTAATTAACTAACTAATTAAAGTTGAGCTAATTATTACAAAACAAATGAAATTAGCTAAACTACTTAACTAATTATTACAAACCAAAGTAATTAACTAACTATTCTAGTGAATTAATTATTACAACATGTTACAAAATTAACTAGCTGCAACTAATTAATTATAACAAATATTTAATCTAAATATTTAAACTTAAACAAGCTCGGAATGCGAAGAATGCTCATGCACGTGCTCGGTTTCTACCCAAAAAGCCACCGTTGCACAATAGAATGCATACATTGCTGCCCACTTCCAGAATAACTCTGCTTTGCCTCATAAACACACTGCTGAATTTTGAATCAGTGGCTGGCCGGCCAGTGATGAGGGTTACCGGCCGCCAGTGATAACCGGTCGGCCATCAAAGGTGGTCTGCTGGCTATCTGCTGACCATGGAAAGTGGCCTGCCAGCCACTGTTGCCTAGTTCACCTTGCTGCAACAGAGAACAAATAGGGCATGCACGGGGTATTTTCAAGGGTTTTTTTTGCACAACTCGCCCCTCCTTTTCATGAGCAAATCAAAGGAGTAATGATTTTGGTTCGCAAACCACCAATTCAAGCAATTTCATTACATGATGGCATATGAACCAAAGTGTGCAAGTTCAATGAATGCAACAAAATGAGACTCTAACCCCTCCCTTTCATGAGTTGATCAAAGGAGGTGGTAACCTTGGAAACTTGAATCATTTCATCACTAATGAGTATGAAATGCCTTAAGCTCTCATGTGTTCAATTAACATCCGATTGAACACAACACTTATTATCTTGCACCATTTTAGTTCCATTTTAACTACTTCGTTTTAAATTACTAACCATTCTTTAATCACTTGAGTCCAAATGGTAAGTTAAAGTCCTCTAATGGAGTGAAGTGCCAAACCAAGAGTTAACTTAAGACATGAAAGAGAGGTCATGCCGTTGATAATGAATCCCTAAAAGGGATTAAACTATTAAGCATGACAACCTCAATCTCATGCTTAAAAGAACAAGATGCTTGCACTACAAGAAATTGCACTTTTTGCAACGCAACAAAATATGTTGCTAAAAGGGAAAATTCGTTGCAAAGAGTTTTGCCGATGCACAAAGCTACATTGGCAACCCGTAGGCAAAAGTGAGTCGGCAAAAGTTTTTGCCGACGAAATTATCATTGCGTTGGTAAAAGTAATGCCTTTAGCGACGAATATAGCCGTCGATAAAAGCCTTCATCCAACGTCGGCAATTTACCTTGCGTCAGTAAAAGTCATTCAAATATGATGATTGTGTGGCACTTTTCGCGACACAAATTTGCATAGGCAAAAAATATACTTTTAGCAAGACAATATGAGTCGGCAAAAGTAAACTTTTGGCGACACATTTACGTCGGTAAATGTTGCCATTTGCCAACGATTTGTTTGTCGCTAAAGCTTTACTTTTGGCAACGAAAAATTGGCATTGACAAAAAATACACTTCTACCAACACAATATGAGTGGGCACAAGTAAACTTTTAGCGACACATTTACGTCAGTAAATGTTGCCATTTGGCAACGATTTGGTCGTCAATAAAGCTTTACTTTTGGCAACAACAAATTGGCATTGGCAAAAAATACACTTTTAGCAACATAATATGAGTGGGCAAAAATAAACTTTTGGCTACACATTTACCGACAAGTTGTTTGTCGAGAAAGCTTTACTTTTTGGCAACGACAAATTTGTAACGGCAAAAAAAATTGAAAATCATATATATTTTTTTTAATAAGATTTACATATTTACAAGAGGCATCCCTCAGGCACTACTATTACAAACTAGTAACATTGATATGAAATCACCTAAAGTTGATGTGTAGGCAAAAAAACACTGCTGAAAAATATGCTTTTGGAAGCGTTGTATAAAACCTAAAAGGGTAAACTCACTAAAATACTCAAATATATCCAAATTGTGAACCCATAGTAAAAACAACAGATAACAAAA
Organism: Camellia japonica; assembly: GCA_030407325.1. NCBI lineage: Eukaryota > Viridiplantae > Streptophyta > Magnoliopsida > Ericales > Theaceae > Camellia > Camellia japonica. Next base: position 74,062,605 of record JAPPVO010000007.1, on the reverse strand, counting down.
TGAAAACATGAAACTGACAACCCAAATTTGTAGCAGACCAGCATCTAGTAGCAGCCCGCTTCACAACAACATTGTAGCAGCAGCAGCCCAACAAACTTCTGTAGCAGCACACCGGCAGCAGCAGCATAATTAAAGATGAAGAACATCTAAGCAACAAGGCAATCACTATTGTAGTGTGTTACCGAGTGGAAGCAGTAAAGATGAAGTCATATTTTCTTTCTTTTGGTAACAAAAATTGAATTTCAACACAATTAATATTATTGTAGTTAAACAATAATTCTATATTTAGAATTTAGTATGTTCAAATTTGTAAATCTACACTTACAAGGATAGATGCTTGTGATGCAAATTTACTTTTAACAGATGATGGGACCACAATACTTTTAAAATCTTCATGCGACAAATAAGTAAACAGTGGAAGGAAAGCTTCACTGAGACCCATTGCCGGCTTTTCTTTTGCATTCAGAACTGATTTAACATACATATCAAGAAATGTTGGCTGTGCAACAAAAAACAATCAATCAAAACACTAGCTAGAGGGACGTTAAATATAAGTGCACTCAATAGAGGAAGATTTTCATAATTGTGGAAGATTTTCATAATTGGTCTGTAATTTCCAGATCCCATAGTTGATGTGTAATTTTAAGCCTCAAACCGAAATATAAAATATGCACCAGTATTGATATTGCAGTGAAGTGATAGAATGCACTTTTCTGATACAAAATTGCACTCAATAGACCAAATTGCACTCAATAGAGGAAGCTCCAAAATTGCACTCAATAATTGCACTCAGTATTGATAAATGATAAATTTATAGAGGAAGCTCCAAAATTGCACTCAATAATTTCACTTTTCAGACCAAAAATAATTGCACTCAATAAATAATTGCACTCAATGATAAATTTAAATAATTGCAATATAAATAATTTGCACATTGCAATAAACTTTATCATTAAATAAATATGACATTGCATTTGCACCGTACCTTAAACATTAGGAAGTGATCGGGGCTTGTTTCCGATGCCTACATTAAATCTTCGACACCAACTCCAAATGAAGATGATCCATGGAGGAATTATCCTGTACAGCAGCTATTTTGTTATTCACACTTGAGTGCACGAGTGATTTCCCATGTAACATCTCTGTGTTCTTCAGTTAGGCTGCCACAGTGTCCATAACCTTGCCTCCTGCAGTTTGCTAGTGCAACCGAGAACCGTTCATTCTCCAGTGAAGTAGGGTACATTATTTGTTCTTCCTGATATCAAAAGAATCCACAAAACTCGTTAGAAATTGATATACCAAAAAACATTAAAACTTCACAAATTTATGAATTCATCGTCAAGAAGAGGGGTGCTTCTCTACAATGTTTATATAACAGAAGCAAATGACATTGCAAAGAAAAATTACTTGGTTAACTGTTTTTCAAAAATTTCTGAAAAGCAATCCAACTTTTAGAGAATATTAAACAGTTGTTTTCAAACATTTCATTATTTTGTTTCCAAAAATATGAAAGAAAAAAAAAGAAAAAAAAAAACCACGCAGGGCATAAATAATTCTGTGTGATGGCTGACATTGTTAATGAGAAACAGAACAGACTAACAGGAAGAAAAGTGCATTCTATCACTTCACTGCAGTATCAATACTGGTGCTAGAAAAAGAAATCTGAAATCACTATTATCATGGACAAAAACCCAAAGGATCAAAGAGGTTAAATGATAAGTAGTACTAGAACATAGAATACAATGCAGATAAAATTATCCCAAACAAGAAGAGAAGGTAAAAGTACCAATTGGAGTGCAAGTCATATACAATACCCATTACAAATTCATTCATTTACAGCATAACTCATCCAAATTTAGGGTCTTTTGGATTTTGTTGACCTCTTATGTAACATGTCAACATAAATTCATCTGTTGTTCATAATCGATTCATTCTATCAGGTCTACTTGCACATGGAACACCCCAGCTTATTGTTCTGGATCTTCACGGCTTGCAACCTCCAAGCCATTCCCTACACGTCAAAAAATATGATTTCGATAAATTTCACTAATTGCAACTCCATCAAGTATGTGCAAGGAAAATGTTAACTAATAACATAACAAAGAACTCTGTTTGCTGATTAAAAGTGGTTGCTGGCCCCGCAGCTGATGGCAACTATTACACTTTTAAGCAAATAACGGTGTCAATATTTCAGCAAGGAGAGCTGTACTTCAAGATAGTTCAGTCATTTTCTCAATACTTAGGGCTGCAAATGAGCTAAGCCGAGCTACTCAGCTCATTGAAAATTACTAGAGCTCAAGCTCAGCTCGAGTCAACTATATTGCATAAACGGACTGAGCGCAAGCTTGAACTTGAAAAGAAAAATAAATACAATAATATTAAAAATATATTAATTCACATATAATTGTGTTCATGAGGCTATTTGAAAAAGGGGGTTATAAAAGCTCACCATCTGGATCAAAGAAGAATACTTGCTTGATCTTTCCATTTGGAAGGGTCCTCTGGTGTGTTTCGATTCCCTTCTCCTGCACAACATAACCATGTCTGTCTTATATGGAAAAGTAAAAGAGAATTATTTAGCTTGATGCAAATCACTGGTCCTAACTAGAGGAGGCGTGACTGTTTGTAGTACTTCAGAATTTCGTAGCCACTTCTCATTCTCCCATGAATGAGTACAAACAAGGGCAACCGAGCGTCCACTCTAAAAAATCATCTTGTCACTATCACATGATGAAGCTACCCTAGTTTTTACCTAAATTTTGTTTCTAGTCCAACAAGTACTTCAGCAATAAAAACCTATCTAGGGAACAAGCAAAGACCTTGCCAAACAGCTTCATGGAATTAAAAAAACATTAGATACCAATTTTTTAAGTACTAAAAGATAATTGGAACTTCAATTTCAAATGATATTTCATGGCATAAGTCATGGGTATTGGAAATACCAGTTGGTAAGCCCTTTCACTTTGCTGGGTTCATGGTGATCTCAAGGTGATAGTTGATTGGACTGAGTCCAGCTCGCTTGGTTCCTAGGGTAGTCATCTTATGAGAGGAGTCATGGAACCATCTATTCCTTGGAGGAGCAGATTAGTTGGGTTACAAAAATCAAGCTGTGAAAGGGCCAATTTGGTTAGGATAAAGTAACTTTGTCAGTCAATTTAACCTCCCCTTAGGATCTAGAGGGTTAGAAAGGTGTGGATTTTTCTGTGAGTCATATCTGAGTTCTTGTTAACTATTGATCCAAATGAAATATGCCACCATGCCTGGCCACCAAAACGTATCCCCTGCAACTATTGTTTTTCTTTTTCTTGAAAGGATGTCTTGTCCTTCTCATAGTACACTCTTTGTTTCCTATTAACATATTTTAATTTCTTATATCAATTGGAAAATATTAGATACATAGACCAATCTTGTGTTTGTCTATGGTTTTAAGGCAGCCTATGCCACAAGGTGAGCCCATTTGAGACATTAAGTATAAAATGAAGTAAACTACAGGTAATGGCTACCCCACACGTCTATGTAGCCATGTATGCAACATGATGATAATACATACTAATCTGTCCGTACTGCATAACAGCTGAAACTAAACCTTAGTAAGATAATTCATAAATTTGGGAACCTAATATTGAAGAAATTTCTACCATATAACGAATAAGAAAATAATAGGTATTTGTGCCTCTTAGTGGTATTTTTTTTCCCTTTTGAGTTCAACGTAATGTGCTAGACAACGTGTGCACCAAGGGGGTAGACCACCCCCTGCCAGACTACCACTTAACTCAGATGAACCTAGATTCAATCCTAGGTCTTGAACATGACTACCAAGAGATTTTAACAGCTACGCTAGTTGGAATCTTTGAGCATGTTATTGGATTACTGATGTTCAAATATGGTCATTGTTCATTATTGCAAAACATGTACACCTACAACCATTAAGAGTTCAAACTTCAAAGAGAGTTAAAAAAATAAAAAAAAGTAACTAACTAGGTAAATATAAATCCATACGAAAAAACATCAGTCTGCACCATAGCTTTTTGTAGTGTCCTTTTTTTTTTCGTGGCTTAAACTCATCTCTTAAATCCTCTGTATATATAGCATCTTTACATGGGTACACTATTGAACCTCCTATGCATCACCACGTAAATTTGCATGCATGATAAATAACCTACTGGGTGATTGCCCATCTAGTTTTCACATTCAAGGACATGGGGACACCACAAAACATTCATATTTATGAATATATTTCTTCAATTTTCTAGGGCAAAATGGTGTTTGCAAGGTGTAATATATCATTTCATGCATAATATGAAATTTTATGCATAGTTATATTATATGCAAAATATTCTTGTTGGGTGAATGTCGAACTGCACATGTTGGAAACACCTCGTACTTTTACCCATGTAACATAAGTAATATCAGCACCAGAACAACAATTGGAAAAAATTCATACTCATTTTATCGCCAAAAAAAACAACTGATTGAAAGTACAACAGAAATTAAACAACCACAGAAGCAAAAAGCCACAGGAATATTATGAATCTGAATAGTAATTTACACTTTCTAGACTTGTATACACACATATGTATTCACATACATAGATAGATACGGTGATAGAGAGACACAAAGAGAGGGAAAATATATATACCTTGAGGGTTCAGCTCGCGGTTTTTCTCTAGCTCACTCAATTTGGTGGTTCAGCTCGCAGTTTTTCTGTAGCTCACTCAATTTGATGTAGTGCTGACATGAGGAAAAAATTGAGAGGTAAGACAATGGTTAAAAATAAGGTAAAGACCAAAAACCAAACTTCCAAAGCAATACCTGTACAAGACCATGAAGGGTCAATTTCGCCTCGTCATCAACATAAATTTCCATTGGCTGAAAGGAAGAAATGTCACAGTAAAGCATATTAGAAGCCTTCCTGAGGGTAATGGAATCCAGCACGAAATGAATGATGGATCAACATCCCTTCAATCGAGATTCCGGTCCATCTCATGTCTCCTTGCAGATATTCTAACTCACAAGAAACAAGTCCACTGACCTATTATTACTTAGCAATTCATACTACACCTAAACCCTAATTGATCCACTTCCTGAACGTGTATTTCTAAGTAACCTATATTTCTCTGTAAAACATACAAAAAAAACCTTTACATAACATTGAGTAAAAACTAAACTAAACACATCATAACAATTAATAATGTAACCAAATTAATATCAAATGCATTTCAATATCCCAAATTTTATTCAAATATCCAACAATACTAAACATAAGAATCCTAAAATGCGTCTAACTATATCCAACAATCCCAAACATAATAATTCCAAAAAGTATATAAACATTCAACAGAAAAACCTATAAAACGAAACAAAGAAAAATTAAATGAATGCCAACGTGCAAAACGATATATATCACTACTGAACCACGAACATCCAGCACCAACCTATGAATAAAAGGATAAAAACATGAGTATTTTATTAATGCATTAACTTCAACAATAATATACAAATATAGTTAAAATTAATCAGAAAATTATTGTGAAGCAATTGTTTTATCAAGCTATTGTATACAAAGGTTGTAATGTTAGGATTGTAATACAAAGTTTATATAATTTTATATTGTTGACACATGTTAGGATTGGTTAAATAAAGTAAATCAATTTAATGAGGTGTCAAATTTACCTCTATTTCAACCGAGAGAAGTTTCATCCTCCCTTACACCCGATGCATCCTCCCCAACATTGTTGCTTGGAACTAACCCCGGAATGTTTGCTAGATCTATCCCATTTTTTGCTGCCAACATTTGAATGATAGTTTGCATTGTACTCATGTTTTGAGCCTGGTCAACTATCTGCTTTCCTTGGTCAGCTAATTGTATGTTTGCATTGTACTCATTTTTTGCTGCATGCCCATCCTAATGGGCTCCTACAAATTAAGGACATAGGGAAGGACTAAGAGTGGCTACAGGCCTAACCTCTGTAATATTTGTGGGAAGGGACTACATTTTTCAATTCCAACCCATATTTTCATACGCGGGAACTCAAGCATTTACCACTACACCAATCAATACCCCCTCTTTGATGAAACTTCTATGTTTATCTAAAAGGGGTTTTCAGCTCTCCTAAAAAGCCCTATCACAAATTACATCCAGCCACTGCATCTAAATTTTCTACTAATGAACCTATGCATTTACTTCCTGTCATGCAACTTGATCATAAGATTTACACTCTTAGAGCATCTCCAAGCACACTCTTTATTTTTCACTAGCTCAAGTATAAAAAAATGACACTCTTTATTTTACCTAATTAGTTTAGCTATTGTGTGTTCCAACCATACTCTTTATTTTAGCTAGTCATTCAAACTAATTTAACCAATTTTCAAGACAAAAAATGCAATATATATTACTCTTTTTCATAGATTGCCACATATGCACCTACTCTCTAATATGGTTGCCAATGTGACATTTGCAATAATATTTTTTTAATATTAGTTTTAAAAATATTATAAAAAATAATTTTAAGTAATATTTAATTTTTTTATTATAAAATTTATAGTATGTGAATATATTTCAACATATGAATTTGGTGGAACCATCTTGAAAGGGAAGGGAGGAGGAGAATAAAAAAAAAACAATAAAGAATATGAATAAACAAAATCACCATGCTTATTCTATCAAGCCTATATATTATAAAACTAATATACACTCCATGTTACTTTTATAACATTCTACCAAAAAATAGGAAAACCTGACAGCAAAAATGAATTCAGGCATTTTTTCCTTGCTAATGGGAATTACCTCACTAATTGAATGACAGTAGTAGATATATATAAGAATATGAATCTACAAAATCACCTACATCTTCAAAAATGTAATATAACCATGTCATATTTAAGTATGCACAAGTGTGCAGACATAACATCTTATAATGCTAATTTTCACTATAAATATTTCATTGTGTAAAAATCAGAATTCTATTAAAAACATAAACTGATGGGACTCGATACTACACAGCAATATATGGGGCATCTCAATTAAGCATAGTTCTAGTCTACAACCACATATAAGAGACGAAATCATGATCACTCACAATAATGGGAGTCAATACCAATGAAGCTACATATGCAGACATCTTTCTTGCACTCTTAACCATAATGTTTCAGTGTCAGTCACCGAATTCAATAAAAAATATAATGGCGTCACATACTCAAACCATTGAACTAGTGGGAACTAAACACTTGCAGAATAAACAAAATTTCTTGCACTAACCCAAACAAAGAGGCTAGAGGTACATCGAAATGCTAAAAACCAAACTATCTATAAACACATGGCTACTAGCCCCTAATTATTAAGGCAAAGCCACAAATATAAGATCTCACAAAAAAACAATAGAACAAGTTGGAAAATAAAGCATTCAGACTTCTTAGGCAAATACTATTTCACAACAAACTACATGCCTGAAGTGAGAAGTATCTTACCCCCAACAGGGGTCTAGAATGCCATCAACTAGACCTTAAAGGGAGGTTCTCTATCAAAAGAAACTCTCCTACATGGAATTGGTGAAACATTTTAGAACTGAAATCTTTCCTTCTTTGACATAAAGCAAAGGTAATTCATTAATCTCATATGATCAGAGAGGCTCTACAAAGCACACGATCATGCCTTTCACAATTTAAGTAAATTTCCAAACTAATATAAAACTACTATAAACTACATCTCTGGATTGCATGATAAAGGTTCATTTAGAAAGTGAAATAGCAGTATTTAACAATAAATATAACACTTCATATCTTTTTACTGGAAGTTTTCCAACCAAAAATAAGTAATTCAAAAAAAAAAAGGAAGGGAAAATAAAAATATGCTACTGTGCGTCATCCATGATAGTTTCTATGCTTCAAGTTTAAACAGAAATGATGATATGTGTGCTCAAATTTCTCTCAACCAACTGTATATGACATCTGGTTTATACAGTTCCTATCATGGGTCATATATATTATTCAAGGTGAAGAAAATTATGGCAACATATATTGGGTCATGGGTCATATATATTATTCAAGGTGGGTCCATGAGAACATGTGGAGTTTTTAAAGAACTATCCATGTTTGTCCCCCACTTTCATTCCCATTCCCAAACTCCTTTTTCACTTTATATTTACAATTTGTATGAATGCCAACAAAAACACATGTCCTTCCATGTTTCTCCCCTGTTCATTTCATTCCCAAACTATTTCACTTTATATTAATAATTTGTATGAATGGCAACAAAAAAAAAAAAAAAAATTGTCCTTCTGCTTCTTATAGAAAGAAAAATAAAAATGACACACAAATATAATTGATAGTGCATTTTAATGTTTGACGATGTATAATTGTTAATACCACAAACCAGTAAAAGTGAAAAAAATAAAAATAGAAGAAAAACATTCTCTGAACTTTTCTTAATTTATATAATAATAAATTGTGCAGGAGAACCCAACATTACATGGGAAAGGATAACAACATGGTATATGCATAGAAATAATAAAAACATGGTAGATGGTATATGCATAAAAATGCAAGCAAAGACGACTGTGGTGATGATAGACAATTCCATTGCTGACTTGCCCCAGAGTGACAAAAATTATTGTTTATCATCAACCTCCTATGTGTAAGATAGTGGAAAAGAGACATTCAACATAAACAACATCAGATTTGGTAAGATAAGATACTCGAAATAAACTTTTAGGATTTCTGTGATATGATCAACCACTCACTTTATTTATGTAACATTTGGAAATAGTAAAAATTATTTCATGGGCCAGATAGTATTTTAGATGTCCTCAATATCTTTGTTATCAAGATTTATCAAACAAACCCAGTAGTTGACTTCTATGATAAGGATATAGAAAAGTTCTCTCCACACATTCCAACATTAGCATCAATGGCATTTCAATATGGAAGTCCTACAAGGGCTTAAAAATGAGAAGATTGCATCACTTTGAAAATTTGAGCAGCAGAGTCTCAAATTCTTCCACAAGGGCGTGAAAAGCATATAATCCAATTTATGCAGAACAATTAACAGATTTCAAGCTACAAATTTTGACAATAATCCCACTTAATGATTATCGTGTGCACAAATTCATCAACATATATAGTTGTAATGGAGATGCATAAGCACACAACCATGCAGGAACATCACTAATTGACACAATGACACACAACGAACCATAAATGTATATACTATACATTACATTATAAGTCAACAAATAAATATGAATAACAATTGTCATGTATTAAAACATGCCACTTTAACTTGCACATACATTCAAGGAACAGTACAATCACATAAACATTGGACCTATTGATGTGGTACTTAACATGTTCCACCCCAGCCCAATAAAAATAAACGGTGACAATCAACCCTTCTTCACAAATAGATGACTTATTTAAAAGTAGGTTATCAGATCCTTCTATCTATCAGATGTTAAAATAATGTACATTTTCTCTACTATGTGTTGGTTGTAAGTTAACAAAAGAGAAGGTATATAACCTTCAAGATTTTCACAATATACATGTAACATACGTCAAATTGCCAGAATATATAAAGACATCATCTTCAACTGATTTTCATTGGTTCAACATGTCATACAATGATAAAAACATATCATCATTCACAAGCAAAGTTTAGTACCTTCACAAATTTGCAAAGCCAATTCTTCACACTGAGATTAACAATTATTCTTTATACCATCTCAACAAACAATTAATTTCTTTAGTTTTTTATCCCAATGTCCTAGTTTGGCAAACCTAACCTTTTTTCTTACTCTTTGACCATTAATTTAGCAAATAATAATCTTGCAACCAATTTTCTTAACCTCTAGTCCAGCAACCTGTCACCCACTAATCAAGCCAATTCAGACCTATTTATCTGCAAATGCCATAAATTTCTCACACCCTCTAGACCCTTAATCTATGGTCTTTCCACAAGCAAACCCCCACAGAAACCTATTTATTGGTGATATTGTTGCAAGTCTCATAGAGCTATTGTATGGCACTAAGAAAATGTTTGACAACTAAATTAAGTGCTCGGCTTAGCAGTTTTTCAAATGAATGTTTTATTATGTGTGTTTTAATAACACACAACCAGTTACCACTTGAATTTGAAATTCACCGTCAAAGATGCTTGACTTATCATTGAATGCTAAACATGGTTACTGAGTAGCAGTTTATATTTTAATCTCTATGGACAAACTCATCATTAAATTTTCAACATTAGTATTCAGCTACTTAAATCTTCAGGACCACTGATTCAACAATAAAACGAATATCTTTATTTACTACAGATTAGGATTATGTATTAGGGAAACAGGGTCATGGAGGAGTTCAACTACTAGTAATAACTTTTTCACAGGACAATCAAATTGATTTGAGGAGTGCTATTAGACAAAGTGAAAATAGACATACATAGCTTCAGTTACAGAATAGACAAAGTGAAAATAGACATACATAGCTTCAGTTAAGAAATTGAGAGAGAGAAGTAGGGGAAGTGAGATACAAAGCAAAAAGGGAACAAACCTGTAGGGGTAGATTGAAGCACCGATGGTCTCGCACGGCAGCATCAAACAGCACCAACAAATCCTTCATAATTCTATGGGACCTGGAATCTCTTTCTTCTCTCTATGGGACCTGAGATCAATAAATAGTCTTTGATCCTTCATATCAAAATAAACAGCAACTATAATCAATATATATTTATATAATAAATCGATCGATCGAGAGAGAGAGTACGTACTACCTTCAGTTTTCTTTGAAATTGATTTGCTTCAAAAACCCTAAGAACTGAGAGAAGAATAAGGGAACCCAAACTAGCGGGGAATAAGGAACCCGTCCATGATCAGAGGAGAATAAGGAACCCAAACCGGGGAATGTTCGCGCCAAAAATTTAGGGATTTTGGTTTTAATGTTTTCGGTAGGTTTATCTTTTCAATTATAACAATAATAAAATGCCATTTGAAAACTTAACTAATCTTTTAAAAGATTATTAAAATTGGAATGAATGCTATAAATAAATAAAAAAATTAAACTAATTTGAACACTAATATTCAAAATTATATTTTCAAAATTTAAAAAATTATTTATGACATCCTAAAAAATAAAATTATACAAAAATAATAAGTACTTTTTTTATTTTTTTACCATTTTTTTTTTTTTTAGTTTTTTAGGAAAAAAAATTCTAAAATAAGTTTCTGAAAATAAAACCAAATATATTGAAATTGATAATTTAACCAGATTCTTTGAAAAAGTTTAGATTATCTCAAATTAGCCATCTAAACTTAAGAGTGTTTTTGGGTTTGATGGGTTCATTTTGTGATCTAATTCAATGATCACTTTAATTTTACAATTCAATAATTAGAATATTTAAAAAATTTTGAAAAATTATAATAAAAATACAAATAACTAAATCACCTCATTTCACTACCAAAACTTTTACCGACGAATAGTATTATCGTCGCTAAATGTTTAACTCTTTGCCCATACCAACTTGTCGTTGCCAAAAGTAAGCACATTAATAGTGACGCTTATTGCGTTTTAAAAAAATAAGCCTCGTAGCTAAAATTTATGAAATTTTGGCGCCAACCAATATTTTTGGCGCCTAGTCAAAGTTATGTTTTTTTAGCGACGATAGTAAATTGCATTGGTAATGGTCTATTTTTCCCAACAAAATTGATCACTGTGTCGCTAAAAATATACTTTTCGCTACGAAAAATTGACGTTGTCGCCAAAAGTGCAATTTCTTGTAGTGTTGAAACAACTTTCAAAGAAAAACAAAAGCCAAGAAAGGAGGGGGGGTTGCTGTAGACGTCCCCGAACGCCCCGGGAGGTGTTAAGTCCCGTTCTGTTCATATTGGGGTCACTACAGTTCAAGGACTCAAATGTCACGGTTCTTAATCTTGAACCAAAGAGTCCAAATCCGGCAAATCGTTTTGGAAAACAGATTTTTGAAAGAAGTGCCAAACATGGACTGCTTTGCCAGATAACAGAGTCGCCACCTAAATATTTTTAAATGGGAAATTTAGGAAACCCTAACTCGGTGCCAAAGGCCACGTGTCCGTCATCACCAAAGTTGGCTCGGGAACTTGGGTACGATTGGGGAAGGTCACATCGTGAGCACCCCCGCTCGCCCGGTCAAAGACCGGCCTCTACTAACCATGATATCTGTTTTTGAAAACCTTGTATGCTCTTATCCCGGTTATTAGCCTAGGTTACTATGTGATGCTCGCAACATACAAGTATAGACTGGGCCGCCTGAATTGGAACAAAACATTTCATGTTTGTTTGTTTGAAAATGGTTTGATGGTGCTACCCGCAGGTAGACTAAGACGTGGATTTGCTACCCTCAGGTGGGCTTAGAAAACATGATTTTGCCACTATCTAGTGGGCTTAAAACAAACAGTCAACGCATTGTCCCAATTCAAGCAACTCAACCTCCACCCACAGGCATTCAAGGCAGTTATATCACATAAGCATTTAGCCTCATGGTAAGCATGCTATCATGGCAGTCACTCACACGCATGCAAGAATGCTAAAGCATAAAACTTACCGAGTACTCCGAGCCAAAACAGAAAACTGATTAGAAACCATGCATGATCCTAAATATACAGAAATGCCTAATGCAACGCATGCAATAATGCAACTATAGCAGGCTCGGCTATTCTAAACATGGCATGTGAAATGCTACAACTAACATGTATTCAATTTGGAATTGAAATACAAATGCAGTTTGTATGATGCGCTGAGCCCGGTGCGTGCAAAACAGATGAATGATGCAAACATGCTATCATACTGTATGCTAAGCGAAATATGCCCTATATCTAACCATCATAAGCGGGTAAATAAAAGGGAGAAAGACGTGGGGTTGGAAGACATACATCACACTCACACACCCTTATTACAATTATGCCCCCGCGCAGAGGGTCCGAATAAATAATAATACAGTCCGAAATAATAAAAGAATAATACAGTCCGGAATTACAGTCCGAATAAGATACAAATTTCTAATTAATTAACAAATTAACTAATAAAGACTGTAAACTGGCGTGCAAGCCAGGGGCTGCCTCGCTTCTGATGAATGATGTATGCTGGACTGTGTTGCGCGGAAATTCACTGGGATGCCCAGTCTAGCCTCTGTTTGCAATATTTCTCGAAACGCGCGCCAAACCCCGAAAAGTTTCTGATTCTTTATCTTGCTGCAACAGAGAGCAGAAAAAGGGCGTAGCAGTGTATTTCACAGATATATGCATGCCTCGATCCTCGTGCCACCAATCACGCATATCGATGCATGATGGCCGAGGAATCGGATCGCACAACTCAATATAGGGTGCAATGCAGATGAATGCTACAGCAAAACCTAACTCCATCATGAGTGATCCGGAGTGTCAGTGACTTGGGAATTGAGACCCGTTCCGTGAAACGTGCCTCGTTTCCCGTGCTCGGGCTAACTCTTATCCCGAACACGATGCAATATGCATGATATGCATGAAATGCAGCTTAGATATAGTCTAGTATGCACAATGCTGATGGAAATGAGATGTCTCGAAAATGCGTGCACGCGGGCACGCAAATCGAGAAAACACATGAATGCAATCTAAGATACAACCTGGTATGCACTATGTTGTGAAAATGAGATGAAAATGAGACGCCTTGAAAAGCGTGCACGCAGGCACGCAAACCGAGGCGATGATGTGAAAATGCAAATCGGATAAAACCGAAGTGCCTTGAAATGCGCGCCCACGGGCGCGCACACCGAGGCGATGATGAAATGAAAATCGGATAAAACCGAAGTGCCTTGAAATGCGTACCCACGGGCGCGCAAACCGAGGCGATGATGAAATGAAAATCGGATAAAACCGAAGTGCCTTGAAATGCGTGCCCACGGGCGCGCACATCGAGGCGATGATGAAATGAAAATCGGATAAAATCGAAGTGCCTCGAAATGCGTGCCCACGGGCACGCACACCAAGGCGATGATGAAATGAAAATCGGATAAAATCGAAGTGCCTCGAAATGCGTGCCCACGGGCGCACAAACCGAGGCGATGATGAAATGAAAATCGGATAAAATCGAAGTGCCTCGAAATGCGTGCCCACGGGCACGCAAACCGAGACGATGATGAAATGAAAATCGGATAAAACCGAAGTGCCTTGAAATGCGTGCCCACGGGCGCGCACACCGAGGCGATGATGAAATGAAAATCGGATAAAATCGAAGTGCCTCGAAATGCGTGCCCACGGGCACGCACACCAAGGCGATGATGAAATGAAAATCGGATAAAATCGAAGTGCCTCGAAATGCGTGCCCACGGGCACGCACACCAAGGCGATGGCAAAATGGAAATCGGATAAAACCGAAGTGCCTTGAAATGCGTGCCACGGGCGCGCAAACCGAGGCGATAGCATACGCAATGCAAATGACATGGAAAATGCAAATTGGGCTTACACTAACATGGGAGGGCCTCAGCCGCACTCACATAAGCTGCCGTCGGATGAAAACGAAGTGCCTCGAAATGCGTACCCACGGGCGCGCAAACCGAGGCATGGCCCGAGGGCATGAAATGACACGGGAAATGATATGCAAGCATGCAAACCAAATTTCAGCACCTAAATGAAGGGGAAAACAGCCCCGAAATGATACGGAATTTACAACCAATGCATGAAATCATCCCGAAATGTGATTTAAGCACCCGAAATGGCCTACGGCTATGCTAAACATGCAAAATTGATACATGAAAGCAAAAACAGTAGCAAGGCAGCCCCAAATATGGCATTTTTTCAGTATAAAGCAAGGCTAGACAATGATCACAAGCATGGCAAATTTAGCATGCAAAAACGGGGAAAAAGAGGGGAATTACAAAGCAAGTAGTATATACAATGCTCAAACCAGAAAAATCAGTTCTACAAGATTAAAGAGGGACCAAAAACATGCACATTTACAGTAGATTAGATCCTCCAATTCAGTATGTAGATATGCTTAAAATAGCATGCAAAAATGAGCCAATAAAGGGCTACAACATGAGATACCATAAGCAATCACCAAGAAACTTTGAACCCTTAACAAAACATGAAGAATGAGTCATTTTAAGACACTCTCTAAGCCTGATGAAGGCTCAAATCAGTAGCTAAGCAAGCCTAACAAAGCATGCAATTTTACGGAAAATAAGGGGGGTACAACATGAAGTACCAAAAGCATGCATCAAAAAACTTTGGACCCTTAACAAAACATGAAGAATAGGTCATTTTAAGAGACTCTCTAAGCCTTATGAAGGCTCAAATCAGTGGCCAAATAAGCTCAAAAAGGCATTCAAGATGGGGCCAAAGAGAGGTATAAAGAGAGGTACAACATGGAGGCCTCAAACCAATTTGATCCCTTCTACAATGTTGTAGAGGGACCTAAAATAAACTCAATCTCAGTTAATGTCATGCTCCAAAAATAAATGCATATAGGCTAAAAGTAGCATGCAAGTTTACGGTAAAATGGAGGAATTTCAAAGGAAGTGCATGCTAGAGCCACCAAACATGGTTGAGCCCTTCTTCAATATTGAAGAGGGGCTCAAAATAAGCCCACTCACAGTTAATTTCATGCTTGAAAACAGATCACTCATAATCCAAACAAAGCATGCAAAATATTGGCATATAAGAGGATATTGAAGGAAGACCAAGATAGAGGGCTCAAACAGGGTTGAGCCCTTAAACAAACATCATGAATAGCTCAAAAGAGGACCACTTTCAGTAGTGGTCAGAGCTCAAAACAGTGAGCAAAGAGGGTAAAGAATTGAAGGAAAATTATGCTAGAAAAAGGGAACTAGCAACTTACCCTTGAAGATCCAACTTTTGCTTCCTCTTGCCTTGATGAAAGTTGCTTCTAAGCCTCTGAGGAACCCTTCCTTGCTGCTGGAATGGAGGTGGTGAGGGTGGAGCTTGGAGTTGATGAAGTAATAGCCTAGAGACTTGAAGAACTTTGAGGGTTTTGGAGAGGAAAATGGAGGTTTTGGAAGATGAAGTCTTGAGGTCAAATGTTGTAACATTTGCAAAGGAGGAGGCAAGCCCTTCAAATAGGGAAGAAAAGGTGTAAAAGGGGAGGGAATTGCATCCAAGCATTCCCTCCCAAAATATCCCCCGGATGCCCAGGGATATTTTGAAAAATATCCGGACAGCTGGAAAGGGCTGGAAAGCAGAAAGCTGGCCGGCCAGGTAGATTTCTGGGAGGTGGCCGGCCGGCCACCCCACCTGGTCGGCCAGCCACTCACCCTGGCCGGCCGGCCATGCCCAAAAATGAAGTTACAAATTGCTGGCCGACCACCATGCAATGGTGTCCTCCCAGATGTGTAGAACAAGGCCCCAAGGTCAGAAGTTGGCAACACTGAAGCAGGAGCCACAACATAGAGCTTGAAGGAGGGGCTCAAAAATGAAACTTTGAATTGCTGGCCAACCATGCTCTTTTAGGGTCCTCCCATGTCCCCTGATCACAGATATGTAGCTTTGGTTGGAAGAAAATGGGCCCAGGGTGTTCAACATTAGCCCGGAAGTGAGCAAAACGGGCGCCGGAGGAGCGAAACTGGTTATCTGGGATAATTGCTGGCCTCCTACCCTCCAGTGATCTTCCTAATGCTGAAACAGAGGTACCTGCCAAAATTAAACAAAAACTAATGAGAAATGAACGCTCGGGGCCCAAACCGCGCAGTTCGGGGTCCCGAAAATGGGCTGTAGGCACCGGAAGTGGTGTTCAGCAGCGAAGTGGGCATCAGGGGCCCCAGGGTTCCTCGGAATGATAAAACAGAGGTACCTGCCAAAAATCGAAGAAAACCGATGCGAAATGAATGCTCGGGGGCTAAACCGCGAGGTTCGGGGCCCGAAAACCGGCTATAAGCACCGAAAGTGGCATACGGCCACGAAGTGGGCATCAGGGGCCCCAGGGTGCCTTGTTATGACAAAACAGAGGTACCTGCCAAGAACCGGAGAAAACCGATGCGAAATGAATGCTCGGGGGCCAAACCGCGAGGTTCGGGGCCCGAAAACCGGCTATAAGCACTGAAAGTGGCATACGGCCACGAAGTGGGCATCAGGGGCCCCAGGGTGCCTTGTAATGATAAAACAGAGGCACTTGCCAAAGTTGAACAGAAACCGGTGCGAAATGAATGCTCGGGGGCCAAAACCGCGCGGTTCGGGGTCCCGAAAATGGGCCGTGAGCACCGAAAGTGGCGTCTGGCCACGAAGTGGGCATCAGGGGCCCCAGGGTGCCTTGTAATGATAAAACAGAGGCACTTGCCAAAAATCGGAGAAAACCGAGATGATTGGGCGGTCCCGAACCGAGGCACACGGCCTGACGGCTCCGAAAACCGGGAACCGGGCTCTGAAATGGGCAAAATGGCCTACGGCCACGAAAAGTAGCGCACGGCCACCGAGAGATAGTCTACAGGACTACTCTCTTCCCTCGGGAAAGAAAACAGAGAAAACCGAGTCTGGTTCGCAAACCGAGACAAGGCACAGAAGAGGATTCGGAAGTCCGGAGGCGGGGCGCACGGCCGCGACTCTGAAATTTATGAACGAGCACGATATGCAACATCACCAAGCGCTCAATCGGTGACGTCTGAGTCTTAAGGTCGGTCAAAAATGGGGTGTCTACAGTTGCCCCTCTTTGACAGAACTCGGAAGTCAAGAAGTGACGGGAGTGAATGTCAAAGCCAGAGACGACCCATTTTTGACAAGGCCGAAGACTTAGACAATCATACAAGATAAACAGAAACAAGTGTGCCCGCAGGCAGGGGCAAAATGCAAAGGATATGCATAGAGCCAAATGATCATGCAAATGCAGCAAGCTGTAATGAAGCAAGTATTGACAAATAGATGCAACAGTTTTAAGCAAGAATGCAAAGCAAACAACTACATTTCATGCAGTTAAGAGTGCGGAGAATTATTCAATTCTCGTCGCGTCTCACACGGAGAAGATACGATACCTGCGCGATTCGTCTGGGCGCACCAGCTTCGAATGAACCGTACATACAATATCGTGCCTGCAAAATAGAGAAATTGAACAAGAACAATATGCTAACAACATATATTCAACGTGATTCCTAAGATTCCAAAAGTTTGACACACGCAGTGTCGGCAGGTAAACACATCGCAATGCGAAAAAGGGACGCGCGTGACAACGCACAATCCAGTATAGAAATATTGCACACCAAGAAATCATGCATGATAATGCAAAATGCTCATGAGAATGCAAATTATGAGCCAAATAATGCAAAACGAGCGCAAATCAGAGTGCCCGTTTGTTGCGAAATAATAAACAAGAAAGCGCGCGTTTCGGCGACGACAACTCGATCGCGGCCTCTGATTCACCTCCCGGGAAGGTTATAACATGTTCAAAAAGGATACACCTTGATTTTGATGAATAATGATGAGACACATAGCAGAAATTGCAGCTAAAGTTCCAACGGAGCAATTTCGCGCCAGAAAGTGCACTATTCTTGAACTTTTTCAGGTCCCGGGAACTCCAAAATTCCTCAAAATTTGCAGAGAGGTAGGGGAGGGGGTGGGGAGTATGGTCGGCCAGCCCTTGGCCCTAGGAGAGGCTGTCGGCCAGGGCAAAAAAAGTACATGGCCGGCCAGCCAGAGAAAGGGGCCGGCCGGCCACCTGGCAAAAAGAGGGGCATTTTGGTCATTTTGAGGATTTCTATATATATGCTTGCCCATTGCCTCCGAAATTACACCCCCAAGTGTGGAATTCTCTCTTCTTGCTCTCTAAGCCGTTTTCTTGCTCAGATCTGCATTTTATACGCGCCCCTCGGCCTCCCACGCAAGTTGTTTCTGCGAAATCCTTCAGTTTCAAGCACTTTGAGCCTACTAAAATTTGATTTCGGAGCTTCTTTTCTCATTTTCAACACTTGAGGTAAATTTGTCTCAATATTTGGAATATTTTCCCGGGGGTTGACTTTTGTTGACTTTTTATTTCCCGGGAGTTGACTTTTGTTGACTTTTTCCAATTTTGGCTCATTTTTGCTCCTTTTTGCAGATTTCTCGAAATGGCCGGCAATTTCCCCCACGGCGGAGGTTTCCCTGGTGCCGGAGACGATTTTGACATTATGGCACTCCCCCCAAGGGTCCGGCCTTTCTTCCCCGATCGATACGCTCCAGCGGTACATAGGCTTCCGCGAGCTGTTTTCCGTCATTTCACCGATTTCAACGATCGGGTACCAGGGGATCTTCTTCTGCGAGAGCCGGAGCAGCACCTCTCTCATAATGCGCGAGAGGTATTTTACTTCACTTTCCGTATTCTTGTGCATTTTGTAGCTTTGCCATGCTTAAACACACAGTTGTAGCTTATGACATAGTACTTTGTTTGCACTCGGAACACGTGACTTAAACACTTGAATTGTTGAACACACGGCTCACTGACTGATTGATTATGAACACACGGCACACATTAGTTAAGCATTTGAACACACGGCTCAAACATTGATTCACCGAACACACAGTCCGAAGTTGAAAATGAGCACACAGCACATACTGACTAGGATTGAACACACATCCCAAAGCATAGATTCACTGAATGCGCAGCCCCGATTTGAAGTGAACACACAGCCCACTGATTAAGAGTAGAACACACAGTCCCAAATTCTGATTTTCTGAACACGCAGCCCAGGTAGAAATGAAGTGAACACGCAGCCCACTGTTTAATGATTTGAACACGCAGCCCAAAACACCAAATTACTGAACACGCAGCCCAGGTAGAAATAAGGTGAACACGCAGCCCACTGATCAATGATTTGAACACGCAGCCCAAAACACCAACTTACTGAACACGCAGCCCAGATTTTAGGTGAACACGCAGCCCACTGAGTTTTCTGAAATTTGAACACGCAGCCCAAATAACAAATTTACTGAACACACAGCCCAGATTTTAGGTGAACACGCAGCCCACATTGATTAGGATTAAACACACGGCCCAAAACATAGATTTACTGAACACGCAGCCCAGATTTGAAGTGAACACACAGCCCACTGATTAAGAGTAGAACACACAGTCCCAAACTCTGATTTACTGAACACACAGCCCAGATTTGACGTGAACACACAGCCCACTGATTAAGAGTAGAACACACAGTCCCAAACTCTGATTTACTGAACACACAGCCCAGATTTGACGTGAACACACAGCCCACTGATTAAGAGTAGAACACACAGTCCCAAACTCTAATTTACTGAACACACAGCCCAGATTTGACGTGAACACACAGCCCACTGATTAAGAGTAGAACACACAGTCCCAAACTCTAATTTACTGAACACACAGCCCAGATTTGACGTGAACACGCAGCCCACTGATTAAGAGTAGAACACACAGTCCCAAACTCTGATTTACTGAACACACAGCCCAGATTTGACGTGAACACACAGCCCACTGATTAAGAGTAGAACACACAGTCCCAAACTCTGATTTACTGAACACACAGCCCAGATTTGACGTGAACACGCAGCCCACTGATTAAGAGTAGAACACACAGTCCCAAACTCTGATTTACTGAACACACAGCCCAGATTTGACGTGAACACGCAGCCCACTGATTAAGAGTAGAACACACAGTCCCAAACTCTGATTTACTGAACACACAGCCCAGATTTGACGTGAACACGCAGCCCACTGATTAAGAGTAGAACACACAGTCCCAAACTCTAATTTACTGAACACACAGCCCAGATTCACTTCATTTGCACACAGCTCATTTTCACTTCATTTGCTGATATATGCATTCATTCTAAATGCAGGTTGGCTCTCGCACTGTGCGAGGATACGGCTCCACTGCCGCGAGGGAGTGGTATGCTGAGCTTCCGGAAGCTGTCCGGGACTTGGTCGACTTTGCAGGATTCGGGCCATTCTGCAGAGGGTTATCTCATTGTCTTATCAGTAGGACATTGTTTGCCGCTCTGGCGGAGAGATGGTGGGACACCACCAATTCATTCCATTTTTCTGCCACTGGGGATATGACTATGACCCCACTGGACTTCGCTGTACTCACCGGCCTAGACGTAGGCGGTGGACCCATTCCCTACGACGAGGATATGAGTGAGTGGGAGGCTGCTTGGATTTATCTATTGGGGGCTCGCCCACCCGTAGACAGAGGTACTGGGAGAGTCCGGTATACTTGGTTCTCTTCCCATTTCCGGCGGCCACAGATGGAGCCTGAGTCTCCCGAGGAGGTCGAGCAGTATACTCGTGGTTTCCTCATGTTCCTCTTTGGCACCACTCTGTTTGCCGATAGAGGGAACATGGTCGGATTGTATCTACTGAGTGCTCTGGTAGACCTATCACAGGTCGTTCAGTATGATTGGGGCGGCGCTGGCCTGGCTACCCTTTATTGTTACATGAGCGCAGTCTCTCGTGGACGGGGGGACTTACTCGGCGGCTACTGGAGAGCCTGGGAGGTACATTCTGTCCTCTTGATTTACATTTTGCTCCTCATTACTTGTTCACTGCACACACGGCGCACTTTGCATTCTGTATTCTGCCTTTAGCACTTTGCATTCACATTCCGCACTGCTTGTCTCAGCTATGGGTATATGCATATTTCCCCACATTAGCCCCGGAGATGGAGGTGGCAGGACCTCCTATGACCCCGTTTTCATTGATGTTTGAGGGCGAGCACTTATCGAGGCCTCGGGAGACTCTCTTCTCTCTGCGACAGTACTTCGACACTGTGAGGGCGACAGAGGTACTTCAGAACTCTCAGTCCTTTCATTTTCATCTTTGATCTGCTTTGTATATCCTTGATTTCTGATTTGTACACTGGTTATCCGCAGATTACCTGGCAGCCCTGGGCAGTCTTTGATGATGTGCAAAATCAGTACCCCGGAGGGTCGAGTGGTTCCCAGTATAGGTTCCTGCTCGAGGGACCAGTCGGTAGGGCCTGGTTTCTGGGGGAGCGCTTTCAGCGTCAGGTGTGGGGGTATAATTCTCAGGACCCCCCTGCTGTGCCTCCACCCACTATGCGGACTGCCGACAGGCTATCTGCCGAGGAGGTCATTAGGGATATGCAGGGCACTGATGCTTTGTTATATTTCGTTGAGGGGGACTACGCCACCTATCGCCGCATATATCTGATGTCCCCTTTGACGGGAGTGCGGGCTCCGCCACTGAGGCCCACTGGCGCAGCATCTTCGAGTCGCGCCCGTGCTGCAGACATCCCTTCTTCCAGTAGGGCTGGCGCTTCTAGGGGGAGAGGCAGTTCTATCCCTCCGATCCCTCCGTCCCCTTATTATCCCGGATGGCCAGACATGCCGACCGAGTTGATGAGTTGGCAGTATGGGACTACTTCTCCGACTCTGATCCCTATAGAGCCTCCGACGCCTGGTCACAGATATGTCAGTGATCCTGACTCACCACCGGTATGTTCCACCATTTTTCCTTTATCACACAGACGTTTTGGCAGCTGCTTATTTATTGATGACTTGAGCTTGTATATGCAGCCACCTCGGGAGTACACGGATCAGGTGCTCGAGATGGTGGCCTCACTTGAGGGGATGGTCCTGCGTAGAGAGGCGCAGATGTCCATCATGGGCTTCCAGGTACCCTTCATCTCCCTTGCATTTAGTATATTTCTGCTAATGCTCTGGCTTTAAACATTCTGCTGTATTGATAGACTGTGTAGAACACATCCGGCACACATCTCACTCACATACTGTACTTGCACCTGCTTTTCATTTTTGAACTGATGTATTGCACTTAACTGATGTATTGCACTTTTCATTTTCAGATGCCTCCCGTATATGCGCAGCCACGGGGCGGGCCATCAGGGCAATCTCAGAGAGGTCGAGGTGCTAGACCTGCCCGAGGTGTAGGGACTCGAGGAGCTGGGCCATCCAGGCCTTACCGAGGAGCTCGAGGAGCAGGGTCGTCTCGCAGACGCCGGGCACCCATTGTCGAGGATGAGGAGGAGGAGGTTGCAGACCGAGTGTCAGAGACATCTCCTGGGGAGGGAGGCTCCGGTCTTGGTTCTGGGAGTGGAGGCGAGGCCGAGGGGGATCCGGAGGACGACAGCTCTGATTCGGATGGTGATGATGGTGCAGAGGTCATCCCACAGAAGAGGATGAGAGGGCCTCCTCCTTCCCGTTCCCGAGGATACTGATGTTATTTCCTGCTTTATTTTACTTTTTAGCTAGTAGTTTGTAGCACTTTGCACATTGTGTTAGGCAGTTTTATATCCTGTAAAACTTGTACCTTTACTTGTTGTAAAACATGATGGAATGAAACGGCTTTTGGAAAGATATTTGCATTTGAAATTCTCAGCATCGCATCGCATCGCATCATTTTGCACAAAAATGAAATTGAATGGAAATGTGCTTTGTATATTCACTGGGTCAGGCAATGAACCGACGCAACAAATCAAAACAAACCGACTTACTAAGACGTAACAGAATCTTAGCAAGTTTACAACTCGATAAGCAAAATACAACAATGTTAACGACTCGATAAAACAAGACTTAACAAAATTGTGTAACCAAAAGTAACAACTCAAAACACGACAGCTCGACAAAACTTACAACTCGATAAACAAAACAACAACTCGATAAGCAAAAATACAACAAAGTGTACTTCGGATGGACAATCTGGATGATGGAACGTATCCGATACTGAGAGAAATGGAGGCCTTCGACATTCCCGATGCATGAAAGTGCCTCAAACTTCGTTCCGAAGGGCAAAACAGGACCAATGCATGGCCGAAAGTATTTTACATTTGGAGACTAGGGGGTGGCCGGCCGGCCATGTTTTGAATCAAAAGTGGCCGGCCTACTAGAATAGGTGGCCGGCCGGCCACCTCCCCCACGACCTCCAGAATTTTGACAAGTGTCCTTGAATAGTGTTTTGCCCCTCTATAAAACCCCAACCTTGGAACTTTTCATTTCATCAACGTTTCTCACAAAAATGGAGGCATTCCTTGTAGAAAATCTCACATCTTGGATTTCTTCTTTAAATGGCTCGGAGAAGTTGAATTTCCGGGGGTTTCGGCTTGAATGCACTATTCACGTTGCGCCGGACTCCGCTACATCTTCCTTTCCTCCATGCCGCGGCAAGGTTTTGGAACCCGGAGATGCACGTCTTCAGCTTCGGAGGGCAAGAGGTATGTCCTACTTTTGAAGATTTTCAAGCCTTGATGGAATCCGAGCGAGGCGAGGAAATCTTGCCCCAGCTCAATTTTGGCTATGCCCAGGCCTTAGGGCGGATGTGCGGACTCAGCGCGCATGATGCTCGATCCCTGATTGGTAACGGAATGTTAGATATCCCGAGCTTGGTTTACCGATTCTCTGATGCTGGTGACCGCGGCGACCATCATTGGCAAGGCTTCCGGCAGCACGCCCTCTGCTTATGCCTACTATCTCACTTTCTGTTTGTCTCGGGCTCCGGAGGATCCAGCGTCCGTTTGATTGAGGTAGCCCAGGGTTTGAAAGAGGGAAAGAGTTGCATTGCCATGACTCTGGCCGAGACATTGATGGGTTGGATGCCTTCTACCGTGGGGAGACAACCAGGTTTGCAGGGAGTCCACTACTGCTTCAGGTAATGTTTCCCACCCAAGCTCACATGTATTGGCTCACATCACTCGGCCCTCGGGCTCGTTTTTCTCACAAAACCCTCATCTTACTTTTCTCTCATCGTACATCTCTCTATTCTTTATTCTCTCATTTTTCATCCCTCCCCAGATATGGTTGATGGACAAATTGCAAGTTGTGGACTCTTGCCCTGCTTACTCAGCTCGCGGCTATTTCTTTCGACAACGCCTAGTCAACGCCCTGATGAGATGGTGGTTTGAATGGATGTGCAATTTGTCAGCAGATCGCATTGCTTGGCGCTGCCCTTGGCTCAATCTCCGGCGATGAGCTACAGCATGTCCCGGCAGGTGGGATTCGGCTGATTGGCTTGACTCACTGTGTATTTATTTCCCATTCCGCATTCTGCGCCAGTTTGGCCATGATCAACTTGCCCACCAGAGGGGATAGAGTATCCGGCTACATTTCCAGTTCGAGGCGCACAGCTGGCTCGGCAGGCCGCAGCATGGAGAGTTAGAGAGCTTCTGGCCCCCGCTCCACTTTCAGTTGCACTTTGTCTGATGAGTGCTGGGATTGGCTCAACGAAGAAGCACAGGTTGGGCCTAGGTTGGCATCAGAGGCTTCAACTAGCTCTGGAAGGGGGCGCAGGGACACTGACTTGACTATGCCCCGGATTTATTGCTTTATTAGTACTTTCAAGTTTTCTCCTGAGTGTAATAAAAAGCAACTTCAATTGTATGCAAGAGCAAGTGAACTCTGTTTTGAAATCAATGAAATTGAAGGTTGTGGTACTGAAAATTCTCCGTTTTGGTCCAAAAATGGTCTTAGTTGTGAAAAGATTAATTTGAACAAAGTCAACTTTTATTAAAACTTTTCAAAACTATTTTCGATATGGATCAGAACTGGACACGCCTGAGATCTGTCACTGAGATGCACAACCCCGGATCCTAGCAACTGGAAAGTTGCCCCTAGTTTAAAAGGTACCGCAGCACTTCATTGCAACGGAAAGTTGCCCCTAGTCTGAATAGCACTGTACCGGAGATCACGATAAATGCTGATGAATAGAGATGACTGAAATGATCAAAATGGACAAAGTTGATCGGGGAAAAGATTGTGGCTGAACTTCAAGACGAAGCTGCCTACGTATCCCAAAGATGGGAATCAAGCCTTACGTAGTTCAGGCACAGGTTCGCTCGAGTATTTTCACTCTCCTTTTGCGCTCTAACTTTTGCCAAGGCCGCCCTTTGCGGGTTTTCAACCTTGCGAGCTCATTTTTTATAATTTCAAATTTTCTATGCTCTGAGTTTTGCCTAGGTCGCCCTTTCGGGTTTTCGGCCTAGCGAGCCTCTCAGGGAGTATTTTCTTCAACTTGTCCATGTTGATCGGTTGGGAAAACTCTAAGCCATCTAGATCCATCAGAACCACAGCTCCACCTGACCAGATTGACTTGATGATGTAGGGACCAGTCCAATTAGGTCTGAACTTGCCCCTTGGGTCGTGGATGGGAGCTCGGTTGTCTTTGAGCACCAAATCTCCTTCCTTCAAATTCCTAGACTTAACCTTCTTGTTAAAAGCCCGGGCAATTCTGCGTTGATAACCTTGGATGTGGTACAGTGCTTTCAACCTTCTTTCATCGAAAAGCATGAGTTCCTCAAATCTGTTCTGTTGCCAGTCTGCCTCGGCTATTTGACACTCGGCCAATACTCGTAATGACGGAACCTCAATCTCAATAGGCAGAACGGCCTCCATCCCATAAACCAGAGAATACGGAGTCGCCCCAGTAGAAGTCCTGATTGAAGTCCGGTAGCCCCACAGAGCAAACGGCAGCTTATCTGGCCAGTCCCGGTAGGTTTCCACCATCTTCTGTAGTATGCGCTTGATATTCTTGTTGGCGGCCTCAACTGCTCCATTGGTTTGCGGCCGATAGGTAGACGACTTATGAAAAGCCACATTGTATTTCTCCAACAAATCAATCACCTCCTTCTTGAAGTGGGAACCATTGTCTGAAACGATTTCATTTGGGACTCCGTAGCGACAGATGATGTTGTTTCTGATAATTTTGCTACATGCGAAGCCTTCAACACCGCATAAGATTGGGCCTCAACCCACTTTGTGAAATAATCTATCGCTACCAAGATGAACTCATGCCCATTCGACCCTTCGGCGTAACTGCTCCGATCACATCAATTCCCCAGACTGAAAACGGCCATGGCGAAGTCATGTTGTACAGCTTTGACGGCGGATGTTCATACGATTTGCATGAATCTGACATTTGTGGCATCGCCGGACGAAACCAATACAATCCTCCTCCATGGTGGACCAATAATAACCCTGTCTGAGGATCTTCCGTGCCAACATTACCCCATTCATGTGTGCACCACATTCACCCCCGTGGATGGCTTCCATCAGACGCTTTGACTCTTCAGCATCAACGCACAGTTTATGCATTCCCAGATGACCCCGTTTATACAGTTTACCCCCGCAGATGATGAACTGAACTGCCATTCTTCTGATTGCCCTTTTGTCTTTGGCATTTACCCCTGGCGGGTATGCTTCTTTCTCCAAGAAATTCCAGATGTCGTAATACCAGGGGTGTTCGTCCTGAACTTCATCTATGGCTGCAATCGACTCATAGGCAGGTGCAAATTTCTGGTCAATGATGACTGGACGCATTCGGACTCCACGCGGGATGTCTATCATAGAAGATAGAGTTGCTAAAGAATCTGCGAACCTGTTGTTCTCTCTTAGTAGATGAGTAAAACTTAGCTTCTCAAACCGAGGAATCAGCAAATCCAAGGTTTGGTGATACATCATCATCTTTTCCTCTTTTACTTTCCAGTCTCCTTTAGCTTGAGACACAACAAGGTTCGAGTCCCCAATGACGTCCACCGTCTTGCCCCTAGTTCCAGGGCTGCTTCTAAACCAGCAATGCACGCCTCGTATTCTGCTTCGTTGTTCGAGACTCTGAATCGGAGTTTGAAGGCTAGAGGGATATGGGAATCATCGGGTGCTATCAGCAACACTCCTATCCCATACCCATGTTGATTTGACGCTCCGTCAAAGTACATCGTCCAAGCTTCATCGTCGATATGCAGAATTGATTCATCTGGGAATAGGTACTCAACTGCTTCATCCCCCTCAACCGGGTGGTCGGCAAGGAACTCTGCCACTGCTCTACCCTTCACTGACTTGCGCGTCACGTATGTGAGATCAAATTCGGAGAGCAACAGCAACCAACGAGCTAGCCTACCCGTAAGTGCTGGTTTCTCGAAAGATATTTGATGGGATCAAGTCGTGAAACCAACATTACAGAGTGAGCTAACAGGTAGTGCCGCAGCTTCCTGGTAGCCCATACCAGAGCTAAGCAAGCCTTTTCCAGCGATGTATACCGGGTTTCATACTCCAGCATCTTCTTGCTGAGATAGTAGATGGCCTTCTCCACCTTATCTTCTGATTCTTGCGCGAGCATGCAGCCCATTGTGTCTCAGTCACTGATAGATACAAAATCAACGGTTTCCCTGGTTCTGGCGGTGACAACACGGTGGGTTCTGTAGATATTCTTTAATCTGTTCAAATGCAGCTTGGCATCGGCCGTCCCATTGGAACTTCTTGCCTTTCTTCAGGAGACCAAAAGTGGTTCACAAGTCAAGGTTAATTTTGAGATAAACCGTCTTATGAATTGCACTTTACCCAGAAAGCCTCGCACCTCCTTTTCAGTCCTTGGTGGTGGCATTTCTAAGATGGCCTTGATTTTGGAAGGATCGACCTCGATGCCTCTTTGTGTAATCAGAAACCCCAGCATTTTTCCCGCTGTAACACCGAATGTACATTTCTGAGGGTTTAGCCGCAACCGGAATTCCCTGATCCTTTGGAAAAACTTATGCAAGGCGGTGTAGTGGCCCTCTCTTTCTTGGACTTGACAATCATGTCGTCCACATACACCTCAACCTCTTTGTGGATCATATCATGTAGTATTGGGTCGCGGCCCGTTGATAAGTAGCTCCAGCGTTCTTCAACCCAAACGGCATTACCCGGTAGCAGTATGTCCCCCACGGGGTGGTGAATGCAGTCTTTTCTCTGTCTTCGGGTGCCATCACTATCTGATTATAGCCTGAGAAGCCATCCATGAATGAGAGCAATGCATGCCCTGCTGTGAAGTCTACCAACTCATCGATGTGCGGTAAGGGAAAGTCGTCCTTCGGACTAGCTCTGTTCAAATCCCTGAAGTCTACACACACCCGGATCCTGCCATCTTTCTTCGGCACCGGAACAATGTTGGCCAACCAAGTCGGATACTCTGATACCAGCAGGAAGCCTGCGTCAATTTGCTTGTGACCTCTTCTTGATCTTAAGAGCCCAATCCGACGGATCCTTCTGAGT